>CM034351.1:28218890-28269163 GCA_019925275.1 Mytilus edulis | reverse complement strand
ATCATACTTAAATTAGCCCAATATCCAAGGCTAGTATGCGAAAAGGTGTTATTAACATGCATCTATCATAATATTTGGTACAAACCTTTGTTTTGTACTAGTTTTGGATAATTGATATAGATTAGATGTCTTCAAAAATCCTACTTCCGGTAAAATCCAACATGGCGGACATTGTACTAAAATAAGCTTATTTTTAGGAAGGATAATTGAAATGTGTTTTAAAGTATTGCTACTATCATTATATTGTGCAGGAACCTTTCTTTTGTGCTTTTCATGGATACAATGTATAAAACATATGTCTTTAAAACCCTTACTTCCGATGATATTCAATATGGCGGACATAGAAATATTGATAATTTTTCATTTTAATGTTCAACTTTTTTCTAAATGTAAATGTTGTTTTTTTAGCTGGTAATTAAACTTTTGGCTTTAAGTCAGCCTCAAAACTACTAATTCTATTCAGCTTTGTATGTTTAAATACAAAGTTAACACTTCCGGTAAAAAAAACAATATGGCGTAGATTACAAAGATGAGTCCTCAATCCATATCTTCGATGTGGAGTTTCTGGATAGATTGATTAAAACAAAATAAAATCACTAAAGTTCTTAAACATCTTAAGAATGACTAATTTATGGCCCCAAATACATGTTTATTCACAATCGTGTGGTGGATCACACAGAACATCCTGAGCAACTGTTATTACAACTACCGCTTCCTCAAAATCTATTGGGCAAGCTGTTGCGAATGAAGACTTAAAAGTTATTTCTTATTGTCGTCATTTCTCAGAAAACTTTGCCAATTTTGAGGATTTTGTTTTGACTCTGGATTTGTCTGTGTATTCCCTTTTTCCTAAATGTAGCTCTGGCTTCTTATAACAAATGCTCAGGATATTCTATCTTATCAACCTCGTGATGTATTTCACCATGTTCACATTAAGAGGCTGACAATAGAATCATGGTGCATGTGTCTGATGCAATGAAACACGAACTTGCACGAGTCATGATTCGAATAGTCGTTACTGATGATGCTGTCATAACTGTTTCGCTATTCCGTGACAGGGGTAGACGAACTATGAATTGTGCTTAAAGGGCAAAAAGCTTTGGATAAATATATATCAAAGACCTTTCAAATGCACCTGGCAATGAGTGATTACACACACTTATTGTGATACATGTCTTTACCGGTTGTGATATGGTTCTCTGATTGCTTGAAAAGGAAAAAAGTCTGCGTGGGAATCATTGATGGCAATTGAAGATGTGACTTTAACATAAAGAATGATGATTGATCAGCCTAAATCACCGAGGTTTAACTGTAAGATCACACAAACTTATCAGATGGGATTAACATGGTTAATCAAGAAAATAACTATTTGCCCAAAAGGGAAGACTAATTGAGGGTATTCCCTCACCTTGATCTAGTCTTTTCCAGCATGTAAAACGTGCAATATACTAAGGCAAGTGTTTAGGGGGACGAACTTGGAATTAGTTCTTATGCTACCCAGTTCAGGCGCTAATGGATGGCAAAGGGACAAAGAGGATCACTTTTAAATAACTCTTTCTAAGGCCTCATCATTTTGTCAGAAGCTTGTACATTATGGATGTACTGGGGAATGCGGTTCAATGCCAAAAAATGCTACATCCTAAGCATCAGAAACAAAAGCCATAAAATCTACAGTTTTAATGGACACATAATACAACAAGTCAAGCATAACCCGTACCTAGGCCTACAAATTTCGGAAGACCTCAAATGGACCATCCACATATTAAACCTGGCAAAGAAAGCAAATTCAACACTAGGCTTTCAAAAAAGAAACTTTAAATACTGCCCACAAGATTGCAAAAAACAGCTTACATCTAGCCCGTCAGATCAATAATGGAATATGGAGCCATAGTACGGGACCCCTACACGGTAACAAACATAAATAAGCTACAAAGGATACAACGTCAAGGGGCAAGATTTATCACCATAGATTACAAGTCAAAAGAGGACGGGTGTGTCTCCAATATGCTTGCCCAACTGGAACTGCAAGACCTCAAGATAATTGCAAGACGAACAAGCTAGAAGTTGATATTTATGTACAAAGTGGTTTAGGGGCTGATTCCCGCTATTGAACCAGACGAATTTCTCAAAAAGCATGTCCTAAGAAAAACATAACTGCCAAGCAGTTCAAAGAATAGAGAGGGTCAAATCTCCTCTTACGCCTCGTCAAGAATATCGGCGGCGCTCTCTCAAACCGTCATATTAAAGCCAGAATTGGTTTCGACAAAGTATTCATACAGATACAGAGGATGTCGTGGTCGTTGTAAATGTGGAAAATCGGGTCTCCCGTGCACTGCTTTGTATGCATGTGGTGGTGCCTGTTCATAAACATGTATTTTAAGCCAAATAGTAGTAATTTGAAAAATGTTTAAGTACTTTAGTAATTTTGTTTTGTTTTAATCAATCTATATAAAACTCTTAATCAAAGATATGGATTGAGGACTCATTTTTTGAAATTTACGCCATATTGGGGTTGTTTTTTCATACCGGAAATGTTATTCAAAAATTTACTACAGAATGAAATTAGTAGTTTTGAGGATAACTAGAAGCCAAAAGTTTAATGACAAGCAAAAAAAAAAACAACAACAAAAACTATTTTATTTACATTTTGAAAAAGTTGAATATTAAAATAGAAAATTGATATTTCTACGTCCGCCATTTTGGATATTACCGGAAGTAAGGTTTTTAAAGAGATATCTCTTATACATTGTATCCATAAGAAGCACAAAAGAAAGGTTCCTGCACAATGTAATGATAGTAGCAATACATTAAAACAAATTTCAACTACCCTCCCTAAAAATAAGTTTATCTAGTACTATGTCCGCCATGTTCGATTTTACCAGAAGTAGGGTTTTTGAAGACATCTTATCTATACTATATATCCAAAAGTAGTATATAACAAAGGTTGGTACCAAATATTATGTTAGTAGCATGATATTAACACCTTCTCACATACTAGCCTTCGATATTGGGCTGATTTAAGTATGATGTCCGCCATTTTGGATTTTACCGGAAGTGAGTTATGTTTTTCAAATGCCTCCCTATCTGAAATAAAAGAGTAATAGTTGAGGAAGGTATATGCCAAATTTCATGCTTGTAGCAGGATGTGCACAATTCGTCTGAAATATGCTTGTAGCCGCCGGACTATATCTATAATAATATTCAAGATAATAACCAAAAACAGCAAAAATTCCCTAAAATTACCAATTCAGGGGCAGCAACCCAACAACGGGTTGTCGGATTCATCTGAAAATTTGAGGGAAGAAAGATCTTGACCTGATAAACAATTTTACCCCCATGTCAGATTTGCTCTAAATGCTTTGGTTTTGAGTTATAAGCCAAAAACTGCATTTTACCCCTATGTTCTATTTTTAGCCATGGCGGCCATCTTGGTTGGGTGCCGGGTCACGCCACACATTTTTTAAACGAGATACCCCAATGATGATTGTGGCCAAGTTTGGATTAATTTGGCCCAGTATTTTCAGAGGAGATGATTTTTGTAAAAGTTAACGACGACGGACCACGGCGACGATGACGACGGACGATGGACGCCAAGTGATGGGAAAAGCTCACTTGGCCCTTCGAGCCAGGTGAGCTAAAAATGCACTGCTTACAATGTTGTAACATTAAAACGAGAAGTCAATTATATTTTTTTTTCAAAATTTATCATGAAAAACATCAACTCTAACAAAATATCTTGAAGCGGAGAATTTCCTTAGACCTTCAAAATCAATATGTGATTATCCCTCTAGAAATTGAATATGTACATCAACTAAGGTGAAGATCGGTTGAAAAATACCAATTTGGTCATGTTCACAAATGTAATACGGACGTACGGACAGTCCAGTAATTATTTTTTATAAATTTTAAAAAATTTCATAAAAGCTTTTACACCAACAAATTAATCGTTTTTTTACATGCGGCAAATAGAATTAATTGCATAACAGTGTGGTCGACAGTAAAACGTTTGTAGGTTGTAACTTGTTTGTCAACGGCTATGATTTTATGCTCACCCAGTCTGTCAGAGGCCTTCCAGTGGGGATTGAAATATTCACTTGTTACACATTCCGATACATAAAATGAAACTTTCTTTTTACAAAGCTTGAAAGGAATTTGTTTTAAATATTTATTATAATCATCACATACAACCGTGTCATTTATAAGAATAATAATGTTCAGAGATGATATTATTTAATAATAATAAAAAAATAGGTTTATCCATTGTAAAAAAAAACTGTTAAGTTGATGGGGTTAATTCACAAAATATCTCATTGATTAAGAGCACAACTACTTCTACGGCGTGATCATTTAAGAATGGCCTACTATTTATTCAATGCGTATACATGTGGGTTTTGTTTGTGAAGAGTTCTGGATAATTAAAAAATCATTTGATTTCTTTGTTTAATACCATAAAACGATTCATTCTTTCAGATATTTGTCACTTTGCCTTATCTTCAAGTCAAACACAATTTCTCACGTTTCTTACAAAACTTATATTCTTGTGATGTATTCTTTTGTTGAAAAAAAAATATATATATATATATAGATAGATATAGGAAGATGTGGTATGAGTGCCAATGAGACAAGACTCCGTGTTGAAGGCCATTTTTATTTATTTTCAAATTACAAAGGTTATTCCTGATTAGTATTTTTAATTATTTTATTTAGGCGTTTAGAACCTTTGGTGACCTCACAGTTTAAATTTCTATGATAAGTACGTCGTGAGCAGTGGGCATTACAGACGAACGTTCGCCTAATTTTCCCCAGTCAATGAATGGCCATAGCTACACTGTTATGAATTTCATTCTAATTGGTAAAGGACTCACATAATCATAAAATTGAAGAGATAGCGGATTAGGATGCAGAACGGTTGCTGTATTTGTTTTAATCATTCAACATAAAATGTCGTGTAAATACATATAAAATAAGAATATTATATGACAGTGACATATATTTATTCATTTATTTATATTTATATTCTGAAGCTATATAGTCAAAAGACAGTATATAACCGCCCATCCAATATGTTACGTATTGATAATCATGATGGTTTTTGTCTTTGAGACGACCCATCCATTTTACCTGTAAACTGTAGGTGTCATTAGTCGGTGTTAAGAGAAAAGGTCTAATACGCTTTCGTAAGAACTACTTTGAAAGAACAAAAGTTCATGCTTTTTATTAGATCTACACTATTGGGAGTAAAAAAACAGCGAATTGATCTTTTGATAACTACAAAAAAAAATGTTTGGACTTTAACAGTGCTTTTTATGTGGACTTTAGCGGAACTTGTTATTGTGGACTTTAACGGCTTTTTCTTGTGGACTTTAGCGGAGGTCTCTTTGTGGACTTTAACGGCGTTGTGGACTTTAGCGGAAAATTGTTGAAGACTTTAGCGGTATTGTGGACTCTAGAGGAATTGTGGACTTTAACGGTGCCACAGGGACTTTAACGGTGCCACAGGGCTTCTAAAATGTCACATATGACTTTTTTGCCTAAAAAAAACTTTTTTGATACCAATGATCTGGGCGGGAGGAAATCTTTGGTATTACAAAATAGCATACAGTTAGACCAATCAAATTGTTTGAAATAAGACATATTACAAAATTGCCAATGTCAGTTGTTTGCAAAGTTTGCTTCCAAAATGTTGTATGAAAACTTGAAAATCGTGATATAGTGGCTTTGGGAATGAAATAATTGTACATTTCTTTATTTCTGTGAAAATAATTTAAGTTCTCGGATAATCCAGAAATGTAAAAGTTTTTCTTTCACTGCTATTTGCAAAAAATGTTTAAGTTCACATACGACATTTTGGAAGCATGCATTTTGACAAAATTTTCAAAGCCTGTTTGTGAGATATTTTTTTCTTGCAAAATGTGTAATTTACAACATTTTAGAACCCAGCGACGATAAACATTGTATACAAACAAAAACATAAAAGCACGTGACATACAAAAACAAATGACACAACAGCACAAATAATCAATTTCATACACTTACAAAATTTTTAGCAAATTATATGATATTAAGTATGCTTGCTACTCTGTTCCAAAATAATAAGTATTTTATAAGACTATTATAAATTGATAGTACATGTATATAAATAAAGAAACTAAAAAAAGCAGAAAAAATTGAAGGGATCGTGTGCTTGTTTTCGAGATATAAGTCATTCAAAATTTGGCGGGAAATAATTATCTCCAGATTTTTCATACATTTAACATTGCCACCTTTTTTCTTTCGAAAACGATGAAAAAATAACAAGAATTTTATAAGACTTTCAAATATGGCTTTTTAAACTATATAATAACATTTTGTTGGCCGATTGGTCTACGTCGTTCATCTACTGTATCACTAGCCTGTCAACACTGAGGATGTGAGGTCGAATCCCGCACGAGGCAGATGCGTTCGACTTCAATCTTAATTGACAAGGATTGTCGGTTTTTCTTCAGAAGGTGTGTGGCTTTCTCCCAGGGAACTCCGGATTTCTCCACCATTTAAAAAATGACCGCCGAGATATAGACAATAGTGCTGAAAGTAGCGTTAAACACAATCAATCAATCAAAAATTATTTTAATAAAGCTAATGCATATTCATAATCAATTTAGTGATGCAGATAAAGCTTGAGTTATAAATAGTCTTACCGTTCAAGTAAAACGTGTGAAAAAAAACAACATTTTACAACCATCAGAGACCTTCATAGCAGTGTAGGTCGTAAAAAAATCCGGAAGTAGTAAAGAAAAAGTTGGCAAATTAAAACGTCTTGCCGATATGATTTCCGAATGATTTACTTTCGAATAGCCCTTCGTCGATGAGATATGTCAAAACTAACCAATAATACTGCGTTGCGTTGACCTTAGTGTCCACGAAAATCCAACCGGAAAGAAAACCAAATAATATACTAAGTAAAAACTTTTAAATGTAACAGGAAGCCAGAATCAAATCAGCTGTGAAGCAGCATGTGTCGGAATTACCATGAATTACATATTTTTTTTCACCACATCAGCTGTGTATATAAAGAATGACAATATTTTCAATGCTTCTTGTACAGACCAAGCCGATAATTTAAAAGACTATATATGATTTTAATAACATGTTAACAGCAATGATTTTGATAGTAAACAAATGATTTTGATGGTAAACAAATGATTTTGATTGTAAACAAATGATTTTGATCGTAAACCAATGATTTTAATTGTAAACAAATGATTTTGATTGTAAACAAATGATTTTGATTGTAAACAAATGATTTTGATCGTAAACAAATATTTTGATTGTAAACCAATGATTTTGATTGTAAACAAATGATTTTGATCGTAAACCAATGATTTAAAAGACTATGATTTTGAATGATTTTGAATTTATATGACGTTGATAACATAAATAGGCAAATTTAGGGGTGGAGTGGCCTCCACATTTTAGAGCTATATATATTTTCAATTTAGACTTGTTTATATTTTTTCCGGTTTAAATGATCCGTTCATCCTATTTCGACTCTTTAAAATTCAAGAGTCTAAATTTGAGGTAAATTATATGGCCTTCCAAATACCGTTTCGAATCCAAACATCACTGAAGAGACATTAATTGTCGAAATTCCGAAATGGTGTACAAATTTTTGTACCTCATGTTTGTGGTATACCATCTTTTCCGCAAGTTTTTTATTTTCTATTTGGTATTAAATTAATATTAAGATCCATTTTGTTACATCTGGTGATCAATTTATTTGGCAATCGTCAATGGCAGTCAGCAGGGTTTAAGAACATCAGTTGTTCGACCTGTTAGTCAAATACGTTCTGTTAAAAATACTTTTTTACTTTTTTTTGTCTTTTGGAAACTGTTGTTTGTGCTGCATTTAGACGCACAGTCACATGTTTTACATGCACACGTACAAAAATTGCGGTTTTTCCCCAACGCAATCATAGGTTTGAACTTTGTTTTCAATTAAAACTTGTTTATATTTTATTAATTGTATATATATAGACTTCTAAAAATTCTCATTCCTAATGGTTTATAATTATTGTTGGTGGCCCCCTTTTGTAAATCCTGGATCCGCACCTGACAGGACACACCATTCAGTATAATAAATCAAATTGCAGATAGCCGGGAAAAGGAAAGAGCAGATTGCTACTAATAGATTAAGCATTGTCAATCTTGGTTTCACCTCGCCTTTTGTTGAACAATGCGTATATAAATACTTACAACATTAGTTTATAAAAATCAACTATTTGAAACTCTGTGTACTTTACGAAGAAGTCATTAATCTTTTGAATCCACAATAGCCTATGTATCTACCATAGACTAAACATATAATTAAAATTTTGTAACCATTGTAACGGCGGCAAAAGCTTTTTTTCATCCTACACACATACGTTTCAAGACGATATGGCCTTCAGCAAGCAATTTTTGTCAAATGTTATATTTTCGGTAGTTTAAAATATTGTATAAATCATTCAAATAATTTGCTACCCAAGGGCTATAATATTGTTATTCCGACGTAGTCGGTATAGTTTTGGTGTGTGCCCTTTGAACTTAAGGACGCTTAACTATGGCAATAGAATACGCATGCTCGAAAATCCTTTCTGTGATTGGACAAAATGCTGTCATGGTGGGTGATTTGGTTGTGTTTGAAAAAACGTCTCGTTAATTATATCGTGATGGAAAGCAAGTGAAAAAACTATAAATATTTGAACTAGATCTTATAAAGATTTATATTTTTATTAAAATAATTGTTTCCCGAATAGCTCTTTGCATCCATGACAGCTGTTTATTCGGGACAATTATATAATTTTTAATATTAACTGTGTTGTACGAACGTACATGACCTTTAGAACGCACCTATGCATGTGAGATTTCCGCGGGGTTTTGGTAAATGTAAAAAGAAAGATACGAGGACTGAGAAAACTGAACACAAACAGAGAAAACGTTATTTAAATGCTAAATCACTTATTTAAATATAATCGGAATATTCACAAAACAATTTTGTAACGTACTTTTGTTGGTGATTCATTGATTTTTAGATAGTTATAACATTGTTGTTCACAAGATGAAGGTAGTGAACGGGTGTTGCCACCAAGGACAAATTGTGTCAAACTACAAAATGTATGCAGGTTTTCAGTGCACTGCAATCACGGACTTGTTTATGGGAAAACATTAAGATGGTACCTAACACCTTTACTAAAATTAATTTGGCTCGTTTAATTTTCTTAAAATTTTGATAAAGTATTTACCTTGAACCTTTGACAAAAATATAAAAATTTCAAAAAATTTGAACCAACCGTTTAATAAGAAAAAATACACTGGTTATATAGCAGTTTGACAAAAACTTGTTTTGATCATTGAGAAGCTTAATATTCCTTTGAGAACACAACGTCATTAAAACGTTCTGCTGATTTTACAGAGTTGTCTCCCTGTAGTGTTAGGTACCACCTTAAACATGAATGTGAAACTCAAACACACACTAACATGAGACAATGGTGTATGATCACAGCATACCAGAAAACAAAATGTGAAATTCAATCGCAATGAATGAAATCGTCAGATCGCCACGAAACACAAAATAAAAATATCTAACATAAAGACAAAAGACACAACGAGCAGATATATGAGTACTCAGTTGTTGAAAGCTACTTCAAAGTCAATACTAACTAATAAGTAAATGGATGTTCCCCCAGACTAGAGTTTTAATCATTACATATCAAATGGATTTATTTTATAGTAGCCAAAAACTGTCTGAGAACAGTATGACCTTGTGAAATCTACAATAAGTATTATTTAGGACCATAATTTCATAATTGTACAAATAGCAATATATAAGTTACATTTTGATTAATACACAAAAAAAGCAAAGTTAGAACATAAAAATACAATATTGATTTATCTTACCCAGATTCCTATTAAATTTTTATCCATATAAACGTATGGGCTTTATCAAAAGGTTTTAAAAGAAAAATATTAATAATATTAAAATAACACATTTTTTTAATCTATAAACCTCAAACATATGTTCCCATTAAAGAGTTGTATGTGGTGGTTTTTTTTTCCTTATACAACTGAGATAGCAGAACCAATACAAAGAGAAAAGTGGTCAGAAAGATATCATTTAACTTGAACAGCCTCAATTTTTTTACGGAAGAAAATCATTTTTTTAAGATATTTCTTATGCATGATCAAATAGCGCAATGCCATATGATTGGTAAAAAAGTAAGATTAAATAATTGCAACATATTTAAGAAAAAATTTTAAAAAATATTTTTTGCCGAATTATCTTATATATTATCAATTGCACGATGTTATAGCCATTTGCATCATATTACTCGTCTAAATTGCATTGCTCTTATCAGTTTCCATGTGGAACAGCGGATGAATGTAGCGAAATGCATAATTATATGGATTTTTTTGTTTAGGAAGACAACATAAGAAATACAACTTTTATGAATCATGCAGATGAACAGAGCAGGATTAAAATGATTATTGATTTATCACTTTATCACCTCAGTGATCAGTGAATCGATACTGACATGATTTTGTGTTTTAAGCTCGGTTGTCACTACAAGTTAACTTGGGCTAAGAAATTTGGTCCAAGTCATTTGCTTCTTCAAAAACTTGGTCAAAGAAAAAACTGCACTTTAATATTATAGTTACCGTATTAGTCCATCCAAGTTTCAAGAAAAATAGGATAAGAGTCTATTCCATCCAAGTCCGTAAAAATGTTCATCAAAGTTTTCTTTGGCGGTTGTCTCTATAAAAAAAAACCTCCATCAAAACGTTAAACAAGAAACCTTGTACACGAAAACTTTGATAGTGACAACGGGTTTTAAAGTCCACTTTTATAACTGATGGTGACCAATTTTTATGGTGAAAGAAAGCAGAGTACCCGGAAAGAACCTCCTACTTTCGACAGAAAAACTAGTAATTCTAGTCAATTAAGAATACTGACATATTTTCCTAAAATTATTCGTTGACCCTTTTTAAGCATTTTTGTGATTAATCATAAGAAATTCTTACTAATAAAGTTGAGAATGGAAATGAGGAATGTGTCAAAGAGACAAAAACCCGACCAAATAAAAAAAACAACAGCAGAGGGTCACCAACAGGTCTTCAATGTAGCGAGAAATTCCCGCACCCGGAGGCGTCCTTCAGCTGGCCCCTAAACAAATATATACTAGTCCAGAGATAATGAACGCCATACTAATTTTCAAATTGTACACAAGAAACTGAAATTAAAATAATACAAGACTAACAAAGGCCAGAGGCTCCTGACTTGGGACAGGCGCAAAAATGCGGCGGGGTTAAACATGTTTGTGAGATCTCAACCCTCCCCCTAGTCAAGTATTGTCCAATGGGCTTCCCCTTAAAATAATTTTATCTACATTTTGTCTACTTCACTTAAATCATCCAATCGTATTTTGTCTATACTTTAAGCTTTGATATAAAAAAAAAGAGAAGACGTGGAAAACGAACGTCGGTGGTAGCGACTGCATCTAGTGTTTGTTGGACACCGAGTTTGAATCCAGCAATTACAGTTTTCGGAACTTCTACTGTTTCATAAAGGGACTAAATTGTCGTGTAGAACAAAACGTAAAATAACAAAAAAAGAAAATGGTGGATTAAACCTGGTTTTATACTAGCTAAACCTCTCATTTGTCTCTGTCTTTCGTAGCATTTTATTACAAGGATCAAACCACATTGATATTTTAAAGAATATCGCTGGAACTTGAACTAGATATAGGAAGATGTGGTGTGAGTGCCAATGAGACAACTCTCCATACAAATAACAATTTAAAAAGTAAACCATTATAGGTTAAAGTACGGCCTTCAACACGGAGCCTTAGCTCACACCGAACAACAAGCTATAAAGGGCCAGCTCATTTTACTCGCCCATTAATCCATCTTTTTTTATATTTCTTTTCTAAAAGACAAAACAAAAAGGATTTTAAAGAATGTCATTATACTGAAAATCGCTAATAAAAGAGAAAAAATGAGAAGGAAACCGTGCAAAGGATTTGTAAATAACATTTTGTTTTAACTAGTAGTACAATGTATTTACGCACGTAATTTCAGTTTGAGATGTTGCGTAGTGAAATAAAGACGAATTGGCAAGTCACTAATCTAAATGCATTATTCCAAGGGCTAAGCATGATAGTGAATATTCATTTTTTGTCATTAACCTTATCCTTTCAGATGTATTTTTTTCAAAACGCCTCTTAGTTAGGTAAAACAAAAGTTGGTAGGAATCAAATATATGCATGCAAGAGTTCTGTTATCCATACAGAAACTTGTTTACATGTCTGCTGTACAATCGTTTGCGGGATCTTAGAAAACTATTTTGTTGATAGCATTTTTAAATATATTGCCTTTTTTATGAGTCTATCAATCGGAAACATATTTCCTTTTTTAGAGTTGTATGTGGGGTTTTTTCGTATACAAATGAGGAAACAGAACCAATACAAAATGAAAATCCTATTATTACGTGACTGTACGGTATTATAGCCATTTGCACGATAGTACATAACTTGAACCATTAATACCACCGTAATTACATATCCAGAAATCAACGCCACTTTGCTTTTTTGAATATTATACTAAAGAAATCGGATACGGGTCACGGAAATTATATTGAAATGATATGGAATTTTGAAAAAAAATGTCTGTTTTAACTTTAATTTAAGTGATCATAGACAGGTTGCGGGGACAGAAAATAAATATACACAACAAAATACACCATTTAAACGAAACATAATGACTTTCGTTGAAAAAATCAAGGTTCCTTAGCTATTTTAAAAATCGAAGCGAGAGGCTTTTAACATTGCAGTATAAAATACAGGCTAAAATGGCTGAAACGTCAAATTTGCAAACTTCGTCTTGAAAATTGGCTTACAAGGTCATTACAAAAACAGGTTGCGGGGATGAAACTTGAAACTTGAATGTCCAAAGAATAAGCCAAGTCCAAACCTTGTATGTGTAGACGTTGAACTCTAGGTTCCAACGTAAAGTTAAAATGCCCCTATTTCAAGAAGAATTAACTCACCAAAACACCAAAAATTCATTAAATTCGCGTTCATTGTTTTGATTTTGACCGCCTGACAACTTTACGGAAATATCAGAGTGATTATAAACAAGGACTCTGTGACGGGCAATTTATATTATCTGTGTTTTAAAGATTTTAATGATATCAAGCCAGTCCAGTTCAAACTATTATCACGTGGTACAATTCTCATTTACATATTATGAATATTAATTAGAAAAAGTTCTACTAATTTCTGGCTATGATTAACTCAAGTGTCCTTTGGGCTGAGTACAAATTCCATTGTGGCCAAATTAATGACGTTTGCATTGAATACAGCATCCGGGTCGTATTTGATAATCACGTGTTAATTAGAACTTGATTTGTTTCAAATGTACATAATAAAATTTGAAATCATCTTTTAGAAATCTCTGATATATTTTCAAATTAATATAAAAATTGATTAAGCGTACTACACAATGAAACTATCATATTTATCAAATATCAGGATGAATATTGTTATCTAGTACATATATACCAGTGATTATTTTATTTGGTATTGACCTAACGCAATCAAATGTACCAGAAGCTTCATATGAATATTTTCAATCAGCTTTTAATAAACAATATGAACTGACAGTGATAAATTTTTTTACAATGGATAATTTTGTTTAAGGTGGTACCTAACACTACAGGGAGATAACTCTGTAAAATCAGCTAAACGTTTTAATTACGTTGTGTTGTTAAGGGAATATTAAGCTTCTCAGTGATCAAAATAAGTGTTTGTCAAACTGCTATTTAACCAGTGTAATTTTTCTGATAAAACGGTTGGTTCAAATTTTTTATATTTTTGTAAAAGGGTCAAAGTAAATACTTTGTCAAAATTTTAAGAAATTAAACGAGCCAAATTAATTTTAGTTAAAGTGTTGGGTACCACCTTAAATACTGTTTTTTGTTTGAATTTTCCAGACTGACAGAAAATAGTACTTCTATGCACTTATCACTTGACTGCATACCAAACCCTTTAACTTATTTCTAAAAAGACGCTGAGAAGTTTTATAATTATAGTATTGCAAATAATATCGCAACTATGCTGAATTGTATTGTTAACTTTCCTTTCATTAATTGAAATTGAAAGAACTTATTTAAATCTGCTTTTATTTTATTTTTTCTAATAATAGCTTTTGTTCAGATTGTTCTTATTGTCTCTATAATTAAATGTATGGTTAATGATGTTAAAAAAGGGTAGAGGAGTTCTGTCGAACTGAATTCATGCAAATTAACGATACCATGAAGTACTGCCGAACTGAGTCAGGGGCGTAGCTACCTAAGGCTCGACTAGGCACGTGCCTATACATAAATTTGCCGATTATACCCCTTTTGGAATTTTTTTTTTTTAAATAAACATTTTAATTCTTATGCGTATTATTGCCAAATTAGGGAACTTGACTCCAGAAATAGCAGACAAAATTTACAACTCTATACCGTTCGGATTTAGGTGAAACAAAAATGTGACTTCAGTACACGAATGCCCCACTCGCACTATCATTTTCTATGTTCAGTGGACCGTGAAATTGGGGTAAAATCTCTAATTTGGCATTAAAATTAGAAAGATCATATCATAGGGAACATGTGTACCAAGTTTGAAGTCGATTGGACTTCAACTTCATCAAAAACTACCTCGACCAAAAACTTTAACCTGAAGCGGGACAGACGGATGAACGAACGGACGGACGAACGAACGAACGGACGAACGAACGGACGGACGAACGAACGGACGCACAGACCAGAAAACATAATGCCCCTCTACTATCGTAGGTGGGGCATAAAAACAGAATTTGAAGATGAGATAGCATGATGGAAAGCCCGTTGGAGTATTGAAGACAACAGACCAGATAGACTTCTTGGTGTCCTTAACGTACAGTGGAGATCACTTCTAACCTCTCATTAGAACTGTCAGAATATTCTGTCATAGAACTGTTCTAACCTGTCCTAGAACAGTTCTAGCTAGAACAGTTCTACCCTAGAACTGTTCTAGGTAGAACTGTCAGGATCAGTTCTAGGTAGAACCGACTAAATCAGTTCTAGGTAGAACTGTCAGGATCAGTTCTAGGGTAGAACTGTCTAAAACTGTTTTAGGTAGAACTGACCAAATCAGTTCTAACCGTAGAACTGTCAGCAGAACTGACTAAATCAGTCAGGACTGTAGAACAGTTCTAAATGACGTCACTGCAGAAAGGGCAATTTAGAATTTAGAAGAAAAAATCAGTTCCAATTACTTTACTATATATAATAGCAGATGTTTCTATATTTTTTACTGATCAAAATTTACATGTACAAATATCGAAGTGGATAGGAGGTTATCCAACTCATCGGAGAAATATTTTTATGAGATTGCAAATAAACATCATTGTTTACGTTTCTTCGTTCCCCGTTTTTAACAGTCTCTTCGTAAATATAACTCTGCATTTAATTCAAGTGAATTTAATCTTAATTTACCTTGTGTGCCTTGGATTTACATTCATGATTTAAGATTCTGTGTTGACAAATGTTCAAACGAAAATTGTACAGTGGATGAATTATGGGATATCATAGTAATGAACACAGTGTTGTTAAACGCAAGAAAACTATGTACATTTGCACTGAGGTCTCAGATTTGCATTATCTCATTGCCAAACTTATCCATAACGATAATGAATAATATCTGGGAGTCTGGAACGTCAGAAAAATATACTCGATCTGAACATGAATGAAATATTTGCCACTGGACGTAAGGCTACAAACAAAACCAATCATTTTCCTTCTTCAAATTATATTAACAGTATAGTCAGTATACCTTTCCAAGAAGAGAACTTCTCATACATGTACTTTTCATTTTAAAATAAAGTATATGAATCAGTGATGTGAGTGTTGGATGATGCCGTTAAATAGTTTTGTTTAAAAAAAAACCATCATGAACTACTGACTAAATAAAAAGTCAGTTTTTGTGACGGTTCATTATTTAACAGTGGCGGATCCAGCCATTTTAAAAAGGGGGGGTTCCCAACCCAGAGTAAAAGGGGGTTCCAACTATATGCTCCCATTCAAATGCATTGATCCGCCAAAAAAAAGTGGGGGTTCCAACCCCTGGAACCCCCCCCCCCCCTGGATCCGCCACTGTTTAATAATTTAAGTTTGGATGTAACGGGTCTTCTGTCATTATTGTGTTATCAGCGCCCATAGACATAAGTTAGTCATGTGACCCTAATGTCATCAAAGTTTTTTCATGGTTAAAGGCAAGGTTTAAAATGGAATTTAGAATTAAATTATAAGAAATGACTTATCATTCCCACTTTTAGGAACAGTTAACTTTATGAAAATATCTCTTTTCAAATCCATTCTACATCTGTTTGAAGATTGAGGTCAAAGGCACTTTTCATACTCTGTCTATTCGAAATAACATAAAAAATGTGGTGCACACTATTAAAAAACCCGCTTCTCGCATTTTTACATTAAAAAAAGCAAAATGATCAGTTTTGGCTGATGCAGTCATATATGGTCAGATTTGGTTGATGCTGTCAAATATGGTCAGTTTTGATTGATGCAGACACATATTTTTGTTACATGAGTCAGTCTGAGGTATGAAAACTACTGATGTTTGTTCAATTTCCAATATTGCAGTATATATACTACAGTAAAAAAAATATAACTGAAGTACTGTTCAACTATATAGACTCACTAAAAAAAAGCAAATATGGTCAGTTTTGGTTGATGCGGTCAAAGATTTTATTACACGACTCAGTCTGAAGTATGAAAACTACTGATATTTGTTTACGATTCAATACTTTGAATAAAAAGAGGACATGCTGGCACTATAAATTCATGCGAACAAAATTTTTAGGTCATTGTTTTCCAATATTGCTGTAACTTGTATATTACAGTCCCTCTTGACCTAAAATTATAACTGACTTGCTGTACAGCTATGTAGATTTGCAGAAAGAAAGAGCAAATATGGTCAGTTAAGATTGATGCGGTTAAAAAATTTTATTACACGACTCAGTCTGAAGTATGAAAACTACTGATATTTGTTTACGATTCAATACTTTGAATAAAAAGAGGACATGCTGGCACTATAAATTCATGCGTACAAAATTTTGAGGTCATTGTTTTCCAATATTGCTATAACTTGTATATATTACAGTCCCTCTTGACCTAAAATTATAACTGAATTACTGTACACTATATAGATTTGCAGAACGAAAGAGCAAATAAGGTCAGTTTAGATTGATGCGGTCAAAAGATTTTATTACACGACTCAGTCTGAAGTATGAAAACTACTGATATTTGTTTACGATTCAATACTTTGAATAAAAAGAGGACATGCTGGCACTATAAATTCATGCGTACAAAATTTTGAGGTCATTGTTTTCCAATATTGCTATAACTTGTATATATTACAGTCCCTCTTGACCTAAAATTATAACTGAATTGCTGTACAGCTATATAGATTTGCAGAACGAAAGAGCAAATAAGGTCAGTTAAGATTGATGCGGTCAAAAGATTTTATTACACGACTCAGTCTGAAGTATGAAAACTACTGATATTTGTTTACGATTCAATACTTTGAATAAAAAGAGGATATGCTGGCGCTATAAATGCATACGAACAAAATTTTGAGGTCATTGTTTTCCAATATTGCTATAACTTGTATATATTACAGTCCCTCTTGACCTAAAATTATAACTGACTTGCTGTACAGCTATATAGATTTGCAGAAAGAAAGAGCAAATAAGGTCAGTCTAGATTGATGTGGTCAAAAGATTTTATTACACGACTCAGTCTGAAGTATGAAAACTACTGATATTTGTTTTCGATTCAATACTTTGAATAAAAAGAGGACATGCTGGCACTATAAATTCATGCGTACAAAATTTTGAGGTCATTGTTTTCCAATATTGCTATAACTTGTATATATTACAGTCCCTCTTGACCTAAAATTATAACTGAATTACTGTACAGCACCCTTTTTATGGAAGATGAATGCATTTGAATGAGGACAATAAATTTTAGTTGGACCCCCCCCCCCACCTTTTTTTTTTAAACTGCTGGATCCGTCCCTGGTGGTTTGGGCCGGAATAACGTATTACATGAAGGTCAGATAATTTTGTTATGTAAAACGAGCCATCCTGACTCCCCGAATGACAAATGTAAAATAAATGAAATGATAATGCCCCCCTCCCCCCCCCCCAATATTAACGGCTTAATTTATGTTAAAAAAATGAAAGAAAAACAAATACTTTATGTTAAAAGAAAATCACTGAATAACAGGCTCCTGACTTGGAACAGGCATATACATGCAGAATATGGCGAGGGTAAACATGTTCTCTTGCCGATTATAAATCTGAAATAAAACCGGCAAAATAGCAAAACTCTATATAATATTAATCACTATTTTGCCGAAGCCTTTATATTAAGACAAATATTTCTTAAAACTTATAAATCAATTCTAGCCGTAGAATTTATAAATCAATTTTAGCTGTAGAATTTATAAATTAATTCTGGCCGTAGAATTTATAAATCAATTCTAGCCGTAGAATTTGAAATCAATTCTAACCGTAGAACTGTTCTAGAAGTAGAACTGACCAAAGATTTGGTCAGTTCTAGCTAGAACTGTCAAAAACTGTTCTAGGGTAGAACTGTCAGGATCAGTTCTAGCTAGAACTGTCCAAATCAGTTCTAGGTAGAACTGACCAAATCAGTTCTAGCTAGAACAGTTCTAACCTAGAACTGACTAAAAGGTGTCAGGCTGACAGTTCTACATACTGTTCTAGAACAGTTCTCCTGACAGATTCTGACAGAATTTATGAGAGGTTAGAACTGATCTCCACTGTAACAAACGCCGATCTGTACCCTTCAGTGTATAGGATTATTTGGATTTTATTGACAATGCCTGTTTCATCGGCAGCTAGTGAAAGATCCCTCAGCGCGATGATACGCGTCAAATCCTACCTGAGATCGACAATGGGAGACGAGCGAATTTCAAATATATCTTTTCTTCATATCCACCGACACCTCAATGTGGATGTTGATGCGAGTATAACTGATTTTATCGGCAGAAAAAACCGTCGACTTGACTTTGAGTAAATGTATCATTGTCTTTGTGTATGAAACTGTATCTGAAAGTTATTCATAAAAGTTCAAAAATATTAAATATGTTTAACCAATTTTTGCCCAAATTTGAGTTAAAAGATTCGTTCAAAAAAGTTGAAAATCTTTTCCTTTGATCCTATGTGGGCCTTAATCTAAAACTAGTCTGATCTACACTGGGCATATTGTTTTTTTTTCCAGATTTTTCTTTGTACTACGTTAATTCAGGTGTTAATGTAATATTATTCATATTCTTCGAACTTTTTTTCATGAATATTATCATGATAAAAACCAGTAAATATGATATTTTGTACACAAAATTATGCAACTAAAATGCTGAAAACCGTTTTCCGTCATGGGGCTTTGCCCTGAACCCCCTACCATGGCTCCGCCCTGGACCTGCAGGGGGCCGTATGCGGCCCAGACCCCCTGCCGATTTGTGCCAACAATTGATCTGAAACCTAGCTACGCCCCTGTGAGTTCATGTAATTTAATAATAGTTTTACTTCCGGTAAACATTTGCGGTAAAAAAAAACCAGAACATATCAATGTTCTTGTCGGTTTACTGATTGAATAACTGATGAATTTGGTGAAATGCATGTAGACAAAAAAGTCATGTTTGTTTATGAAGACAACAATCAGAAGAAATACTACAGTACTAACACATTTACATGACTTATTTGCATATGTACAGAGCAGGATTAAAATGATTGTCAATTGATCACTTTATCAGCTCAGTAATCAGTGCATCTGGACTGAAATGATTTATTGTTTTTTGTTGGTTTTTTTTTGTTGTTGTTTTTTTTTTTGGGGGGGGGGGGTTAACGCCACTTTCCGTTTTTATTAGTCGAGGATGCCGGAGTGCCTCGATAGAACCATTTACTTTAGACAGGAAAACTGAAAATCCTAGTCAATTAAGGATTCTGACATGATATATAACATAGTTCCCTAATGCATATGCAAAATTACTTAGAAACTAAGGTTGCTACTTATTTAGGTAAATTTGATCCTTTTTGATTATATAGCTTCTAACGTTTCTACGTGTTTTGGTCTCAGCGTTTCTGTGGTAAATAAAGGCAACAGTAGTATACCGCTGTTCAAACTCATAAATCCATGGACAAAAACAAAATCGGGGTAACAGACTAGAACTGAGGGAAACGCACCAAACATAAGAGGAGTAAAATCTGAAAAGCGCTACTACAAATTTTTACAGTTTGTTGTTTTAGTTCACTTCTTCTTATAAAACTCATCAAGGATAATCTAAAAAGGACACCCTGAAATATTTCCGTACTCCATGTACTCCTTACAACAAAATTATTATATTTACCAGTGTACTTTATTTTATCTAACACAATTTTGTCCAAAGTGATAGTTGTCTTACTGATATTGTTTTACATCTCCCCCTTTTTTTTTTAATAATATCGCATTTATATTATGTCATAGATTATATTCGTTCAGTGTATGTTTTGTTTTTGTTAATATGTTTATTTGATTGAGTTAAGCTATATCAATTGACATGCTATAGTGTGCCTTTCTATGTTGTAATGTTACACTACTACTTCAAATTAGGGTGAAGGTTGGCGCCTGTTAAAACGTTTAAACCCGCTGCATTTGTGTGCACCTGTTTTAAGTCAGGAACTTTTCGATCAGTGGTTGTCGTTTGTTGATGTGGTTCATAAGTGTTTCTCGTTTTTTATTTCGATTATACCGTTGTTTTTCCTGTTTGAATTGTTCATGTTGTTTTAAAATAGTCATTTTGGGGCCCTTCATAGCTTGCCAAGGCTCCGTGTTGGAGGCCGTACTTTGACCTATAATTGTTTACTTTTTACACATTATGACTTCGGCGAGATTTGCTGATTGGCTGTATTCGCAGAAATCAAAAAGGAGACATATTAAATAATTCAAAATTTTAATCAATGAAAAGACAATATATGTAGCTATAAAAATGGTAAATAAAATGCATATAACAAATTCAAAAATGTTGGGTAATATATCTTCAAAACTAAAGCTTTGTTCTCCCTTTTACAACTATGACTCGTCGAACCCCACTCACTCTTGAAAACATTTTGAAATCCCGTTTGTATCTTAAAGCAAGCAGGTTGTTTAGCATTTCAATGACAGAGGACGTTGATTTTCTTTAGATTTGATGTATACATGCTGCTTTTTCAGACTTTCTATTCTGTTGTTATCTTTGGCACACTAAGCGTCAAAAGTATGCTTAAAGCATTGAACAAAAATAAACACCTAGATGTTAATGGATGTAGTTGGGTTAAAACTTCAAACCTTTATATGAAAAGATACTGTGAGAGATACAATTTATGTACAACACAATTTTTATTTGATAAAAATAAATAAACAGCTTTATTTAGCTTTGCGCATTTCTTGAATAATTTCTTGCTTGGTGGACCTCTAATGATGACCCCGTCTTACCACCGCATTCATCTGACATTTACGACTAATCGGACTTTCTAGATGAAAGAGTGCAGGGTGGTCTAAAACGCAAAAGTGAGAAAAAGGTGCAAATATAACTTACTATCAGCCAATTCGCTTGAAAGATTAACATGCAAAACAGGATCAAAAATAAAAACGGATTTTTTTTTAATTAAGTGGATACAAAATATAGAACTCAAACTACTACCAACCAAAAAGTAGATTTTTTTTCTAAACAAAAAAGTTTTTCCAAAAGTTTATTATTAAAATGAACGCTTCATTGTAACACATAGATTTTGTTACGTGTGACCATTCATGAGGACACATGAAATTATTGCGCAAAAGTTTGAGTTAAGTACACGTCATAGTTCAGCTCATTTCTTTTATTTATTTACATTTTCTTTAAATTTAGGAGTACTTTCTATCTGGAAAATTTAAAATTGAACCGCGTAGTTTTGAAAAACATTGTGTTTATTTTTAAACAAGCTATGTACTTTTTAAATCAATCTGTAAATATGTTTTCCCCGTTCTAGATATAGTTCTCCTACAACAACTGGGTTCCAAATGTTTATCCTCTTGTTTGCATCTGAGTTGCATCTACTCGTTCTTCCTGGTATTCTCTGCATTTGAAGGTCTTTTTCAACGCCTCTCTCAGTTTTTCACTCATGCCTATATAGATAAGAAAGTTCGAAGCACATCCAATGATCATTAAAAGTTTTAAAACTTCAATATAAAGTTTTAAATGTTCCAATGTAATGTCAATTTTTCCCCATCCAATGTGCATTAAATAGTTCATTGGTTCGCTGTACGGTGACAATCCAAGTACAAAAACAGGTGCGTCTTTAACGATAACTAGACATTTTAGAATCCTTGATTTTTTCAGCCATAATATATACTTTCTTTTATAACAATTATATACTGCTGCTTCTAAATCAAACACGTGGTGTTTGAAATATTTCATTGATACATTTGCATAAAGACCGGGTTCATCAACAAGGACGTCAACCAGATATTTAAAATACTCTCCTTTCAATTGTTTTCTATACATATCAGTTATAGCCTGCTGCACAAGATATGTAATTCTTTCATTCATTTTTTTCAAAGTGCGTGTAGACTGTCGATGTGCTTTATAGTTTTGGGTTAGGTTTTCAAAGTTAGAATTACAGGAACTCTCTGAGACGTTGTTCTGAATATAATCAAAACATGTTGCAAATCGCTGCGACAGCTCGGTCTTTGTCTTGTGTAAAACAATGCTCTTTGTGTCCAGAGTGGATCTATACGTACTGAATAGAGTGGAACTGACATAGATTCTTGGAAGTTCTGCTAGAGAAAATACTATCATCACGCACACAATCAATATGCACGATTTCTTCTCAGCTCTTGAAACCGTGTCATGTCCGCGGACACGTTTCCGTCGACATAGTGTAAAAATTATATAACATGTTGATACCAGCATTGTTACTACTGCGCCAACCAAAATAATGGCGTTAAAGATAGGGTAGTATGCTAGAATGTACTTTTGAATTGCCTTGTGTGGTTCGGAGACTAAACACGTATCTCCTTTCTTCCCACTGGTGAAATGTATAACAAATAATCTGGGTATATTTACGACTAGAGAGAACAAAAAACTCGTACCGCAAACAATGAACGATTCTCTTTCATTGATCCGAGTTTTGCTCCATATTGGACATGCCACAGCCAGGAGTTTCTGGAACCCAAGAGATGTTGTTAGTAGTATAGACACAAGGTGGAATGTGTCTCCTAGGTTTGTCAGGCAGTAATGCATTACGCAGTATGGAAACTTTAGTCCAACTAGCCTTTTCATTTCTTTTAAATAAAGATATCGAGAGTGCACGTGTTTGTCATTCCCAATCCTCTCATAATGCATGCTGAAAAATGGTTCAAATCCATAAGTACACAACGCAGTGAGTCCATCAGCAAGAGCTAATCCTTGCATTAGTACAGTTGCGGGCGTCCGTATCTTTCCATGAAATAAAGCCACAAAGATGATAATGTTCATCACAATGGAAAGGTATGATAGTGTCGGCCCTGCCACAATATTCATCCAAAATGGAGTCCGTGCGTACAGTATGAATAACATGTTGACAAATGATATGTAACAAAGTGATTGTTACTGATATATGTATAGTATTAATAATTTAGATACAAAATCCATCCTTGATATTATGAATGTTTTAGTATTTTGTATATGCAGCATTCATTGCAGAATGAAAAGATGTGAACAGATTGAAATTAATGTCAGAAAATGTTAAATCATGACTCATGAAAGTGTTGTTTTTATTCATTTTACTTTTTTGCATTAGAAATATAATAATATCAAACTGATATCAATCAATCCAAACACAATGATATTTTAAAATCCTCTGTATTGCAAATAGAGGCCCTAAAGAGCACGTTGAGCACATCTGGATCTTTGTGCATCTTCAACAGTAGCCACTCTCCAAAATCTCTTTTTATTCGGTTGATCTTGTATTGCTAATCATTTCGTCTGTTTAAGCTCACTCTATCTCCGGGAAGCAGATTGACAATTGACCGTTTCAGAATCTAAAGGACTATGGGTAATTTCATTGTTTGTACCCCAAAATGAAAATAACGTCACGTCATTCGTCGAATTTCCATTGTTAAGGACGTTTTTAACCAATCACGACTTTTGGTGTACACTTTTGAAAATATTACCCAGAATGCATTAAGTTCA
Source organism: Mytilus edulis (assembly GCA_019925275.1). Lineage (NCBI taxonomy): Eukaryota > Metazoa > Mollusca > Bivalvia > Mytilida > Mytilidae > Mytilus > Mytilus edulis. The sequence goes on along the minus strand of CM034351.1, from coordinate 28,244,855 downwards.
TTAACGGCGAATTTCGGCTTTGCTGACTTTTTTGTTGATCAATCAATTTTTTTCCGATTACAGTTTCTCTCCTTTTTGAAAAGTTTTTGCCCAAACCCCAAAAATGTAAGAACATCGTCAATTAATGGCAATAACTCCTGAAAGGAGTCAACTGACAATTTCACCTGTGTTGGTCTATTTATAGATCTTGTCTTGCTGATCATTTTTCATTCAAACTTATGTTGGTTTTTTTTGTCAATCTATAACAGTGTTCTAGATAAAAAGCAAAATGAATGAAGATAAATAAATAAGTCAAAATCGTCATTTAACATGTTTAAGGTCAATAACTCTGACTATTGTGGCTATGTTTGACATATTAGTAGATCATGTAATGTCGGTCGTTTTTTATATTAACAATTTCTCTCTAATAATTATAGTTTGAAATTTTCAAGATAATAGGCAAACAAGAGGCGGTCATGAAAATGATATTTCAAATCTGGAACCCCAAACAGGATCAGGCAAAAAAAAATATGTATTTTTGTAGGGTTCAGAAATGGAAATCCAAAATAAATCTAAGTATCACTTTTCCCTACATAAAGGTGCACAACTCAACAACGATAAAAGCGTAAATCGTGAAAACCGAACTTGGTCTTCATTTGGTCACAGGAAACAACATATCTTAATTTAAAAAAGATTTCGTCAAAGCGTTTTCAAGCTATTGCACGGACAACGGTCTAAGTATCACTCTTCGCTACTGATAGATCTACAACTCAACAACGATAAAAGCTTAAATCGTGAAAATTGAACTTGACCTTCATTTAGTCACCAAAAAACATATCTAAATTTGAAAATATTTCGTCAAAGCGTTTTAAAGTTATTGCACGGACAACGCTCGAAGTATCACTTTTCGCTACTTAAAAGGTCAACAACTCAAAAACGCTAAAAGCTTAAATCGTTGAAAAATCACGAAAATGGAACTTGACCGTCATTAAGTCACAGGAAACAACATATCTAAATTTGAAAAGATTTCGTCAAAGCGTTTTCAAGTTATTGCACGGACAACGCTCGAAGTATCACTTTTCGCTAATGAAAGATCTACAACTCAAAATCGATAAAAGCTAAAATCGTGAAAATTGAACTTGACCTTCATTTAGTCACAAGAAATAACATATCTAAATTTGAAAATATTTCGTCTTAGCGATTTTAAGTTAATGAACCAACACTGTTTAGCAGCCGGCCCCCCGGATGCCCGCCTGCCCGCCCGTCCGCCGTAAATAACCAAGTCAATAACCGATGTTTCCTTCGAAAATCCGGTTAAAAATGAAACAATTTGTAAAAACCGTCATTGAAGGGCAATAACTGCCATAAGAAGTCGTCTGAAATTTTTTATGTAAATCGTCAATAGGAAGATCACAATATTTATAATATTTTGCTCCGTCAGATTTTCTCTATCTATAGTGGTTTGAAAGATAATAGATAAAACTTGTACTTTCTTTTACGAATCATCGGACACATGTCATGTGTACTATTGTTTTTCTGTTTGTCTTTTTCATTTTTAGCCATGGCGTTGTCAGTTTGTTTTAGATTTACGAGTTTGACTGTCCCTTTGGTGTCTTTCGTCCCTCTTTTTCTTCCAAACTAGATACCCATATCATAATTGTGACCAAGTTTGGTTCCAATTAGCCTTGTAGTTTCAGTGAGGAAGGTTTTTGTGAAAGTTTACGGACGAGGAGGACGAACGCAAAGGGTCAGGTAAGATACAGAGCGGTGGATCGTTCGTCATGTGCTCGAATTGAATGAAAGAGGCGCTGTTCGATCCCGGTCATAAGATCAACCGTAACTATTCGGCCATTCTCGTTATACTTACAATGGCGTAGCGAGAATGGCCTAGTTGTTCCAACTGGCAATAAGGTATAAACGTAAAAGAGAAAAGAAGTCAAATCGGAGTCAATATAGTGTGACATGCGGGGATGACAGGTCTACTAAAAGACTTTTAGCTCTGTTAGTTACATTTTATCATAAAGATCAAACTATTGTTTAAGGAATGTCTCTTGGAGTTAAATACCAACCCGACCATTCATCCATATCTTGTATTTGTAGTAAAATTGAACAAAACAAAAAGGATGTTAAACGATACCATTATACTGCAAATCGCGCTTTTTATTTTTAGCCAGGCGTTGTCAGTTTATTTTCTATTTATAAGTTTGACTGTTTGTCCCTCTTTTGCATGAAACGCAGGATCAAAATAAACGGATTTTTTAATTTAATGGATAGAAAAAATATAGAACTCAAACTACTACTTGATTTTTTAAATAACCACGAAGCGTGTCAAAAAAGTGATTAATTTCTGAACCTTTCTATTATTCAAAATAAAGTTTTAGCTAGTAAGTTTTTGTGTTTATGGCGATCAATTAAACACAGTGAAGATTCAGTGGAGGAGTATAAAGTACGTGTGGTTTTCCCAAAGTTTATTGATAAAAGAAACGGTTTATTGCAACACATAGTTTTTATTACGTATAACCATTCATGAGGACACATGTAATTGTTGCGCAAAAAGTTGAGTTAAAAAAAACATCATATTTCAGCTTTTATTTTTTTTAAATGTTTTCACATTGTTAAATTTAGGAGATTTTCTATCTCGAAAATTTAAAACTAAACTGCTCAATTTAAAAAAAAAAAGCATTTGGTTTTTTTTTTAAATCAAGCTATGTACTTTAAATTAATCTGTGTATATGTTTCTTATTCCTTTTAAACAAAGTTTTGTTTAACAACAACGGGGCTTCAAATGGTTATCCTCTGGGTTGCGTTTTAAATGCATGTACTCGTTCTCCCGGATTTTCTCTGCATTTGAAAGCCTTTTTTAGAGCCTCTCTCAGTTTCTCACTCATGACTATATAGAAAAGAAAGTTCGAAGCACATCCAATGATCATTAAAAGTTTCAAAACTTCAATTGAAAGTTTTAAATATTCCAATGTAATGTCAATGTGTCCCCATACCATGTTCACTATATAGTTCATCGGTTCGCTGTACGGTGACGATCCAAGTATTAAATACGATTCAAATGCATATAGACAGCTCCTAACTATGACAAGGTTAACTTCTTTCATAATTGTTTTTAAGACATTTTCTGTTGCTTTGCAATAAGATTTTGCTACGATATCAAACCGAATTCCTTTGACATAATCTTTTAAATCATTTGCATAACGAATGTGTTCATCAGCAAGGAGGTCAACTAGATAATCAAAATATTTTTGTTTTAAGCTACCTTAAAGCATCCAATCCAAAATTCCATGCACATGATCTTCAATATAGAGTGCCAAACTATCCACGTTTCTTGTCACATTATCTTTAAAATGGGATGGTTGTTGATCAAAGTCAGAAATGCAGGACTCATCTGAGATAATAAAGTTTGGAATACCATCCAAACATGCTGCAAATCGCTGAGAGAGCTCGGTCTTTGTCTGCTGTAAAGCAACGTTCTGCGTTTCCAGATTGGATCTATAAGTACTGAATATAGTGGAGCTGACATAAATTTTTGGGAGGTCTGCTAAAAAAATTATTATCATTACACACACAATCAATATGCAAGATTTTTTCTCAGCTCTTGAAACCGTTGCATGTCCGCGAACACGTTTTCGTCGACATAATGTAAAACTGATGTAACATGTTGATATCAGCATTGTTATAACTGCACCAACCACAATAATGCGTAAAGGATTGGGTAGTATCTTAGAATATAACTTTGAATTGCTTTGTGTGGTTTGGAGACTAAACATATGTCTGCCTTCTTCCCACTGTTGAAACTTATCACAAATAATCGGGGTATATTAACGACCAGTGCAAACAAAATACACGAACTGCAAAATACGAACGATTTTCCTTCATTCATTTGAGTTATGCTCCATATTGGACATACCACAGCTAGAAGTTTCTGTAATCCAAGGGACGCTGTTAACAGTATAGAAACAAGATGCAATGCGTCTGCTAGGTTTGCTAGACAATGATGCATCAAGCAATATGGAAATTTAGGTACAACTAACCTTTTTAATCTTATCGTTGCTACGTCGAAAATTGGTTGATCGTTATAATTCCCAGTCTCTTCATAATACAAGCTAAAGAAAGGTTCAAATCCATAGGTACACAACGCCGTGAGTTCATCAGCAAGAGCCAATCCTTGCATAAGTACAGTTGAGGGCGTCCGTATATTTTTGTGAAATAAAGCCAAAAACTAATAATGATCAACACATTTGAAAGGTATGATATGATTGGTCCTGCCACAAAATTCATCCAAAAATGGAGTCCGTACATACAGTATGAACAACATGTTGCTAAATGATTCAACAAAAAGATTGTTACTGATATATGTAAAAGGATGAAAAATCCATCCCTCAACTGGTTACTTTTAGAGAACAACATATCCCAAGTTATTATACGAAGCATCCAAGTAAACAGAAATTATCTGTAATGTTATCTTACTGTAATGTTAATTTATATAGACAGGTGGCATCTTTTATCAAAAAGCTGAATAACTTATTGTGATATGTATATTAATTTTTCTTATTTTTTTATTGTTGTTGTTTTTGTTTTTTTTATTATTTTATATTTTGTTTTTTTTTAATGTTACCTTTGTATTATAAATCATGTTTACCATTGTATATATGTACCTCATGTTACACATTTATGTGTCTAAGCGTTGCTTTACAATAAAATCTTGAAAAATCTATTTTGATATTATGTTTCTCGCATTTTGTATTTACAGCATTCATTGTGGAATGGTTTGTCTAGATGCAAAGATTAAATTTATGTCAGAAAATGTTAAATCATGACTCGTGTAATTATTTAGTGCTGTATTTAATCATTTTACTTTTCCCATTTAAAATACAATGATATAAAACGGATATCAATCGATCCAAACACAATGATATTTAAAAATCCTCTGTCAAGAACAAAATAGAAAATCTGAAAAAGAACACAAAAAGTACAAAATAATAGAATAGATTACCTTGTAATTTGGAAAATGTTTAGGATTTGTTGGTCCTGAATGCTTTTCTACTTCGTACTTTATTTGATTTTTTTTTATTTCTAGCGTCAGCGAAGACTCTTTTGTAGACGAAACGCGCGTCTGGTGCAACTGCAAAATTTCATTCCTTGTAAATATGAAGGGTTTTAATTTTCCAAATGTTATTTATAAAATGAACGGTTGACTGCAACAAACAGTTTTTTTCTTCCATATTATCGTTTATTGGGTCGCATTGAAATTATGGCTCCAAAATGCTGAGTCATATTTTTCTATTTATTAAAATATTTTAAATCAAATGTGTGTTTTTCTGCGATCTAACTCTGCAACTTAAAATTGAACAGTGTAAACTTGTTTTCAAATTTTTATTGATAAAACGAAAGCTTCTTTGCAACGCATGTCTTTTTTCTTCTGTATGAACATTTATAATGACACATCAAATAGTTACTCGATAATTTAAGTTAAGTAAACGTCAAGGTTTAGCTCATTTTTTTAGTTCATTTACGTCTTTCAAAGTTAAGGACGTTTTCTTATATCAATCGGACAAGTCTAATTTTTTCATTAGCTATGTACTTTCATAATCAAGCTCTGTACAATCGGATTATACAATTGTGTACCTTTACAATAAAGAATATACTTTTTCAGTCAAGCTGTGTTCTTTTAAAATCAATCTGGGTATTCTTAAAATCAGTCTGTGTACTTTTATAATCAATCTTTGTATGTTTATAAACAATCTGTGAACTTTTTTATGTATTTTTAAAATCAATTTAGGTCTAAACTTTTCATTTTTTTAACATTGTTTTCTACTTCAACGGAGTTCCGACTTGTTTATCCTCTTAAGCCTGTTTGTATCTGAATTTTATCTTCTCGATCTCTCTGATATACTCCACATTTAAAAATATTTTTCAAATCCCCTCTCCGTTTTTTACTCATGACTATAAAGATATAAAAAGTTCAAAGCATATCGCATATACAATGAACGAAAGAAATTTTAAAACTTCAATAAGAAGTTTTAAATTTTCCAATGTAATGTCAATGTGTATCCAGTCAATGTTCATTATGTAGTTCATTGGTTCGCTGTACGGTGACGATCGAAGTATGACAATTGATGTGTCTATTCACTAATTGTCATAACACAGCGGAAACTTATGTCTTGGTAAAAATCTCTCACAAATCTGTATATGTAAGTTTATGTTGCTTTGCAATTTGTTTTGCTACGATATCAAAAATGGGTTGTTTAACGTTTTCTTGTAGTTCCCTTGAATGAAGATCGTGTTTATCAGCAAGAACGTCAACTATATATTCAAAATTGTTTAAAGTGTTTTTATACCAGCGACCAACAGTCTTATACGCATGCGACTATCCGAAGAACGCACTATAGTAAATGATTATTATCAATATTTTAACCTCTTACTCAAAACATTTAACACATGTTATAAGAGCTTAACAGACGAAGCTGCATTGGTTAGGTTCAATTTAAAATACAATTCCTCTAAAGAGTTAAGATTAAGGGATCTTTTCAATAGAAAGTTTGCATCTAATTTTAGTAATTTAGTCATACAAATACCGGCTCGTTTCAGTAATGGTCCTACATCAATCATCACCTGTGTTATTGGTGATATTGTAGTAACACAGTATACTTGAACAAGTTAAGTTGTAATAACGAATAATGTAAGAACAATTTAAAGTGTGATAATCCAGTATGTCAGAACAAGTTAGATTATAAAAACGAATAATGTAAGAACAAGTTAAATTGCTATAATGCGGTATTTCAGAACACGTTAAATTGAAATAACTCAGTATGTAAAAACAAGTAAAATTTTAATAACGCAGTATGTCAGAACATGTAAAATTGTAATAATGCAGTATGTAAGAACAAGTATGTAAGCACAAGTAAAAGTATAACAACACAGAACAAGTCTAATTGTAATTACACAAAAGAATTTAAATTGTTATAACGCAGAACAAGTCAAATTGTAATAACGCAGAAAAGATGAAATTGTAATTACATGACTAACGAAGTATGTTAGAACAAATTCCAAGTCAAATTATAATAACAAAGTTTTTAATAACAAGTTAAAGTGTTATAACGTAGTATATGTTATAACAAGTCAAGGTTTAATAACGCAGTATGTCAAATTTTAATGTTCAATAACGCAGCATGATCAGTTCCATTAAGTCCATTATTTTTACTGATTAGCAGATTTTCTATATTTTCTTTTCAGAAGTTACATGTACAAATATCAATACGGAAAGAAAGGTTATCCGAGACATCGGAGAAATATTTGTATATGATGGGATATAAACATAATGGTTTACGTTGTTTCTTTCCCCATTTTTAATTGTCTCTTCCAATTTCTAACTATAACTCGATGCATTTAATACAAGATTTTTAATCGAAATTCACCTCGTTTGTCTTGGATTAACATGATTCTGTTTTGACAAATGATCAAACGTAAATTGTACGGGTATATAATTTAGAAAGTGAAACATAAGTATGTACATTTGTACTATCCCGTCAATTTAAATGTTCAAATATTGCTAGCCTTTACATGGATATGCAACTCATTTACTATTCTGCTATATAGAGTGCTATTATGTTTTGTATTGGTTGTTGTAAACAAATAATTTTATAATACGAGTCATTCGTATGAAAACTACTGAAATTTGTTTCAATTCAATATTTTGAATAAAAAAAGGACGTGGCACTCTAAATTGACATGACTGATGCGAACCAATTTTTTATTCATACTGTTCCAATATTGCTACCTTTTTATTGATACAATCAATCCTTACATGAAAATACAACTCTTTTACTATGCCGTGATATAGATTTACATAATAAAGTGCTAATATGGTCAGTTTTGGTTGTTGCGGACAAATCATTTTATAATACATGTCAGTCTCAGGTATGAAAACTACGTAAATTGGATTACAATTCAATAATTTGTTTAAAAAAAAGAAAATGCTGGTACTCTCAATTGATGCGAACCAATAGTTTTAAGTCATAATATTCAAATATTGCTACCTTTTATATTATACAATCATATCTTAAATGAAAATGTAACTCATTTACAATGTGACTATAAACATTTACATAATAAAATGCTAATATGGTCTGTTTTGGTTGTTGTGGACAAATAATTTTATAAAACAAGTCAGTCTGAGGTATAAAAACTACTGAAATTTGTTTACGATTCAATATTTTGAATAAAAAAAAGACATGCTGGCACTCTAAATTGATGCGAACAAAATTTTTCAGTCATAATATTCAAATATAGCTACCTTTTTCATTATAAAATCAATCCTTACATGAAAATATAACCCATTTACTATGCGGCTATATAGATTTACATAATAAAATGCTTATATGGTCAGTTTTGGTTGTTGTGAACAAATAATTTTATAAAACGAGTCAGTCTGAGGTATGAAAACTACTGAATTTTGTTTACGATTCAATATTTTGAATAAAAAAAGGACATGCTAATATACACTCATCTTCTTCAATTTATTTTCGACCCGAACATACATGCTACATGTATTTTGTAAACTTGATGTTAAGCAACCAACAATCAATTGATCAATCATTAAAAACAAGAACAACATGTTGCAACCTAATATGCTTGAATAAATAGTTCAGTGAAATGTACTGAAATGCATTATAAAAGAAACTAAACCAAAATATAAAATACTCAGAAATGGCAAACTTTATTGTAACGTATGATATCAAAATATTGTCTTGAGCTTACAACGCTGTCCTAGATAAGGGGAATGTTTGGATCCAGGTAAGAAGTTTAACCCCGCCACATTCTGTATGACGGCGTGCAGAAGTTACATGTACAAATATCAATACGGAAAGAAAGGTTATCCGAGACATCGGAGAAATATTTGTATATGATGGGATATAAACATAATGGTTTACGTTGTTTCTTTCCCCATTTTTAATTGTCTCTTCCAATTTCTAACTATAACTCGGTGCATTTAATACAAGATTTTTAATCGAAATTCACCTCGTTTGTCTTGGATTAACATGATTCTGTTTTGACAAATGATCAAACGTAAATTGTACGGGTATATAATTTAGAAAGTGAAACATAAGTATGTACATTTGTACCATCCCGTCAATTTAAATGGTCAAATATTGCTAGCCTTTACATGGATATGTAACTCATTTACTATTCTGCTATATAGAGTGCTATTATGTTTTGTATTGGTTGTTGTAAACAAATAATTTTATAATACGAGTCATTCGTATGAAAACTACTGAAATTTGTTTCAATTCAATATTTTGAATAAAAAAAGGACGTGGCACTCTAAATTGACATGACTGATGCGAACCAATTTTTTATTCATACTGTTCCAATATTGCTACCTTTTTATTGATACAATCAATCCTTACATGAAAATACAACTCTTTTACTATGCCGTGATATAGATTTACATAATAAAGTGCTAATATGGTCAGTTTTGGTTGTTGCGGACAAATCATTTTATAATACATGTCAGTCTCAGGTATAAAAACTACTGAAATTTGTTTACGATTCAATATTTTGAATAAAAAAAAGACATGCTGGCACTCTAAATTGATGCGAACAAAATTTTTCAGTCATAATATTCAAATATAGCTACCTTTTTCATTATAAAATCAATCCTTACATGAAAATATAACCCATTTACTATGCAGCTATATAGATTTACATAATAAAATGCTTATATGGTCAGTTTTGGTTGTTGTGAACAAATAATTTTATAAAACGAGTCAGTCTGAGGTATGAAAACTACTGAATTTTGTTTACGATTCAATATTTTGAATAAAAAAAAGGACATGCTAATATACACTCATCTTCTTCAATTTATTTTCGACCCGAACATACATGCTACATGTATTTTGTAAACTTGATGTTAAGCAACCAACAATCAATTGATCAATCATTAAAAACAAGAACAACATGTTGCAACCTAATATGCTTGAATAAATAGTTCAGTGAAATGTACTGAAATGCATTATAAAGAAACTAAACCAAAATATAAAATACTCAGAAATGGCAAACTTTATTGTAACGTATGATATCAAAATATTGTCTTGAGCTTACAACGCTGTCCTAGATAAGGGGGAATGTTTGGATCCAGGTTAGAAGTTTAACCCCGCCACATTCTGTATGACGGCGTGCACAAAGCTGAGTCCACAAATGTAACGTCTTCAAATTACATAAAATATTTACGACGTGGACATTTTCCCTCAGAAAACGTAAGCGTAACAAAAACACTGGACACGTAGTTTATCACATAATTGTAAACATTCACGTTCAAATATTTCTTTTTTTTTCGAACAAAAAAGTGCAGCAAATACACATTTTGAAAATATAAATAAATATATGCTACGAGCAGTGTAATGGAAATAAATAGTGACTATGTCGTGGACCCTTATCAGAAAACAGCGTTAAAACGCCATTTCTTTAGAATGTAACATAATAGTTGGACATTTAAAAAATTCAGGTGTTCAGTCTGGACAATCGAATCATCCATACGTTGCAGATTTTATTAAACCTCTGGTTTTGCACATTTCGAATACGAAGTTATTTTGAAAATAAAAAGATAGCAATTACATATTTTTTCTTACCGATTCTTCAATTTTGTTTATTAGTCCTTCCAAATTACTACTTCTTACACATAACGAAGATCATTCAAAGCCTATCTACCATGGTCGTTTCTGATTTTTTTGCGGTAAATTTTATATAATGTCAGAGTCCGAATCTAAACAATACTATTATACGAAAATGTGGGATGCAATGTTAAATTTGTGTAAGTTTTAGGTCATAAACTCTATTTTATGCTAATTTAATGTTACAAGTTACACCGAATTTTGCCGTTTTCTATGTGCCTGTTTCGTGCTTTATAGATTAAATATTAATTTACATTACTAGTAATGTGAATTATTATGGAATGCATAAATCATTTTATCATGAAAACAAATCTTCTTCAAAAAATATTATAAATACATATAAATATTTTATATATAAAGCTATTAAAAAAGCACATTTTACTGTTGCCGTCAACTTTGTGCACGCCGTCTATGTATGTGCATGGCCCAAGTCAGGAGCCTGTAATCCAGTTGTTGCTGTTTGTTGATGAGTTACATATTTGTGTTTCGTTTATTTGTTTTGAACATAAACTATGCTGTTAGCTTTCTCGTTTGAATGGTTTTACGTTTGTCATTTCTTGGCTTTTATGGCTGACTTTGCGGTATGAGCTTTGTTCGTTGTTAAAGGCACATTTGGTGGCCTATACTGAGTTGTAAATATGTGTCATTTGGTCTCTTGTGGACAGTTGTATCATTGGCAATCATCTTCTTTTTTCTATTGAATGATTATAAAATTGAGAATGGAAATTGGGAATGTGTCAAAAAGACAACAACCCGACCATAGAAAAAACAACAGCAGAAGGTCACCAACAGGTCTTCAATGTCGCGAGAAATTCCCGCAACCGGAGGCGTCCTTAAGCTGGCCCCTAAATAAATATATACTAGTTCAGTGATAATGAACGCCATACTAATTTCCAAATTGTACACAAGAAACTAAAATTAAAATAATACAAGACTAACAAAGGCCAGAGGCTCCTGACTTGGGACAGGCGCTAAAATGCGGCGGGTTAAACATGTTTGTGAGATCTCAACCCTCCCTCTATACCTCTAGCCAATGTAGAAAAGTAAACGCATAACAATACGCACATTAAAATTCAGTTCAAGAGAAGTCCGAGTCTGATGTCAGAAGATGTAACCAAAGTAGATAAACAAAATGACAATAATACATAAATAGCAACAGACTACTAGCATTTAACTGACATGCCAGCTCCAGACTTCAATTAAACTGACTGAAAGATTATGATTTCATCATATGAACCTCAGGCACAATCCTTCCCGTTAGGGGTTTAGTATCATACAATCATAACATATATGAGAAGAACATAACCCGTGTCATGCCAACAACTGGTTTTTGAATAAATGTGTTTAGTTCCGATGCAAAGACCCTATAAGTGAATCAATATTAACGCCAAAATATGCAATCTTTAATGACCTGACACCAGTATCGTAACTATATCCCTTCTTAATAAGTCTATTCAAATGTTTTGTTAGTTTCTGAGGTGAATACTGACACCTTTGTGCTTTATAAAGAATATTTCCATAAAAAATTTGATGTGAAATACCTGAACGTATATGAAGTCTGCATGTTGAGCTATATTTACAATGATGTCCTTATACCAATGATAAAATTTAGTAAATGTTTTGACTAGTTTGTGATATCGAAAACCCTGGTGTTATAATTTTTCAGTAATACATAAATTTCTCTCGTTAAAACCTAAAACATTGTTACATACACGAGCGAATCGTACAAGTTGAGATATATAAACACCGTAAGATTGTGACAAGGGAACGTCACCATCTAAAAATGGATAATTAACGATAGGACATGAAAAATCATCTCTTTTATCATAAATTTTAGTATTAAGCTTTCCGTTAGTGATATAGATATCAAGATCGAGGAAAGGGCAGTGGTCATTGTTAGTATTAGCGTTATTTAAAGTAAGTTCAACAGGATAAATTTCTTTAGTATACATATTGAAGTCGTCATTATTGAGAGCCAAAATATCATCCAAATATCTAAAAGTATTATTAAATTTGTTTATCAGATGTTGTTTCGATGGGTCTTAGCTTATTTTTATCATAAATTGTAACTCATAGTAATACAAAAACAGGTCCGCAATAAGTGGTGCACAGTTAGTCATGCATTACGGTTTATAGCTACATATAGTATGTATATATTATGTATAAAAAATGCTGGTGAGATACTTCAGTCCTTTGTCAAGTGGTTGGTAGAATACATTGTAAGATGTTTAGCGTCTTGTGGCAAATATACAGTACTATATTAGAAAAAAAAAGGATATATGGTATTCCAAACATGTCACATGCACAGTAAAAAAAAGAAACACTAACAGAAAACAATAGGATTAGAGCCGTTCTTATTATTATTCATCTCAAAGTTACCATGATGCCTTTAACACGGAGCAAAATAACTATCTACTCACTGCAATGTTAAGATGCCTTTAACATGGAGCAAAATAACTCTCTACTCACTGCAATGTTAAGATGCCTTTACAACGGAGCAAAATAACACTCTTCTCACTTCAATGTTAAGATGCCTTTAACACGGAGCAAAATAACTCTCTACTCACTACAATGTTGAGATGCCTTTAACACGGAGCAAAATAACCCTCTACTCACTGCAATGTTAAGATGCCTATAACACGGAGCAAAATAACTCTACTCACTGCAATGAGTCATTCTTGTTATTATTCATCTCAAAGTTACCATGATGCTTTAACACGGAGCAAAATAACTATCTACTCACTGCAATGTTAAGATGCCTTTAACACGAGCAAAATAATTCTCTACTCACTGCAATGTTAAGATGCCTATAACACGGAACAAAATAACTCTACTCACTGCAATTTTAAGGTAGATCATAAGTATATACTTTTTTAAACAGAATATTCTTATAATTTGCCAAAATGAAGATTTTACTATGCTTTTTTCAAAAATATAATAATAGTATGGGTCACCGTGCTATTTTTCAAGCTATGGGTCGTTGAAAATTGCCTATTTGGTTATATTGTTCATGAAAAAAACATATTTGTGTGAAAAAAAAACATTCTATGAGATAAAATTTTGAAATAAATTGTGATAAGATAGGATTCTATTATATGTTTTAAGAAAATCAAAAGAAAATATGGTGTCACCGAACTTGTTTTCTTGCTAAAAGTAAAAATAAAAAAATTCCATTATATAAATTAGTCCAGTATAAATTTTTACTAAAAGAGTTATCTCACCTCAAATGGCTCATTTGAAAAAAATGATTCTAAAAATAAAAAAAAAATGATATTTGTTTTAATATTTTGAATATTACAATAAATCACCAAGTTTTCTTTATAACAATAAACAGTCTAACCAAATAATTCCAAATCTGTCGCCAAATTTGCAGATTCGGGTAGATAACTAGACCGATTTTGTACTGTGATTGTACAATCCAAGATGGCGGTATACCATCAATCTACCTTAAGACAGCACATATCACCGATTTGAGATTATATTATTTACAAATAGATGGTCATGCTACAACTGAAAAACAAAAGCACGGAGTTATATCAATTAAATAAATCTCAAACATTTACCATGTTTACAGCATGTCATAGTTTAACCCGACAATCACAGTAAAGTGTGCAAAAACGATAAAAATGTATAGACAACCACGGGCACAGTGAGATATGCTTTAGACTTATCAACCGGTTTGTGCTTACGTCAGCATATTTACACTTAACAGATTTAAAAGGCAACTGACCATACCACAACATGTATGTAAAGTTAGCAGCCGATTTGTTATTCGTTATTCGATTTTCAATATCCAAGCGGATGCTAGCAGCCGGTTTCGATATTCAAATTAAGCTGAAAATCACCAAAAAGTATATAAAATTTGATAACATTCAAAGCATGTTTTTCATAGTTAACTGGAGTGAAAAGTTACATAGGAAATCGTTCAATGACCCCTTTAAGGATGTACTTAGGTGAGGTAAGGTGAAAATTAATAAATTAAGAATTTTAAATTAATACTATAAGCTATTAGAGCATCAATTAAGGATAAAAAATAAGCTAAAAATATTGATAGATCATGGACCTCTTTTTCGAGATATTTGAGATTTAAAATATGGCGGGAAAAGGCTGTCTCCGACTTTTCCCTTATATTTGCATTTGTATTATTTGGGTCTCAAAACAAAAGAAATAAAATCAAGAATCTTATAAATTTCTGGTAAATAACCTTTCATAAGTTATTTAGTCTTATATGAAAAAATAAATGGGTGTTATGGGGCAAAATATTTTACATTGTATTGTATGAAAAAAAAACCAAGGAGTTCGAACATTTGACACAAATTCCAAAACCTCACCAAAGTACATCCTTAAGCTGTCATCAATTTTCGTTGTCCTCGAATATAAACCATTATGTAAGTTGTATATTTGTATTTATGTTTCAAATATTTCGATAAATTAAATGACATCAAATATACAATTCAATATTTAATATATGGTACAAAAAACCAATTGAGAATGGAAATGGGGAATGTGTCAACAACTCGATCATATAACAGACACCAGCGGAAGTCCACCAAGGGGTTTTCAATGCAGCGAGAAACTCCAGCAACCGGAAGTTTCCTTCAGCTTGCCACTAAACAAGTATGTATACTTAGATATTTGTAATCAAACACAAATCCTGTAGGTAAATTTCAGACTCAATTCAATACGTTCAAATCCACCAAATTCATCAAGTCTTATCAACCATACTTGATATTTACAGTCCAAAGAAAGAAATTCAGTGGTCAGCTCTCTTTCATAACTTAAAAAAATGTTTGTCTAATTGTTAGTAGAAACATGAACTATTGTAATTGGAGAAATTAACTAAAAAAATAGTTATTGAGTGTTTTTAAATAAAATTACTGTCTTTTGCAGTATCCATAACATCTCAATTTACTCATATACATGTATTACAATACATCATTTTTTTGTATCAATACCAACAAACCAAAAATACATTGATAAGCATTTCTTACATGGCTAAACAATAATGTTACTAGTGCTGAAGGATTTTACTCTTTTGGATCACATAAGTCCACCCGGTTTATCTTTTGGTATAGCAAGCCGTTTTACTATTTATTCTAAATTTTAGATATCAAACAAAATTTATAATATTTTATATAGTTTATGAGATATCTTATAAAGTTTATAAAATAGGTTATTAAGTTTATAAAATAGGTTATAAAGTTTATAAGATAGCTTATATAGCTGACAGGATGTCTTATGCAGTTTATAAAATATCTTATATAGTTTATAATACAGTTTATAAAATATCTTATGTAGTTTATAATACATAGTTAATAAACTATCTCATATAGTTTAAAAATATCTTATATAGTTTAACACTATTTTACATAGTTTATAAAATATAGTTTATAAGACATATTAATTACATTTTGTAGTCTAAAAGATTAAAGGAGATATGTTCTATAGTTTTAAATTTCCTTCGGACGTTTTCTTCTCTTTGGTTGAGTTGTTGTCTATGGTGTTGAGTTTAGAAAAGTACCAGTTCACCTGTTTTTTAAGATTTTCACATTCCACTTCTATATACATTTAAACATGTTTAAACAAATATAAGAAAACTTGCTACTGCAATCTAATAAATTTGTTGATGAGGAAGCGGTTGATAAACATTGAATAATAAATTACAGACATATACAGCTAAGTTAGACATCACGTGACTTTTGTGACGTATTCTAGCCGCCATTTTGTATTATATTTCCTCATATAAAATGCATAGATGCTTCAATTAAGTTTAATTTTCTCATAAACCTGACCCGTTTTCTAAGTTTTGCAAATCAATCCTTGATATTCAAACATATTTCTAACAAACAATGTTGGTCCTAACAGTTTAATTTTTGATTAAAGTCTGTCACTTTAGACTTGTAAAAACATGCACTTTTCTCGTCATTTCTCCGTTGCCTCCATGCTAAATTACCGATACCCATGTCTACTTGTACAACAAGTAAAGAAATTCCGTACATAAAAACAAACTTTGCAAATCGATTAAGTATATTAAAACATGTATCTGGCGAAGAATACTACTTAAAACAGTTTAATTTCAAGTCAAAGTCTGTCGAACATCGATTTAAAAAAGGGATTTTTTCGGGATTTTTCAAAATGGCGGATGATGTATATGGAAATGTTGCATCAAATCAAGGATTTGTATAGTAAATAGTTATCAAAGGTACCAGGATTATAATTTAGTACGCCAGACGCGCGTTTCGTCTACATAAGACTCATCAGTGACGCTCAAATCAAAAATATTTATAAACCCAAACAAGTACAAAGTTGAAGAGCATTGAGGATCCAAAATTCCAAAAAGTTGTGCCAAATACGGCTAAGGTAATATATGCCTGGGATAAGAAAATCCTTAGTTTTGTTTACAGGAAATTTATAAAAATGACCACATTATTAATATTCATGTCAACACCGAAGTGTTGACTACTGGGCTGGTGATACCCTCGGGGACGAAACGTCCACCAGCAGTTGCATCGACCCAGTGGTGTAAATAGTTATCAAAGATACAAGGATTATAATTTAGTACGCCAGACGCGCTTTTCGTCTACATAAGACTCATCAGGGACGCTCAAATCAAAAATATTTATAAACCCAAACAAGTACAAAGTTTAAGAGACTTTCCTAGATTATATTAATATTTTCATGCAGAATCTCTGATGTTTTTGTTCTTTTCTTTGGTGATATTTCAGTATGATTGATTTCAAAATTTCTTGATAAAAAAAAAAATATGTTTAGTGTGACACGGGAACATTTATTTGACAGATATCCAGGATATACTGTTACCAGAAAATAGTTTACAATAAAATTATAATATAATTTTTCTCTTCTTATGCTAAAGGTGTTTTTTCTGTATGTTTTATCTTTCTTTAGAAATATATTTATACATCCCTTTTAGAACAAAAAATGTTTTCATCCCATGAGAAAAAAAACCAATGCCCAACAATTAATATAGATAAATATTCTATACCTTTAAAATTTCATCCCTTTACAGTACATGTGAAATCTGACTTGGGTTATATTGTTACATAACAATATATTGTCAGGTAGACGTGCAAACCAAAAGCAACCAGGTGACATTAAACATCTTGTGTTTACATGTATTACCAGAGTTTAAATTTTGCGATATACAAAAGTTTACATAAATGTACAAATAAACTTTCTCTTAATTTCCCGTTTCAAATCAGAAGAAGTATCTATCATAATAACTTATAAGAAAATATGAATATTATGAAAATGTCTTTAAAAAAAATAGTTTTTGCTTAAAAGATATTCAAATGTTTCTATTTTTCCATAATATTTTAAAGACATATTATGATTCAAATTTTAATTCAAATGGATTTTTTTTTAATTTTATAGGAAATTCAACGATATTTCATTGCATATGATTTAATAATCTTTTTTTTAATTCAATATTTTAAGCTAAATCCAGGCATTCAATGAATCGATATAAAGTTTAACATTTGTAAAAAATATTTTATTGTTTACATTTCAACAGAGACCTATAATACGATTGATCTGATTTCAACAATATTGTATACCCTATAATATCTATCGACAGAGTTATCGGTCCTGAATAGGACTGATATAGTTGGGTATGTGTTGCAATTGCAATATAAAAATTCATAATCTGCATAATCAATTTGACAAGACAAAGACTGCTACAAATCACATTCGGCAATCCTCGGTAGAATCCGCTACTCTCTAGATGAGGGTACGGAATCGGCCGAGTTAAGACGAATGCTACAAATCAATAATGCATATCTTGTCAATATGATTGAAGTAATTTAATTTTCTGTTTACATGTGAGTATATGAAAAGCTGTAGTTTCTTTTCTTTCATAGTAGTTGACTCTTCTTACATTTTCAAAAATAAGTCGGGGTTAAACATAGTTTTTGAGGTCTCAGCCCTCCCCTATACCTCTATCCAATGTAGCAAAACAATACGCACAACAACACTCGGTTCAAAAGAAGTCCGAGTCCTATGTCAGGATAGGTAACAAAAGAAACTAAACAAAATGACAATGATACATAAATCAACAAAGTCTACAAGAAGTTACTGACATGCCAGCTCCAGACCGCAATTAAAGTGATCGAAAGATTGTCTTCACCATATGAATATACGTTATGTATCAAATACAACTTACCTTTAAATATTAAGAATGAACACAAATGCGGCCATTTCCATTGAAGTCGGAAACCGTCTAAAATAAAACTCAAATGTTAAAATTCTGAAGATTTCAGTAATAAAGCATGACTAAATGATGCTAGTACCCGATATGTGTGCATTGTATTGTCAAAACTCGCCCATATTTATTTAGCAAAAGTATTTTACTTTCCGATAAATAGCTGAAAGTTTACATTTCAACACTTTTGTAAAACTGCTAAATGTTGGGTCAAAAAGCAGTCTTACATGCTTACCGGCCTACTCTCAAGAAATTCTTTCAATATATTTCAAAATGTATACTTTGGTACTTAGGGACAGGATAATTTATTTTAGTCCGTCCCCTTTTTTTTCCAAAATCCTTCCCCCCCCCCCCCCCCCCCCCCCATTATTTTTAATTATTTTCGTGTTTAACAGTTTAATATGAACATAACTATACTAGAAACAACTTTTATTTGCTACTTACTATCAATTTGAAGTTTACTGTCCACTTATATATTTTATAGAGAAAAGGTATATTTTTCTTCTCGAATTCTAGGAGTAATCTTTCTAATTTATCAGGCATTTGATTTCTTTTGAGTCTTAGGTCATGAATCGTTTCCTCTAATTTTCTCTGATTTAAGTGCCATCATTTTTAATGTATTCGACGTTTATCGACAGAACGGATTAGTTTTGGTCGTCGTCGTATATTGATTCTTAATTTACGGAAGTACTGTATGGGTGACAACGCTTAAGGAAGAGTATGTGACAAATCACGGTTGCATACCTTGCCAGTATCATTCAAACACTTTAATTTGAGAGTATCACAAAATTCTTGATAATTATATAAAGACCAAAAGACTTTAAAAAAAAAAAAAAAAAACAGTTTTGAATGACTTAAATGCGCCAAAAAAAATAAAAGACTTTCGCGGAATTTAATTTCATTTTTATTTTGTTGATTTCTCCAAGCTCTTGTGCATTACTTCTTTTTATTATGCATCCGAATAAGAAAAATAGGTATTTTGTCTTTTTTTAATTGCACTTTTTAAAACAATAACATTGGCAAAGGGTTTGCAAATAGGTTCCAATATATGTAGAATTACGTGGGAAGTATATAGTAACAGCCATTATTATGTATATCTCTGAGTCTGCGATAAGTAAAGATATATCGAGAATTGTATCAGTGTTGTTTACAAACAAACTCCGAAACAGCGGTTACGTCCTCTTTACTACGCTACGTTGACTTTAACGTGATAGTTTAGCGAAGCAACGTCACCACTGTTTCGGAGTTTGGTTTACAAAGCGAAAGAAGCGCGTCATATTAGAATTTAGATTTTCATATGTATGTCTAGACTACACAAGAACATATATTATTGCACATTACTCTAAAATCATGGTTGCAAAATCTTTTTTAAATGTTTGTTTTTTTACGGTATTACATGTAAGATACTTGTGGTACTTGTACATTCTGTTAATTTGTTTATGATATTCTCGTGATCATGTCTTTCATTTTGCCAATGTGCTTTGTCTATATGCCTTTGAGTGTTACTTCGATAAACTTGTTTGTTGCATGTCTTTTATTTTCGCTTTGAGTTTTATCTATATGCATTTTTTTGTTTCTTCGTTCCATATATGACGTTCCTTTGTACTTATACATCCCGTCATTGTATTGTTGTACTGTGGTAGGTCTGTGTATTCTTATCTTTATTTGTTTTCTAATATGCTTGATCTTTATGTTATTTTGTGTTTCTTTGTTACATTTTTGTATGTTTTTGTTAATGATTGGGGTAGTGGCACAATGATAAACTGCCGTATTTTTTTACTTTTTAACCTGTTAAGTCTGTTTGTTTTATTGGCGCATCGTTGTCAATGTGGTGGAATTTGGTGCGGTTGCATACATGTGAGCGGTTAAGCTATCTAAAAAAACAGTTTATACATAAGAAAATGTCTGTATAAAGTAAGGAATATGACAGTTTTTATCCAGTCCGTTGATGTGTTTGAGCTTTT
Organism: Mytilus edulis; assembly: GCA_019925275.1. Taxonomy (NCBI): domain Eukaryota; kingdom Metazoa; phylum Mollusca; class Bivalvia; order Mytilida; family Mytilidae; genus Mytilus; species Mytilus edulis. The sequence continues at coordinate 28,224,015 of CM034351.1, read as the reverse complement.
GATTTTCCATTTGATTAGGGACTTTCCTTTTTTAATTTTTCTCGGAGTTCAGTATTTTTGTGCTAGTTCTTTTGATTTGTGAGTATTACAAAATAAGTTATTAAAATATCAAGGCCAAATGACATATTGATAAAAAAAAACAATTACAGTTTAGTTACTGTATCCATACCAGGCAAACATATTTGTTTTGATGTTTAATGAAATTGAGAATGGAAACGGGGAATATGCCAAAGACCCAACAACCCGACTAAAGAGCAACTAACAGCCGAAGGTTACCAAGGGTCTTCAATGCAGCAAGAAAATTCCGCATCCGGAGGCGTGTTTCAGCTAGACCCTAATAAAAAATTATACTAGTATATTGTAGCGAGCCAGGGGTGACTAATCCAACAGAAATCTAAATTCCAACCTCTTGGAAAAGAATAAACTCAAAACTATTTCTGACAAGTCTGAAGTCTGAACATTTATTTTTATGACTAGATTATAGGTTGTTCTCTTGCTTTGATAAAAAAATCCGGACAATCAGATTTTGCATGCGTATCCTGGTGAAAAGAACACCAAACAAGTTTCCATTTTTATTTAGTTTTATATACTACAACTCATCATCAAATATGTATTCCACAATACAATATAAGTAAACAGTAATTACATAATAATAAAATTTCTAGCACCTCTCTCAACCTCTCTTAACAAGTCTCAGAGCTCCCAAAAAAAATGTAGGAACTCTTATCTTTTGAAAATTTGTCAATTCTAAATAAGGTTCACCAAATGCATTATTAAATGTGTTAAAATTCGTGGAAAAATAGGAGGTTGTGATCTAGTCCCACATAATACTGTTTGTAGTAATACATGTATATAAAAAATTGTACTGATTTATATGTGAACTTTTACATGTTTGATTCTTGCTATATAAATTACTTATTTAACTAACATTTCTATAAATATAAAGTTTAATAATTTTAGCAGAAGTTAATCAGAAACCTTTTCTGATTTAGATAAATACGTTTAGAAAACTGATTCTTTATCAGTTCAAAATATGTTTAAATAACTATCAGGCGCTTCCTGATATAGATACAAAAATGTTGTTTAAAGAAATACTGTCAAGTCCTTCCTTATACATAATTCCATAAAATCAAGGCAACTGTCAGGTCCTTCCTGAAACAGTACCTATTTTAAGATTACAGTTAGATCCTTTCTAACTGTTATCGAATTTAAATATGGTTTTCAAACTTTATTGAAACCGTAATCCCTAATTCCAAATATTGCCTATTTATTCCTATTTAAAGTAGTGTGTTAAAATTGCAAACATCAAATAAATAACTTTTCAACAGATTAACTTCAATATAAACTCGAACTATTATAACTAAACCATTGCCTGCAAAATCCGTAAAATTAACTAAAAAGGTTTGAAAGTATTTGCTACAGTTCTTAAATTTAACTTAACATGACTTATTAGATCAAAAGATCAAAATCTTAAGAGAGCCCGGCTCCTAAAAGTCCACTTAAATAAGGTTTAACTTTAAAAACTATATTAAATAACTATAAATTTTGCTAAAGTAAATTTGGAATTTTTGTCTTAAATTGACCTGAATCAAACATCTGCCTTAATATAACAAGCCAAAGTTTAAATCAAGACTAACGTTTTTAGCGTTTTTTACGTCACTGTTGGATTTGGTTGGAAGTTGGATTTTTGTCGGTTGGAACGTAAGAAATTACCGCGGAAGTTTGATTTAAAGAAAATAATTATTTATAAAAAATAATTCGTAAATTCAAATAAAATATATTTCTCATCTTATTTTTATAAAAGAGCTTCTACTGTGATATTTAATTCAATTCTCCTTGGCAACAATAAATAAAGTTACAACTGCGCCACCGGAGTAAGCAGCTTTTCTGTGAGAACAAAACAAGTGTGTGTTAACGGCTGACAAAATTACAGAATTCGCCGCTAAAACAACTTGACAGCTTATAAAAACTATGTGAATACTTTATATACAACTCATGGATATACGAAATGCCGGTGAGAACAACTGTAAAAGCGTTAAATCAAAAATCGAACTAATAATCATCAACGATTAGCTTGATATCTTATAACTACTGCACATGAGCAGTAGTTTACACATTCATTCATCAAGATCAACACTCAGAACAGGTGCTCATAATTTACATTTCATAGTCTACAATGGAAAACTTCATATAACAACGATTCAATCAAAAGGAATGATATCAGAAATCACATTTCTTCATACAACAACCACAGTTTATTAACAACACGCATACAAATAGCGTTTTTCTAACAGTAACACTATGTGGATTGACATCAGCACATGTTTAAAAATGCAAATTAATTTTTGAACGAGGCACTGGTAGCAGACGACACTTTAGCCTTATATAACAACATGAAGAAGGACAAAAGTTTCAACAATTTCAAATGAATTAACATGGAAGTTATGTTAAACAAAAGTTTGTGATATAATACAGATATTGGGAAGTATGTGATGCCACTTTGTTTTTATTAATAACAGTTTCAAAGATTTAAACTGTGAAAAGTTAAACTTTATGTGCCATGAATCATTCAAAATGAGAATATTAAAGTGATGAAATTTTCTAGCCAATAATAAAATATGTTCTATTTCTGTTATGTCACTGTTTGTGTTCTAAAATGAACAATTACAAAAAGACTGGAAATACTTAAAGCTGCATGTCTAAACAAAACATTTCATATGGTGAACATTCAAATAAATAACATCATAAATCTATGCACAATTCAAAATATACAATTCATCCACTGCGTGTACTTGTCATATATTACACATAATAACATCAACAACAAAATTCTTATATAAGAATAAGTAGGGGCTGGTGCCTTACATTTTGATAATGACGTCATACTTAATCCGAAATATATAAAATAAAATAATATTAAAAATCGCACAAGACCAACAAATAATACGGGCTCCTGAAACAACAATTTGGTGAGGGTAAATAATGTTAAAAATATAGCAAGTTATATGAACAACAAACCGATCAACGTCAGGCCAAATATAATATTCATAAATAAAGGAAAGAACATACTAGTTTCTGTAAACCATACGCTATATCTATAGCAGACTTAAGTGTGTATATCAATAGTAAAACTCGAAAACATCTTCTATAAACCACATGTCCTATGTAAGGACATCATATTATATAACCAATTATAATGCACCCGTTCTATTTGAGCAGTCCAAATGCGTTGACCGTATATTTCTATGTCATATAGAGTCACTGACCTGATATCACTTTTCCTTATGAATATTTAAATAGAAATTGTCGAAATTATATCTAATTATTCATACGACCTCTTCAACCTGTTCTTGTTTCCAATGTAAACAACGATGCGTTTGACGACTTAAACTTGTTTCTTTTACAATTTTTGGGAAATCATATTTCACTTATTAATATTTTTTGTTTGCAAACTATAAATCATTATGTTTTATGTTTATTGTTGATATTTTAGTCTGTAAACAAACGAATTCGTTCACCATTGATTGCGGTTTCAACAGGTACGTAATGATGTACATTTCATCGTGTTGTATATTTCTCCGCCTGTGTGATATGAGGCCTTTTTAAAGGGTGATTTTCCCCAATATTTAAATCAAATAAATAACATTAACACACTAAATATCAATCGAAAATGTTTTTTTAGATTGCAGTATAAAGACAATAATAGTGCATTGACTTGACATATCAACGATATTATGATTCGGCCCGAAACGGGGAAAATGCTCGGCACAGCCTCGCATTTCCCCGTTTCTAAGCCTCATCCTTATATCGTTGATATGTCACGTCAATGCACTATTATTGTCTATTTATAGGTAGAATCACAAGTTCTGAAAAATGTGCTCAGTCTATTTAAGAGGCGACTCGATAAAAACTTATCTTATATCACATAGCGATATTGTCTAATATCAATTGTAAATATGCAGACATTCCTATTCGGAAAATGTTGTTTTCGAAAAACGAAAAAATAAGAAAATACCAATTTTAAAACTTATTGTTCAAATAAAACAGCAATTGAATCTAAATATACATTAAGAAGTTAGTTAGAAGCAAACGTGTATGTCCGTGTAAAATTTAAAGTGCTGTGTTTTTCTTATAAACATCAATATACAAATGCTATTAGTCAATATCAATGCGATACTTTTAAAATATCATAGCGGTGGTTTTGTTATATCAATATTAGTACTTATTAGTATAAATATTTGACTGCTGTACCCATACTTTTACATTTTTACCTATTATATATATAAAAGGAGATGTGGTATGAATGAGATAACTGTCCACAAGAGACCAAAATGATATTTTTGTTTTGTTCATGCATCGTTGTAAATATGACAGAATTTCATGAGACTGTCATACACGTGACCTCTCACGTGTATGACAGTCTCATGAAATTCTGTTAGCGCTATAAAACCAGGTTCAATTCACCATTTTAAAATTTGAAAATGCCTGTACCGATGGGGTTTAATAAACATTGTCGTAATCAAATAGCTAAGTATCAAAATTATTGTTCACATACTCATATAACGTTAACATTTAGCAAATTTTATAATGAACGCACTGAAATAATATATATCTGATATGCTCGCAACGCACGCATGGAAGACTTTCTTTATTGATAACAATGAAACTAACTTGTGACAAAAATGAATCATACTGTCCTCGTTCAGATTGATTCGACAAAATCTAATTTGTACTTTTGAATCTCCTTTTTTTATACAAATTAGACCGTTGGTTTTCCTGTTTGAATGGTTTAACACTAGTAATTTTTTGGTTCCTATATAGCTTGGTGTTCGCTGTGAGCCAAGGCTCTGTGTTTAAGGCCCTACTTTGATCTATAATGGTTTACTTGAAACAAATTATTACTTTGATGGAAAGTTGTCTCATTCGAACTCATGCACCATCTTCTTATATCTATAAATCTTTAAAATTTCCCCTTATTAATAACTGCTTTCCAGTCCTCCAAAAACGTCATTTGGGTGCTGAATCTTTTGTAAAGTGCAATATGAACTAGCATACTTCTAAAGCTTTAACGGTAACGACAGTTATGATGGTACAAGAACGATTAAAATACCAAATAAACAGCACT
>CM034351.1:28108535-28218867 GCA_019925275.1 Mytilus edulis | reverse complement strand
CCTTTAAAATGAAGTTTCAAAAACGTTTGTTTGTTTTGAATCTTATCAATCGACGAATTTTCAACTAACTCAGTTACCCGTATGCTCCAAGCCTAAATTTGACTTCACAAGCATGGCATCCTGACCCAATATCGTCTTTAAATCGTAAAGTTTGCTGTCGAGCAGTGAGTATGGATGTCATGCTAACTGTGTATGCAACATCTTTAATTTCAGTACAAAATAGTTTCGAGTTTATAAATTACACAATTGAAACATGACATGGGAGCTTGTCCTTTATTGAAAACTCGAATTTTGATATTTTGAGGTATATTGGAGTGTATGGCATTGTTATGTTTAGGTGTTTCATCAATGTAAACTGGCACGTTTCATTGACGTAAACTGGCTTGTTTCATTGACGTAAAACCCAAGGTCGTCTTTTATTTTGTTTAAGACACGTGCAATTCTATTAAGTTAAACAAAATGAAGGTTGGAAACATCATCTTTTCATTCAAGGACACTCTAAGGTTAAGAATATCAAAAACAAGATTAACTATGCTTACCGTATCAAGTACGATATCTTAATCAATCAGACTAAATCTACGCCCATTCGTTTTAACGCAAGCATTGCATTCACAGCTCTCTAAAAAGAAAATTGAATAGTAGTATTAGTTTATTGCAATGTAAATTGTCATCTTTATTACTCTATGATTTTTCCCGTGAAGCATGAAAAAGATATTAAATCAGCCTGTCAGCACGTAAACAAAAGTAAAAATAGTCACAATGACATCTTTAAATATTACAGAAAAGTTACCAGAACAAAAATATAATGTAGTCTTCTAGCTGGTTCAACATTTGATTTTTCAATGCATAAAAAGTTTTTTTAGAAATAGCATGTAATAGGTTAATAACTATTTTTATACGATTGATGTGCCCTTGTTGAATTCAATACCATAAATTGCGTGGTTCAAATTTATTCTCCGAAATTAAAGTAATTAAAGAAGTAATCATAATACACTGACAAGCCTTTCAATATATAAAGAAAAATTCTTATTAATGACAAGCTGTATTCAAATACCATTTTGTTATCAGAAAAATATTATATTTGTATGGTTTATGTGTTGATTTTATGACCAATAAGTGGGACTAGAGTTCAGAATCAAAAATGGCCACTTAAGTCTTCTTCTGAGCGGCACCTAAACCCTTACGTACCAAAGTCCGTGTGGCTATGTGGAATGTTTAAAAAGAGAGAAGAAGTTAAATCCTATGCCCATTTAAAAAAGTTACCACGCCTTCAACTTGTTTATGAACCATTGTTACACTTATCTGAGGGTCAATAGGTGGCTTGTTGCCAGGAAAGCAATTGTTCTGAAATCCATTATATCCTCGTAAGAGAATGACCATCCGCAATTTCCCGCCTTTATTCCCGTTCGAACCCTAGCGTGCAGAACCTACTTTTTGTATTAATTGTTATTTTCCTGATTGAAATATTTGCCACTGGACGTAAAGCAAACAATATCGTATCAACCAATTAATTGACAAGATTTGATTTGATGAGGAAATCTTCCCAATGCCAACTAAGTATATGTGCTGAGTTCATTCTTAACAGCTAGTTATGCTTCTAATTATGCCCCTGTGACTGCTTTTAAAATTGAACACTGGACACTTTAAATTTGCAAAACACTCATTTGCAAATCCGCCGCCGCCTCAAATAAGAGCTACAATGTCATGAATATAACCAAAATGTGCAGAATTACATGGGATTCAATAATTTCATTGGTTTTCTACTGTTACTATTATATTTATTTTTCTATTTGATTTATAAAAACATGGGATTTTCAATATCCCATGGGACAGGGCAAAATCCCATGGGATTTACCATTATCCCATGGGATTTTGGTTAAATCCCATGGGATTTTTTTTGGTCCCATGGGATAATTGTAGTCCCATGGGATATTTGTTGTCCCATGGGACAAAAAAAATCCCATGGGATTATTATTATCCCATGGGATTTTTAATATCCCATGGGACAAAATAAAATCCTATGGGATTCAAATTATAAATATATAGATATAAATATACAGTAATGTGTATGTTACAATGTATTCTATTTGGTAGTAAATTGTTATAAAATGAATCTTATTAATTGAATATCTTTTTTCTTTGGAAATGTTAATTCAACATATTGTTCTATAACTGTTCAAAACTAAACTTTTAAACAACAAAGTAGATAATGTAAGTATCAATATATGTTTATTTATGAATTATAGAATACTTTCTTGAAACACTATTATTTACCATTTGAAATCAATGAAAAACTCTAATATAAGGCTGAACATACTAGTACTGTAAATTCAGAAATTATTGCGTGCATTTATTATTGGATTTTTGTCATTTAAGACTAATATGAGATTTTAATTTTTTACAATTTTGAGATCAGTTTAATTCATATAAAATATTTCTAAATGGGAGTTTAAATTATTGCGTTTACATCTGTGTTGCAATTTTTGCAAATATAAACCCTCACAACAATTCTTGAATTTACAGTAGCTATTTAAGTAAATCTATTTTTTTCACAATATCCCTCCACACAAAACATTAATAGTTTCTTATCATCCAGCATTGTGTGATCTTATAGTCCACTTTTTGGTCATTCAGCGCACAGAACATTGACATTATTGTGGTTTAAATATCTTTGGTATTTAAAAGAACTTCAAATCATTGACTGAGTGATGAAAATAATAGCTGATCCAACTTTTGTCTTTGAATTTATTCTGGTCTTGTTTCTATGTTTTCTCCATTTATTCTAGATGATGAATTTCAATCCTTCTGAAAAAGAACCAATAAAATCTGAAGTATTATATAAAAATTTTTGCATACATGTAGCAATAATATGATTTTTAATAAAAATAGCTATGCGGTATGGATTTTACTGATTGTTAAAGGTTGTCCAATGTCATCAGTTTCTAACCTCTTACATCCTTTGGTCTCTGATGGAGAGTTGTCAAATTAGCAATATACCACATCTTCCTATTCTAATACTACCGGTATATAATAATCAATTAATTTATTCTTCTTTATAACGTTTGGGTATTTTCACAAGTTATTTATATCATATATAAAGATCAATGTTAAAACTTTAGGCAATTATAATAACATATTCCATTATTCACTAGAATTTCAATATATTATACAAAATGCAGACAACAGAAACAATATATCTTTAAGCTTTTGAAGTTCTGACAGAGTTCAATTTGTGTTTTATTTCAATATAAAAATACCTTGAAATCTTCGGACATATTGGAAATTATCATGATTATAACATTGATACAAAAAAATATATTGTTTCATACTTATTTTTTGTGTTGTTGGCTTGCTGTCTCATTTTACAGTTATACATACATCAATAATCTTCTTCTTTATTAAAAGTAAATATGGGATATTTTTATTTTTATAATCTGAAAACATTATATTTCTATCGAATAACTTATTACCAAGTTCACAAACACCAACGTGTTTGTCAGATACTTATTTTAAGACATGTATAAATGTTTCAGACCATATAAGTATTTGGACCGTACGTTTATGGTCCGAAACATATAAGTATACTCTTACAGTCCGACCATATGCATACAATCAGACCATTTGAGTATACCCGGTACTTGTACTGTCTAATACCAGAGCTCAACCAAACATGTATTTTTATTTCTACTGCAATTAAACTTTTTGTATTAATCTATTAAAGATTTCAGTTATGTTGATCTGTAATGTATATTTGTTTCTAATAAACTTGACCAACTTCTTAAAATTGGGCAGACTGTACGCGTAGTCTAAATACTCATATGTTCTGGAACATAAACATGATTAACAAGAATTCGACAGGATGTCATGCTAAAATCCCTTAATATTAGTACTAAATTTTGAGTATATATATGTAAATCCACAGGCTACTTACTGAAATTAAAGAGGATACAATTTAGAGGAAGGACTGGACAGATGAATGCACCAACACTATTAAAACAGAGCATAAAACTTACCAAAAACAAGATGTTTTACATTTATCCTTCAGAAGCAGGAAAATTGAAAGTTTTTTTTTTCTTTCTCTGCTGTCCATGGTATAAACTTTAAATTCATTCATGCAAAATATGAAAATCTGCAAAAGTAGGACCTTGAACCTCATCTTATCCACATTTTGACTTTTGAGCTGCATATTTTTTTTTCTTTTCATCTTGCTGACAATCTACATGATCTAAACATAAAAAAATGATAAAAACATAATTCTAGATTAACTTTGTGTTTTTATTTTTGTTGATACAAACAATTTTTCCCAGCTTAAAAGGAAAACATCATCACAAAAAAGGAGGTCATACTAACCTCCTAAATATTTAAACAAACCAAAATAATTACTTGATTAAGAGCTTGTCATAAATTAATAGCATTGATACTCTTATTTTTGAAGACCATATATATTTATATGTCTTTTGCATACTTATATTCCTTTGTACAACAGTATGCATATTAAGATTGATTCCGAGGACTTAAATGTTAAATTAGCATGATTAATTTTACAGTTTCTCAGCTCCATGTGTACAATATGAGAGTATCTTGCAATACTGTATATTCTGATATTCAGAACATATTGTGAGGTTTTTATTAATGCAAATGAGAGCTGTATATCATTCTCATTTCTGAGACATATTTATGAGTTGAAGACCAGTGCCAAAATTTCCTCACTGCATTGAAGACCCATAGGTGACCTTCGGTCGTTGTCTGCTCTTTGGTTGTCACTTGTGTTGTTGTCTCTTTGACAAATTCCCAGTTTCTACTTCCCATTTTATAACATGTATGCAGATTTTTCGTAAATTACAATAATCAATCACGCAATTCTGTCCATTATTTATTTGTTATTGAAAATAAGCAAAAATAAATGCACACAAAATTTAACATTGTTAATAAAGGCTTTTTTTTAAATTCAAAACAGTTGCCTACACCGTTAATTTCCTTGTTTGATTTATTTCATATTTTTAAAGCCTTAATAGCTAGCTAGATGGTATGCCTGGATGGATCCAGCCATTTTATAAAGGGGGTTCCCTGTTCCCAACCCAAGATTTAGGAGGGGTGGTTCCAACTATATGTTCCCATTCAAATGCATTGAGTGTCCAAAAAAAAGGAGGGGTTCCAAGTTGAACTACCAACCCCTAGAATCCTCCCCCTGTGATCCGGAATTTTTTTCACTTAACCACTGGGGATCTCAACCATTTAAAAGTTTTTCAAACATGTGAGGGTGGGGGTGACCCCCCATGGACTCTCCCTATATTTCATTTGATGTGTTTTATTGTTCCATACAAGATATATATGGTTTAGGGGTGGGGATCTTGACCGTTTACAAGATAATAGCACATTCTCAAATTGAACGGGACGGGGTGACCCCCAGGGACTTCCTTTTAATTTTAATTGATTTGTTTTATCGTCCCATTCAAGAATATATATGGTTTAGGGGTGGGGATCTGAACCGTTTACAAGATAATAGCACATTCTCAAATTGAACGGGGATGGGTGACCCCCAGGGACTAACCTTTAATTTTAATTGATTTGTTTTATAGTCCCATTCAAGAATATATATTGTTTAGGGGTGGGGATCTAAACCGTTTACAAGATAATAGCACATTCTCAAATTGAATGGGGTGGGGTGACCCCCCAGGGACTTCCCTTTAATTTTAATTGATTCATTTTATTGTCCCATTCAAGAATATATATGGTTTAGGGGTGGGGATCTAAACCGTTTACAAGATAATAGCATATTATCAAATTGAAGGGGTGGACTCACCCTCCCTTCTTTCTTCCCCCCAAAATACCTGATCGCCACCCCCCCCCCCCCCCTTTCCTCATTTCAATCACCCTGATATTATGATCTGATAGTTTTATCACTTACAATAGGAATTGGTTTTAAATTCCCCAATTAATTCTAGTCGGTCAAATATATGAATAAATTGATTTAAATTTCATTTTTTGATAAAGAAGGACAACAGTTTTCTATGGTTAATAGAACTTGATAGTTACTAATTTGGGAAGCTTTCAAATTCATAGCATGCCGGTGGCTGTGTTCAAAGTGCTGGTTTTTTTTTATCACCCTCGTTGTTTGCGGACTAACGATTTAGGCCTGTGGTGGATAATAGTGTTCGTGCATTAATTTTCTATACCTTCTTAATTAATATTTTCAAATACTGACGGCAAGTGTTGTAATGTATCAGTGTCTTATTTGAGACCAACGTGCTATTTACATGTGCGATCGAAAATGCAGGGGAAGGAAACTTGTCAATTGTGTTTATTTTTAATCCAAAATAAAATAAGCCGCCGTAAAATTAATCTTGGGTTAATTCCTCAAATTGATGCAAGAGGCTTCTTTTTTTTTAAGCTATATTTTTAATGACTTACACTTTTTACCATTATTCTCTTTCTTTCACTATTCTTTATTCCTTTTTTTCTTTGCTCGTTATTCTCTATACCCTCTTATGATCTCTTATGTGGACTTTCGGTGGTTTATTTTTTTAGTTCTGTGATAAGTCAATATTTCATGCAGGTTCATGAAATAATGGTTTTATGCATATCAGCCAAGATTGTGCGTGGAATTTTCATAAACAATTCAACACCACATGTTATGTGAATTTGATTAAAATCGATGAACATGAATTTGACAGCTAGTGACCCTTTTACAGGTAAAATTCAATTAACAAATTCTGACCTACTGGCATTCAACACCAAATTACCTACTTGCTGTATATTGATAAATGTGATTGTAGGTCAATACCTCAACATCGTGAATACGCCATGTGAGGTGTTGGTTATGTGTGCTACGGGGTCACTGGTGGCGCCTTCAAAACAGAAAAAAAAAATCCCAGTAAAAAGTGTGGAATTTTGTTGTTGAAAATTTAAGTTGTAAATTCCTGAAAAATGTACTTAATTCCGTTCAACTGCTAACATGTAAGTTCGATACGAAAATAGGATAAAAAGCATCCGAAAAATTTGTGATCAGTAATTGAAGAGCAATGGGTAAAAAAAAACTGAAGAAGACAAGTAAAAAGTAAAAGAAAGTCGTTGAATTAATTGTTTTACAATTGTTTAAATATATGAGAGAATGTTTTAGGCAAATTGTCTTTATTTACAAATAAATGTATTTAAGTTCAGGAAATGATTTATTCTTCTGGCGGCTTCAAATATTTTTTTATCAATAACTTATACACAAGGAGACATTTTTTACCTTTGACAGCATGAACAGCAGTTAATTAGCAAACACAAATTAAGACACAAAATTCGTTTACAAATAAATTTTATAGAAGGAAAAAAAGGGGGGGGGGTAATACGCTCACATACTTCTAAAAAGATTTGCATATGAAAGCTGTCTAAAGATAATTTTAAATTATTTCAGGAGTTTTGAAAAAAAGAATATATATATAGAGTTTAATTTTCGACGTCTATACTGTTACAAAAAAGGTGATTCTTTTTAAAGATTTGGTACTTCAGTTTCGACTCAAAATTTCTTTTTAAATTGTTAGATGGCAAACTATTTAGGATAAGATTGTATCTGTTCTTTAAGTATTTATGGTGATATTGGCGACGAGTTTCATTATATTATAGCAAGGGCTTGTACAAGTTTTTTATTAAAGAATTTCAGCAATATAAATAGACGAAAGTAGGCAAACAATTATTAAGATCTCCAAGCGGGCCAAATTGTACATCGAAAAAGATCTATATTTCTAAACGTTTTTAAATGATATAACTTGAATAGAAAATTTCCCAACTATGTGAAGATTCTTTATATTTCTAAACGTCTTCGATTATTACATACCAAAGAAAAATTTATTTAGCATATTCATATAATTTTATATTTTTTTCCAAGTAAACTTTTTTTTGCAAAGTTTACTTCTATGTGTTTATAACCATCAACAGAGACACATTCTTTGCCATCACCAATCAGTCCTAATCATTAAAGATCAATTGACAAAATTCAAATGATGATTGGTATTGAAAATGATCATCGGTCATCCGTGACGTATTCTAAAATCCTAAATAACGGCGCATGTCGATAGATAGATAGTTTATTAATTATCGTCTCGCCATTTAAATTTCACCAAGGAATTGTATATTTAATTGTATATTTAAATATACAATTCCTTGATTTCACCAAGGGGTTGAAGCAATGAAGGACTTTATAAAACCAAGGATGTGTATAGTTACTATACAAATCCTTGATAAAACCAGAGACATATAATACAATTATATTATATGTCTCTGATAAAACTATGTACATGTACTTATTAATATTTCTATAACAAATTATAAAAGCGTTGTGTAAAAATCATCGATTTATAAATGTCTCTTTTTGCCTAAAATATATTTGCAGGTTTTGGCATTTTTGTAAATAACATTAATGTTTTGGCATCCCAATGCAAAACACAGGTGACAGCCGATTCAAACTTAAATAACTTCTTTAAAGTTGGTTTTATTTTATCAGAGACATATAATACATGTATTATATGTCTCAATACATGTATTTATGTCTCAAATTTTATCATAACAAAAATTACAAGATTATGAAATAAGTTATGAATCGAATGAATACCCTCAACACTAAAATACATGTCCTAAGTGACTTTTTATGTCTTGCGTGCACCGAGGAGATCCTTAACGGTTTTTAGACGTACCATTATTATTTATGCATATATTTGAAGCATTTTGTACTTTATAGGTATTTATATGTGTGTATCAGACAAAATGACTTCCCAATTAGCAGAGGCGGATTTAGGTTGTTTTCCCGCCCCACCCCCACACACTTATCTTGGAAAATGGGAGATTATATAGGGAATCACTGAAGCATGACTGGCAGGGACCCCCTCTTAGGCAGTCAATGGGTCCCCACTTATGAATTTCTGGATCTACCACTGCTTAGTTCTAGTTATCTAAGGTCCTAGTGTGAAATATAACCAATAGGAATTGGTCTTTTTAAACACTTTTACATAGGCCTACATGTATACGTTTTGTAAAGGGTTGGTTCATTACCGACCGTGCAAGGGCTGTATAGCCAGTCAAGGTCGTTAAAAACTTCCATTTGTTGGTTCATGCAATATTGAAATTATGATTACTCAATGCGCAGTTACTAGTTACTGAAGTTGATATTAGCTACTTTTTTTCTTTTTTTCATATAATTGATTTTTTGATTTGTTTTCTTCGAAAAATTTGTGGTGTTGAAATAGGGAAAAGACACAGATACCTAAGCACATTTAACAAAAGAAATTTTGTGTAATGTCATCAATCTGTATTACACGTAGACAGGATGTTCTCTAGAAACTTTACGTTATACACACCGGAGAGTACACGCACTGTCGTAATGGAAAATTGCTGTATGTTATAATTACCTGTAATCAGCTTTGCAACAAATCAGTTGACTGACCATGTCATTACAGTTCAAACAGATTTCCCTCAAATCAAAATGGAATATATATAGATTCAGATTCAATATTTTATTATAGTCTCACCACATACAAACATAAAATGAGATTCACATACATAGATTTAAAACATTAAAACATTTGCATTGCATGTACCAATCTTAAAAAGATTTATGAGAGACTTTTAAGATATACTATATACATATAAACTTATTTTTACACATTTAGAATTAAAAATTCTGACATAATATACATTTTTACTAAATGATATTAAAACATTTGTTTCTTTAAAAACTAGTGAAATAAAATACTATTTCTTCTTAATAAAATGTTGTTGCAGGTTTTGGCAACTATAGCAGCAACATTGTCATTACTAAATAAAAATATAAATTTTTCATTATCTGATAAAAGGTTAAAATGTTCATTAAAATGTAAAGCTTCGTGTATCATGATTTGTCTTAGATCCACATATAATGGGCATTTTAAAATGACATGCATTTCATCTTCACCAATAGAGCTACAGTTAAAACATGTCCTCTCGTGGACTTCTTTCTTTTCATATCTTCCAGTTTCTAGTTTTAGTGGAGCTACCCCACATCTAAATTTAGCAAATGAACTTCTGTTCTTTAAAGATTAATATTTTGCAAATAATTTTCAGTACAATAGTTGTTTTTAAACAATTTGTAAGTTCTTAATTTACTTCCCTCTGCATATGCAGCAACTCTTGTACACCAGTTTGATTTAAAATTATCAAATACATCCTCCTCAATTTGTTTAATACAATTTTTGTTTAATACATTTGATTCAAAATTACAATATTGCTCATAATTATACAATTTTAACATTTCTATAACTCTAAAACTCCAGTTTTTAATTCTAGTATTACACTTTCGTATAGACCACTTAAAAATTTTAAAATTTATCCTGTGTGGGTCCATTATGGAACACCTAGCCCAATGTCTCAAGACACTTGACCATTGTTTAACGCATATATATATATTCGTTTTTATATCTTTAAAATTTAAAACTTTAAAAAGTACACTTTGACAAAATTATGAAATATAACGAATTGAACAATTTAAAATAGTATTTTAACAAAGTTCAAGATATATAATTTTACAACGATCCTAAAAATATCCAAACAAACGATAAATCTAACGATATGATCCTACGCAGTTTTATATTATAAGACTGACACACACCAGTTTGCTAACTCAGTGTGCTGGGCCAGGGTGCTGGGTGAGGTGTTGGAACTTGATATACATGTATCATTAAGTTACAGTTCTGTTAAGATTTGACTGCCTTTTTACAGGGAATTTCTATTCTTACAGTTAGTATATACTGTTCCTGGCTTAAAATGATTCTCTGCTCAGCAACTGGTGCGTAATTAGCATTTTTTTCACGTGATTTTATTCAAATATCTTGTAGCAGTAAAAAACACAAATTAATGTATTTTTCAAATAGCTTTATTCAGCTTTAAATAATTATAGCGAAAAACAGCGAACATGGGAAAATGAAATGTTTTTAGTAGCCTCATTATTAAATCTCCCGGTGAGTGTGATCAAATAAAGAGGTCTCAGAAAGAGGTTCTCCGACTCCGTAATACTTGGAAAATCTTATCTGATTCAGGTTCAATTCATCGGTTACACTCCCCTATCACCAGTGATTCTTTGTTTTTAGCTGACATTCTGAAAAAAGGTGTGTAAGTGTTGACTCGCAATTTGCATGATTAATAACAGATATCGACTCGTTACCCGGACTACTGCAAAAAACAATTATTCAGTTTACTGATTTAGATGGAAGGTAAACGGACAGAAAGTCGCAGGACAAAAAGTCACCGGACATGAAGTCACAAATTTGATAGGACAAAAAGTCACAAACAAATTGTTGACAATTGGTTTGAATATATATGAAAAAGATCTTGAAATATTTTCTTTTTATTACATATATTCATTTTCAATTTAAGGAAATTGCTCATAGAGCTTGATAAACACGATAAATGGAAATGTATTAGATTTTAATCTTGCAACTTTTGGATATATATTTATGGGGCCATATTTATTGGCAAATTGAAGCCATTTAAGTACCAAGCCACTTTGAAATTTTGTTTTCATAACAATTATTTGATTATTATTGATATTTATTGAATAAATTTTAATTACTAAGTTGATTCTTAAATAAAACTTCAAGAAAAATACAAAAAAAAGTGTTTTCTTGTTCAAAGAAAAATAATCTCTAAACTGAATTGTGACTTTTTGTCTGTGACTTGTTGACCGTGACTTTTTGTCCTGTGACTTTCTGTCCTACATTCAGATTGAATAGGGGTTTGGTTGACCCTGTCTCCCTCTATCTGAGACTACTATCTTAGTGATGAACTTAATGTTTTATGTATTGTGCTTGTCGGATAAAAGCTCTAGAGCTTATGTTGTATTGTATGTATAACCAACTTTAAATAAATCTTTTTTGTTAGCCCATAACAACTAACAAGTAAGATTTAGGTTTCTTCTTTTTGTAATACAAACAATTATTACACCTTGAAAGGATTCTTTTTTACTATGACGGTGTCCAAGAAAAAAGTTGAAATAGCTAGACACTAACTTTATATTGGACCCTAGTAGCTTTATATGTGCTTGTGGTTGCAAATGTAAATGCATGGATGCCTGCTACACTGTAGAATACATAACAAGGAAGCTTTGCTTTGCTCTTCATGGAGTACGAACTAGTCTTCATAATTAAAAACCTTCCGCCAAGCAAGCGTAAGGGTCTTTGACAGTAACCAACACTTATCTCACGAGGCGTACCTAGTATGTCTTTTTAGGTATATATATATATAAACATTTATTCGTCATTGTGCAAAGTGCTCCTTTGAAGGAGGGATTTTCTAAACCAGAACAGAACAGAATAGCCATGCAAGACTTTATTATCATTTGGACTAATATTATGGCACATTTTGTCTTACCACAGGGATTTGTGTCAATTTATCTGGTTTTCTATCCTCTGACCTCATTTTCATGGTTCAGTGGTTATTGTTAAGTTTTTGTGTTTTGGTCGGGTTTTCTAATATTGTATGCAACATGTCAAGTATATTTGTTGTATGAAAATTTTTAGGGATGTACATGTTAGACTGGCATGTTTTATTCAATCTTGACCTCATTTTTATGGTTCATTGCTTAATGTTACCTTTTTGTTTTTTTTGGCCAGTTTCTCTATTTTATTATTTTCAAATTAGCAAAAGGTCAACTAGGTGCATATGTCTGACTGAGAAGTTTCATCTTACTTTATTTTCATAGTACATAGGACAATAAAAAAAAAGAAGATGGGGTATGATTGGACAACTCCCCATGAGAGACCAAATGAAACAGAAATTAACAACTCAAGGTCATCCTACAGCCTTAACAATGAACAAATATAAAAAAGAAGATGTGGTATGATTGCCAATGAGACAACTGTCCACAAGAGACCAAAATGACTCAGACATTAACAACTAAATGTCGCCGTACGGCCTTCAACAATGAGCAAAGCCCATACCGCATAGTCAGCTATAAAAGGCCCCGATAAGACAATGTAACACAACTCAAACGAGAAAACTAACGGCCTTATTTATATAAATAAATGAACGAAAAACAAATATGTAACACATAAACAAACGACAACCACTGAATTACAGCCTCCTGACTTGGGACAGGCACATACATAAATAATGTGGCGGGGTTAAACATGTTAGCGGGATCCCAACCCTCCCCCTAACCTGCGACAGTGGTATAACAGTGCAACATAAGAATAAACTATAAAAATCAGTTGAAAAAGGCTTAACTCATCAGATGGACAAAAATACAAGTGGACGTGGCCGGGTACTTGTACATCCCTACACAAAAAGACACAATGAACAGATCTGAGAGTACTCCCAGTTATACTGCATAGTCAGCTATAAAAGGTCCAGAAATGACAACGTAAACAATTCAAACCAGAAAACTAACAACCTAATTTATGTACAAAAAATGGAAAAACAGTTAAATGTTACACATAAACAAAGGACAATCACTTCATTATAGGCTCCTGACTTGGAACAGGCACATATATTATGAATGTGACAGGGTATAAGGAACTATGAAAATGTTTAGCTTTTGTGGTTTGGTTTATTTTCCAGATACTGTAAGCAATAAGGTCACTTAATTTAGTGAACGGAATGATTGAAAGATGCACATGTCTGTCTGTCATATTTTATATGACCGTGACCTCATTTTCATTGGTCAATGAAACACTGCATTGTTTATCATAATTATGCTTAAAGTTACAGGTAGATTATATTTGTAGGATATGTAACAATTGTAAGGTGTGCATGTCTCTCTGGCAGATTCATAAAACCATGACCGCATTTTATGGTTCTTTGGTCAATTCTCAGTTTTCTTGGTTTTGTCATTTTATCAGATATTATAAGCATAGGTCTACTTGTTGTACGAAATGAATGCAAGGTGTCATATAAAAAAAGAAGATATCTGTTTGCCAAGGTTAATTTTACTAAGACCTCATTTTCATAAAACAATGATAATATTAAACAGCAAGAATGAGAATCAAGTCAAAGTTATATACAAATGAGGCAAAATTATCAGTTGCCTACTTTTTATGTATTAGTAGTTATTTTTGTCATTAAATGATATTGTTTACCCTTTTATGTGTAGGGCAAGAATATTAAAGATATAAAAGGGAAACTATAAACAGAAGAAATTATCAACAAAAATAGATTTACAAAGGTCAACAAAGCCTAAATGGTAAGTCCACTGTTGAAAAAAGTTTTAGCCCTTGAGTAATGATTAAATATTTATTAAAATAAGATGTGGTATGATAAATGAGAAAACTATCCATCAGAGTTCAATTAAGTGGATGTAAGCTTATTAGAGGCCAATGATGACCTGTTAGTAATGAAAAAACTCATACCCTATACATGATATAGTAATCTATAAAAGACAACGCTAACAAAATTTGAAACAAAGCATCAATTCAAACTTCAAATATCCCAGACTAATTTATAAAAAAACAAAATATTATGAAAAACAAAAATGACGGATATGAACCAACATCAACCACTGAACTATGTACAAGCTCCTGATATTGGACAGGCATAATATGGCTGGGTTGATATAAAAATAAGAAGCAGTCTGATTTCAAATAAGACTTTTCTCCAATAGAGATAAAATGACATTTAACAATGTTTAAGGAGGCTCGAGGGTATAAAAATTTCAGAAAAATATTAAATTTTTTTTTTTCATAACTAATTTTATTTATAACTTTATTAGTTTTTACCTTTTCATATGGTACAGAAATCATTCTAAAAAATCAATTCGTTTTGGCCCCAGACAACTTTTAAAATGTATATATCATTGAAAAAGCTCCAAATTATCTCCCTTTGGTGCAGAAATGCCATTTTTTGGCATGAGAATTGTAATATCTTTTTTAGCTCATCAGTGACCTATATTTTTTATTATCATTTTCAACTAACTTTACTTAAACTAAACTATTGTAAAATTTAAGCGATTTCTGTAATTAAGTTCTTTTTTCATTTCAAAATTACCTCTATTTCTCCTATTAGTTAAACAGAAAAAAAAGTACCTTTACAAAAATGTATATATATGCTTCTTTCAAAGGCGGATTGTGAGTGTGATTGAATGGTGTCCCCATTTTTAGCTCACCTGGCCCAAAGGGCCAAGTGAGCTTTTCTCATCACTTGGCGTCCGGCGTCGTCCGTCGTCGTTAACTTTTACAAAAATCTTCTCCTCTGAAACTACTGGGCCAAATTGAACCAAACTTTACCACAATCATCATTGGGGTATCTAGTTTAAAAAATGTGTGGTGTGACCCGGTCAACCAACCAAGATGGCCGCCTCGGCTAAAAATAGAACATAGGGGTAAAATGCAGTTTTTGGCTTATAACTCAAAAACCAAAGCATTTAGAACAAATCTGACAGGAGTAAAAATGTTTATCAGGTCAAGATCTATCTGCCCTGAAATTTTCAGATGAATCGGTCAATCGGTTGTTGGGTTGCTGCCCCTGAATTGGTAATTTTGAGGAAATTTTGCTGTTTTTGGTTATTATCTTGAATATTATTATAGATAGAGATAAACTGTAAACAGCAATAATGTTCAGCAAAGTAAGATCTATAAATAAGTCAACATGACAAAAATGGTCAGTTGACCCGTTTAGGAGTTATTGCCCTTTATACTCAATTTTTAACCATTTTTCTTAAATTAAAGTAATCTTTTACAAAAATCTTCCCCTCTGAAACTACTGGGCCAAATTAATCCAAACTTGGCCACAATCATCTTTGGGGTATCTTGTTTAAAAAATATGTGGCGTGACCTGGTCAACCAACCAAGATGGCCGCCATGGCTAAAAATAGAACATAGGGGTAAAATGCAGATTTTGGCTTATAACTCAAAAACCAAAGCATTTAGAGCAAATCTGACAAGGGGTAGAATTGTTGAACAGGTGAAGATCTATCTGCCCTGAAATTTTCAGATGAATCGGATAACCCGTAGTTGGGTTGCTGCCCCTGAATTAGTAATTTTAAGGAAATTTTACTGTTTTTGGTTATTATCTTGAATATTATTATAGATAGAGATAAACAGTAAACAGCAATAATGTTCAGCAAAGTAAGATTTACAAATAAGTCAACATGACCTAAATGGTCAATTGACCCCTTAAGGAGTTATTGCCCTTTATAGTCAATTTTTAACAATTTTCATTAATTTGGTAAATTTATGTAAATTTTTACCAAATATAGTTCTCTGTTACTAATGGGCAAAGTTCATTATAGATATAATTGTAAGAAGCAAAATTGTTCAGTAAAGTAAGAACTTCAAACACATCACCATCACCAAAATACAATTTTGTCATGAATCCATTTGTGTCCTTTGTTTAATATGCACATAGACCAAGGTGAGCGACACAGGCTCTTTAGAGCCTCTAGTTTTAATTTAATTTTTCTATTTTTCTATAAAGTATAAGATAAAGTTCATTTATAGAACAATATAGTGGTACCCTATGTTACATGTATTAAGAAAAAAAATTGATTGAAACCTGTGAGCCCCCTTAATTTAACAAAAATAGTTCACTGTACAGCCTTTGACAATGAGCAAACGCTATACCGGACAGTGGTTTAAATAACAGCACAACATTTGAACAAATTGTAAAAATTTGTTGCAATGGGCTTAACTGAAAAGACTGCAACAAGGAACCAAACAATAACCAGTAATATGTAAATCATAGACACAAAGCACTGAAATAAGAGTACTAACAATAGATATTTAAATGAAAGTTTATTAAAATGTTCATAAACATGATAAAATAGTCATTTTATTGCTGTATTTCTCTTCACTGATAATTTTTGAGTTTTGTGTATTTGTAGGTCAGACATCTCGGTTTTCATGGTCATCATTCTGAACAGAAAACTTGGAAGATGATATTTTTCTCAACAGTGCGACTTTTTTTATTAATTTGAAATGGAATGTTTTTTTCTACATTTAATAGAAAAAGGAAATTTAAACATAATGACTATAAACAAAAAGGAGTCCTATCATCACGATCATAGATGCTCAAGAACTTGATCATGTAAATGCAACAATGTAATTATCAATTGAAAGAAGGAACGAATGAAAAAAATATTAGTATGTTGTTGTCCAAATAAACCTGCTTTGTCTTCTCATTTGAATCGCTCCATCCAATAAAGATGTACCGAGGAGGATCTTTGAAGAACAGATTGAAAAATGTTTTGTCTATGAATTGCAGGAATATTCTAGTGGATGAAATAATTTATTGACTTGACTCTTATATAGTGGACTGAATAATTGTACATAGCAAGCAGCGAAAAAGAAAACTAAAACTTTAACACAAAAAGTGTTTAAATTATAAATTTGCAAATATAAGCATAATATTATGTACACCACAAAGGTATATAATTCAAATTGTTTGCATATTCAATCATGTATTGCAATGAAACTATAACAAAGAAAACCTTATTTCATGAAAAGAGTAAACTATTCAGTTAGAATATGAAATATTTTTTTCAGTTCTATTTTTCATTATAAAATAAACAAGACAAAGATTTCAAAACAATATTTTTTCATTTATTTAAACATGTCATCATTTTGTTTCAGTGAAAGAACTTTACTCTTTGACCTTAAATTTTATTATACATTCCAAAATCAGAATTATAATCTTTATTGTCATATTAACAAATAAAAAACATGTTTGTGACAAAATGAAAATTTTTTTAATAAAATATATAAAAAAACTTGTATACATTTAAAACTTTTTACTACCAAACAGCATTCATTGCAACATACACATACTGTATATTTATATCTATATATTTATAATTTGAATCCCATAGGATTTTATTTTGTCCCATGGGATATTAAAAATCCCATGGGATTTTTTTTGTCCCATGGGACAACAAATATCCCATGGGACTACAATTATCCCATGGGACCAAAAAAAATCCCATGGGAATTAACCAAAATCCCATGGGATAATGGTAAATCCCATGGGATTTTGCCCTGTCCCATGGGATATTGAAAATCCCATGTTTTTATAAATCAAATAGAAAAATAAATATAATAGTAACAGTAGAAAACGAATGAAATTATTGAATCCCATGTAATTCCGCACATTTTGGTTATATACATGACACTGTAGCTCTTATTTGAGGCGGCGGCGGATTTGCAAATGAGTGTTTTGCAAATTTAAAGTGTCCAGTGTTCTTGTATTTTTTCTTTAAACTTTTTGAGTTGGATTCCTTTTTCAAATTTAGTTTTATTTTGATCCTTTTTGACGTTTTAGCATCTCGGCATTATTTGTATAAATGATTTTTCAATATATTGGTATCACTGATAAATATGAATGTCTGGTAAAGTAAAATAGGTATCGATTATGTTATTTCAAGAATATTATGTATTACAGTCACACAATCATGTTCAAAGAGAGACAATTCAATCAGTTTCTCACTGAACAGCAAACTTAATTGAGTAAGACAATATGGCGAATTGCTATTGTAAATTTCTCAAAAGGAACAATAACTTGTCTGTGAAATGATTGTTTAAATAGGTGAATTAGTTAAATAATTTTCGACTTTCCTTTTTGACAAATGATATAGTTGTGCTTAATCACAGGAAACACATTCATCAATAAAATTGCGAAGACACTTTGCTAGATGTTTACATCATAGACTTAAATCTTACAAATATTTTAATGATGCATATGACAGCCAATAAAATGTGTTTTTTTTCAAAAAAAATTGAACAGACTCCAGAATTTTAAAGACAGGTGAACAACTGAGGCCTTTTACTGTATAGAAATAACAAGACAATGCTCATTATTTTCGAGTGATACTCTTTTTCAGCATATGATTAGTAATAATGCAGTTTAATTTTTGATACCTATATAATTTAAATCATGTACCTACCAGAACCTACTAGAATTCCACAGCATTTTAAAAAAACATTGTAAACAGAGAAAGTCTCTGGTATTGTTTGGAAGCAAGACAAATAAGCCATAAATTATTACCTGCCATTTTCTCCGATAAACAAACTTTCTTAAACGTTTAGTAGACAGGGTCCTCTGTACAGCTTTAGTGGCCCTTTGGATCTGTTTCTGAAATATCAATGTGATAACTTAATAATTAACTAAAAGAAGGCTCTCTGACCCCAACTTCAATGCAGTAAACAATAGATATAGAAAGATGTAGTGCGAGTGCCAATGAGACAACTCTCCATCCAAATAACAATTTAAAAAAAAAAAAAAAAAAAAAAAGTAAACCATTATAGGTCAATGTACCATTTAAAGTTTGGTTTAATAAAATTGAAATTGTTTAAACGGAGATCTGATTTTCATCAAACAATTATTATAACTAAAACCCACTCACATTTCACTAAAAATATTCTTTTTGTCGAATTCAATTTCATTCCGAAGCGTACAAAACATTGAATACATTGTACGTCTGACAGTGGCTGAACAAGGGGGTTTCGTGGGTTGGAACCCTCCTCTTTTACGATCAATGCTTTTAAATGGGGACAAATAATTGGTAACCATCTTTTAAATATGACTGGTCTCACCCCTGCGTAATGATTAAAGACTAACACAATCCAATTCCCCAATACAGTAATCATGATTACGAACATGTTTTCTCTGAAGCTAAGAAAAAGAAAAATACTAACCCGCAACCATTTATGATCAAGGCACTCTCTACAACTCATTCTTTTACTGAAAAAAAGAACAAAGTTTAACAATATGATTCTTTATATATCTATCACTATGCAGTGATTCAAAGATAAATTAGATATTCCAGTAGAATAGTTGCTTTTACCATGCATGCTGGAGGAACTTAGTTGCTATATTTTTTTTGTATTTACACCGCATTACTAATTTATCTTTTTCAGAGTTTGGTATTTTTGTTATGTTTTTCTTTTTTAGTAATTATGAAAAATCTTCCGTTCTGATGTTAGTCAAAGGTAAAGCATATCTGTCTTTTCTGATCGTCATGTTAAATGTGACTTAATGGTTGATTTCTTGATTTTTTTTTTTTATTTTAATACATGGCTGTAGTCTTCAATTAACTGTTGTGGCGTGATCGTCAGTTTTTTTTTTTTAGAATTTTGCTCAAACCGGTACAAGGGACTGTCTTTTACTTGCGTCTAGGTTTACGGTTTTTGATCCATGTTGAAGGCCTCACTGTAACTTCGAGATGAAAAACAGCTGTAACAGCGCTGATCCATTGCTTTTTTCCTGTGCATTTTGTGACATGACTGAGGGTCGTAATGGGGGTACCTTCATGACGAATTGCGGTAAAAATTCTGGCCAAATAACGTTAGCGGGGATTTTTTATGCATGACGATAAAATGTACCCTCTCTTTTAGACGATAAGAAAATTGACTGATTTTGACGAATCACGTTAAATTTTCCCATAAAATGACGGTAACGATAATCATTTGAGACCTCTGACGAATAACGTTAAAAATTTAACAAATTTGACACTAACGGAAGCTAAAAATGACCTAACCCATATTCATTCTTTTCTATTATTTTTAAGCTGTCGCTCGGTCTTGTATCGGCCTACCGCTTTAAGTAGGTGTGTTCGACTCCGACCTAAGTTGAAAAGAATTGGCCAGTTTTTCATGTTCCTCCACCAATAAATTGTTGCTGAAAAATTACGTTTTACACTAACAAATAACAATCAATGTATCGTCCTATAATCATTATCCGTCTTGTTTAAAGTGCTTCCGTGTTTCCGTGCGATTTCAACCTTAATTTAATAGCATTCACTTTTCAGTTTTCCCTGATCCTCCATCAATGAAAACTGTTTAAAATGTGACTTATTACACTAATAAAATAACAGTCAATGTATTGTTCTATAAATATTACCCGTCTTGTTTAAAATGCAAGTTGTGACGTAGTCGCGTTGGTACATCTTTAAGTGCATGCATAAGATCTAAAATTCCTAAATTTCCCAAAATAATTTGATAAACAAAACAAAATACGATAACAAATATTGGCAATAAAAAAAAACCTTGGGAATATATTAAGTTAATTTGTTTTCTTTTTATTTTGATGCAATAGGCGCCGGAGGAGATTATATATTCTTTGTTTCATTGAGAACATTTCCTATTTATACTGTTAGTTTAATTTCATTAATCATACAACATGTATTGATGTTTGTAAACAAGATATGGAATATCAATAAATACGTAAAGTGCATGTAATCACTTGAAGAATATAAGATCTGATAATCATGCACGTCGCCATTTTTTTAAGGATTGATAATAATTCTTGTAATTGTTTTTCATGTTTTGTTTTTGTACAGATTACACGTAACATTAAACTGGTGAATTTGCGTTTATATTTGTTAAAACGATAAGAAAATTAACGAGATATAATATTACTCAATATTTTTTCCAATTACATCGACATGTAGTAACTGATAAACAAATACGACTTTAATTTTAGAGAGTTTCAACTAAAATATATATTCCAAGCATGAGGAGTATATTCAGGCTAACAAAATGCGACATAAATAAAGCTTTGTTATGCTTAAAATCAAAATCTGATGTTCTAGTATTTATTTTAGAAGTTCAAATGTATACAATTAGGGTCATTAAAACGAAGAGAAATCTAGTTCGTATAGTTTTAATCTAAAATCATTATGCATAATTTTACTTATAACGCAAGTGACACTTTATTTACATGTAAGTAAAGAACTTCTAATTCTTCCGGAGCAATCAAGT
Source organism: Mytilus edulis (assembly GCA_019925275.1). NCBI lineage: Eukaryota > Metazoa > Mollusca > Bivalvia > Mytilida > Mytilidae > Mytilus > Mytilus edulis. The sequence continues at coordinate 28,197,172 of CM034351.1, read as the reverse complement.
TCTTCACGGAATAGGTTGAAAGTTGTGACATGCGTAGTGTTTTCTGGAATATTAATGTGCTTGACCTTTATATTACCATGATGATATCTCCCCTTCATCATCATATGACATGGACTTGTTATGTCATTATCTTTAGAAATTATGTCAGCTATATCTTGATACATTTAAAGTCAATTGTCTTAATTTTATGTATTTTATGTATTAGAAGTATAGGGGAGGGTTGAGACCTCATAAACATGTTAAACCCCGCCGCATTTTTGCGCCTGTCCAAAGTCAGGAGCCTCTGGTCTTTGTTAGTCTTGTATTGTTTCAATTTTAGTTTCGTGTGGACAATTTAGAAATTAGTATGGCGTTCATTATCACTGAACTAGTATATATTTGTTTAGGGGCCAGCTGAAGGACGCCTCCGGGTTCGGAAATTTCTCGTTACATTGAAGACCTGTTGGTGACCTTCTGCTTTTGTTTTTTCTATGGTCAGGTTGTTGTCTCTTTGATACATTCCCCATTTCCATTCTCATTTTTATTCTATACGACGAATCAGTTAATTATCTTTTTAAACTCATATTTCAAAATTCTACAATTTCCATCCGCCAACATTTCCTCTGTTGTAGATTGCAGATTTTTTATTATACATTGTTTAATTCTCATTTTCTTGACACAAAATAGTATATGGCTACATATAGATACCTTGGGTCTTTTATTAAAAGGTTTGATATAAAATCTTTGGCATCGCTTGATATACATTCGAACTCTTCTGCACTAAAGTCCCATTTCGCTGTCGTTATATTGCATAGCGTTTCTGGTTCCGTGGTTCCTTGGAAGGGAGATAATCCTGATAATCTAAAACACATAAAAGAAAAATCAGTATTCTTTCATTTTTGCTGAATCTCATACTTTTGTATGGTTTGTTTTTACATATAATAGAAGAATTGGCCAAAAAAAATGTTACCTGATATTATCTTGCAATTGTTCGGCAAACGACCTGCATGTATGCTAGTGGAACACAAGTCTTTTTTTTTGATTGCGTTAACTTATTAATTGTTTTATATCGGAATGAATAAATACAGGATGTATAAATACGAGATGAAGACATACATATCCACGTCTGGGTGGAATGAGGATGTAAAATGCCTTACACCGTGTTCTTTATAATTTGAAAATATGCCTCTTATTCAACAAATCGTTCCATCACATTGAAATTTCTGCTCTTTCTCCCGGTTGACCTACAAAATGTATTTGTTTCATGTGTGACTTCATTTTTGTATCTATAAAGTAGAGGATAAGTTCTCGTCCTTTAATGTGATGTTGTTTGCTCTATGGTCGGGTGGTTGTCGCTTTGACATATTCACCATTTCCTTTCTCAATTTTATGATACGCGGTAGTTACACTGGACGTAAGTGAAACACATACTATGCAATCTATGCATGCATAACATTTATGCGTTCCACTTGTTAAATAAACTTGCTAAAATGTGATGTCTCTTGGAATATCGACGTTCAATCCGTTGCCTCGTATATAGGGCGAGTTCCACGCTCTCTGTATTTTAACTAATCTATTCAAATTAAAACGTTTATCGTCCAAATATTGTATGCATATTCATGAGGTGAACAGATTATCAATCTTAATACAATAGTTAGGTTTGGTAAGGTGGGTTGACCGGGATGAAGGATATTTAGACAACTCTCCTTCGGACACCAAATGTAAACAAATGAATGCACTCTATCAAGAAATTTCATTCAACATTAAGGCTGTTGAAAAAAATAAACTTTAAGAACCAATTGAAAGCCTCTTTTGATATTTTATGATCATGATAAAGTTGAAATTCCAAGCCATTATTTGTCAAAATGTGAACTTTTCTGATTTTAAAACCTAAGTATAGATATTCTAATTGAATTAAAACTTTGTTTCTTTTAGAAAGGATAAGTAAGCAATGCTTACATGTGTTTTATTGAAATGTCAGTTCAGATTAGATGATTGATTTTTTTCAATTAATTTCAACTTTCAGAAACTGAATTGCTAAATAAAATGCCCGACAAAAGCCGATAAGTGCCATTTTTAATCGATTGTAAGATTTTTCATTTAAACGAACTGTAAATTCTGACATGAATTTTTGGCAAATGATGCGATGGATTACCGAACAATATGGAAAACAACAAGTTTAATAATTTATTGTGTCCGAAGCGCTTTTCTGGATTTACCCTCATCAGGAACGCTCAAAAGCCAAACATTTGAAATCCGAAGATGGATAAGTTCAGAAAATAACAATAAGGATGTACTATACAATAAACAAACAACGTATATGACCAACAGACACAAGCAAACAACCTATGTGACCAACAGAAACAAACAAACAACCTATACGACCAACAGAAACAAACAAACAACCTATACGACCAACAGAAACAAACAAACAACATATATGACCAACAGAAACAAACAAACAACCTATATGACAAACAGAAACAAGCAAACAACCTAAACGACCAACAGAAACAAGCAAACAACCTATACGACCAACAGAAACAAGCAAACAACCTAAACGACCAACAGAAACAAGCAAACAACCTATACGACCAACAGAAACAAACAAACAACCTATACGACCAACAGAAACAAGCAAACAACCTAAACGACCAACAGAAACAAGCAAACAACCTATACGACCAACAGAAACAAACAAACAACCTATACGACCAACAGAAACAAACAAACAACCTATACGACCAACAGAAACAAACGAACAACATATACGACCAACAGAAACAAGCAAACAACCTAAACGACCAACAGAAACAAACAAACAACCTATACGACCAACAGAAACAAACAAACAACATATATGACCAACAGAAACAAGCAAACAACCTAAACGACCAACAGAAACAAGCAAACAACCTATACGACCAACAGAAACAAACAAACAACCTATACGACCAACAGAAACAAACAAACAACCTATACGACCAACAGAAACAAACAAACAACCTATACGACCTACAGAAACAAGCAAACAACCTAAACGACCAACAGAAACAAGCAAACAACCTATACGACCAACAGAAACAAGCAAACAACCTAAACGACCAACAGAAACAAGCAAACAACCTATACGACCAACAGAAACAAACAAACAACCTATACGACCAACAGAAACAAGCAAACAACCTAAACGACCAACAGAAACAAGCAAACAACCTATACGACCAACAGAAACAAACAAACAACCTATACGACCAACAGAAACAAACAAACAACCTATACGACCAACAGAAACAAACGAACAACATATACGACCAACAGAAACAAACAAACAACCTATATGACCAACAGAAACAAACAAACAACCTATACGACCAACAGAAACAAGCAAACAACCTATATGACCAACAGAAACAAGCAAACAACCTTTATGACCAACAGAAACAAACAAACAACCTATACGACCAACAGAAACAAACAAACAACCTATACGACCAACAGAAACAAACGAACAACCTATACGACCAACAGAAACAAACAAAACAACCTATACGACCAACAGAAACAAAACAAAACAACCTATATGACAAACAGAAACAAACAAACAACCTATACGACCAACAGAAACAAAGAAACAACCTATACGACCAACAGAAACAAGCAAACAACCTATACGACCAACAGAAACAAACAAACAACCTATACGACCAACAGAAACAAACAAACAACCTATACGACCAACAGAAACAAACGAACAACCTATACGACCAACAGAAACAAACAAAACAACCTATATGACAAACAGAAACAAACAAACAACCTATACGACCAACAGAAACAAACAAAACAACCTATACGACCAACAGAAACAAACAAAACAACCTATATGACAAACAGAAACAAACAAACAACCTATACGACCAACAGAAACAAACGAACAACCTATACGACCAACAGAAACAAACAAACAACATATACGACCAACAGAAACAAACAAACAACCTATACGACCAACAGAAACAAACAAAACAACCTATATGACAAACAGAAACAAACAAACAGACGATTACAGGCTAGATATAGGAAGATGTTGTGTGAGTGCCAATGAGACAACTCTCCATCCAAATAACAATTTATAAAAGTTAACCATTATAAGTCAATGTACAGCCTTCAACACGGAGCCTTGGCTCAAACCGAAAAACAAGCTTTTGAGGGCCCCGAAATTACTAGTGTAAAACCATTCAAACGGGAAAACCAACTGTCTAATCTATATAAAAAACGAGAAACGAGAAACAAGTAGGCACATATAAAGAGTTCTATTATTTTTGACTCACAATTTTTCAAAAATTATTTATTTGAACAAATCGTTACGCAGAGTAGTATATGTAAATAAATTAATAAAAATATTCTTCTTTTATGCAACTCGTTTGATAAGGGATAGCTTGACCTCAATGTTGCTCGTTTAATTTAGTATAATTTTTGCTAATGTGCTTTGTCTATCTGCTGTATGGTGTTACTTTGAAAACTTGTTTGTTGCTATACTTTCATTTTTGCAATGTGCTTTATCTATATGTCTTGTTTGTTTCTTTGTTACATATATGACGTGGCACTGTGTTTATACATCCCGTCGTTGTGTTATTGTACTTTGGTGAATTTGTGTATTCTTGTCTTTAAATTTTGCTAATATGCTTGGTGTTTATGCCATTTTGTGCCTCTTTTTTACATATTTGTATATTTCTTTGAGTGATAAAGATTATAACACAATGTTGACTGCTATTTTTTTTTTTACACTTTAACCTATTGTGTCTGTTTGTTTTGTTCACGCATCGTTATCAACATAATGGAATTTGATGCGACTATCATACAAGTAAGAGGTTTAGCTAGCTCTAAAACCAGGTTCAATCTACCATTTTCTACATAAGAAATTGCATGTACCAAGTCAGGAATATGACAGTTATAATCCACTCGTTTGATGTGTTTGGGCTTTTGATTTTGCCATTTGATTAATTCCGTTATGAATTTTCCAAAGAGATCAGTATTATTGTGATTTTACTTTCATTTTTTTTTTGGAAAGTGGGTTTGTTTTGCAAAGTTTAAATTGTCGAAAGAAGCTGTAGTCAGATGACATTGGATTATTTACCTATCCTCTTTGTACGAATTCATGTATATGCATATCATTCTCACTTTAAGGGGAGAAATAAGGATACGGTTTACTTATTCATGACACAAAATCAGTACATACACAGAAAAAAATCACACTTTAGCTGTCTTAAATGTTTTCCTTATAATTGGATTTCTTCCCAACGAACATATTTCAGCAATTACTGTAACATTTGTTTCTGTCTATGCAAAATTAACTTTAATTATGTGGTGCACACTGAATATCACGCATAGCGTGATATTTAAACGTTTGCACTATATTAATTATGTTAATTCAAATAGACAGTACATTCATTCCATGTAACTTAACTTTAAATTCAATTTTTAAGATGAAAAAACTTTGAAATTAAACGACAAACATTCAGCCAATCAGAAGACGTGTTACACCATCAGGTAAATTATTAATCTTAAACTTACAATATGTAACATATCACACCAATGCTCCACATGTCCGTTGATGGGTATACAGGGTCAAAGTTTACAACTTCCGGAGCCATGAACTCCGGCGTACCAAATAGAATTTTCAATTCACTTTTCGGATTGTACTTTCGTGCCAATCCAAAATCTATAATTTTTATTCTGTTCCCTTGTCTTGATAAACAAAGAATGTTTTCAGGCTGAAATGACATGAATGCAAAATTAAACAATAGCTGATGTGAAATGAAAGTTAGGTTTTTTATTATTTTCTTTTTATAGTTATATTTTCCACCATTTTCTACATTTGAAAATGCCTGTACCAAGTCAGGAATATGACAGTTCTTGTCCATTAGTTTTTGATACGTTTTGTTATTTGAATTTGCCATGTGATTATGGACTTTCCGAATTGATTTTCCTCTAAGTTCAGTATTTTTGTGATTTTACTTTTTCCTTATAAATGTAGTTTTAAGGTTTGATTGGCTTCCTTGCTTTGTTTGTATAAATGTTTGCTTAAGCATTGTTATCAATATTGACATTTTCAATCAAAAGGTAGGTGGGGCTTCAGCTGAAATAATATCTTTGTATGCTTAGGCCAATATCTATCCAAACAAAGCAAGCAAGCCAACCAACCTTAAAACAACATGCATTATGGAAATAGCTCTAACAGGATGACATTAAATGTATAATAAATAATTCATCATAGATACCGGGATTAAATTTTGTATTTACGCCAAACGCGCGTGTAGTCTACAAAAGACTTATCGGTGATGCTCGAGTCAAAAAAAGTAAAAAAGGCCAAATAAAGTTCGAATTTGAAGAGCATTTATAGGACCACAATCCCAAATATTTTGCCAAAAACAGCTAACGTCATCTATATTCCTGAGGTAGAAAAGTCATTTTATCTATTTGTGATATGTTTGAAGCTTTCAATGAAATCGTTGATCAAAAAGTTGTTGAAATTGGTAAAGCTATCTTTTTTGAGTTTCTACATTAGTATGGCCTCGCCGCTAGGCATTACCGATTACCCTTGTCCGTTTCGTCGTATATCCCCCGCAATATATAATCATATAAAAACTAGTTTTTTTTCTAACACAATTTGTCCTCACGAAGGTGAAAAAATGTTGTACAAGTTAACATTTATAGGTGGAAGGCAATATATACTATCAAAGCTATTTTTAAATAGCTTTGATATTATTAAACCACACAAAGCTCTTTATTAATAACCAATACCTGTATCTTAAACGTTAAACGATCGGAACGAACACAATTTGTCCTCACGAAGGTTAACCAAATGTTGTGGGAGTAAACATTTGTAGAAGTCAGGCAATATTTAATATCAAAGCTGTTTAAAATGTAACAGTCACACTCGGAACCAATTGTCCTCAGGAAGGTGAACAAAATGTTGTAGGAGTAAATATTTGTAGAAGAAGGAAGGCAATATTTAATACCAAAGCTGTTTTATAATCAACCACACCTCAGTATCTAAACGTTAAATGCTCGTTCCATTGACTAACACTTACAAACTAAGGTGATAAAACAGTATAAGACAATTAACATTCCTTGTTAGTAATTAAAACATTATCAGCACCATATGTTTTATGTTAGGCCAATCAGAAGTGATATCTATTTCCTGAATGGTAGACAGACAAATAGCACAACTTCCTAAGTGTTGATTCTTCTTAATTGATATTCTTAAGTCTTCGAATAGGTTTGTAATTGGTATCGCGATGAATTAACAATGGCAGCTTGTCTTTTTCTAAGTTTAGGTTGTTTTGATTCTTGCGATATGAAATAAATGAAGCATGTTTCGCATCTGCCAGATATTTTTGATCTAAAAGTGAAATAAACGACAATACTTAAATTATATAAACTTGGATATAAGAAACTTACATGAATGAATTTTGACAGGAGTTCTATTTTCAGATGTTGACTGTTTTAAAGCACGATTTTATTGCATTTTAGGCTTATTATTATTTTATTCAAGTGTAAGATTGAATTGTTTAAATATATTATCCTCACTTGTCTGCGCATGAACGGAAATGAAAGCTAACCATTAAGTGGGTACCACAATACAAATGAATGATTTATATCGATTTTGTAATGGTGATTTTATACGTGACTGTTGTCCCTATCAAAGCGGTCAGTTTTGTTGATATATATAGCTGATTCAAGCTAGGGTACAACATAGATAACAATTCCGATTTTCCGCCAAGAAAATTGACAATCCTAGAATCATCCTATATGAAAACAGCGATTGTCGGTGAACAACGAACAATTTCATGGTGCGAGACCACAATTTCGTTGTAATACAGTCCCTAGTGTTGACAGTGGGTTACTTGCCATTAATTTGTATACCCCTTCCAAATTTATTACTCCATGTTTAATGCCTCAAATTGCAAGTAGGGGGTGAAATGACACTGTAAAAAAATTTGGGTCCAGAATTTTAAAGAAAAGTAGTGATTTGGACCATCTGAAGAAGGTTTGAAATTAGCCCTGCGGAAGCTGTCAAAAAATTTCAAGACGCCCTAAACATAAAATTGTCCATATTCAGAGTTAGAGCCGATGAAGTTTTCTATGACGTTGATATAATTTGTCCCAAAAGTAGTCCAACACACTGTAAAAAAAATTCATTGAGAAAGCGCAGGTGGGATTTTTTTAATTTTCATTTATGTTCTAAAAGAAATTCACTACGAAATAATTGTGGTCTCGGACCATTATACTGTAAACGACACAGTTTTAAGGGTCCTCTTCACGGTCCGTACTTAAACAAATGAATGATAATATAATAATAATAATATTGGTATTAAAACACAAAGCACAACATTGTGCGTGAGAGGGTCAAAGGCATAACAAAACAATGATAATGATTTGAAATGGAAAATTTCCTTATCCATGTTAAATTTAAAAATACACAAATATATATGTATATAGTTATACAAATGTATATTTTGAGCAAGTTTTACTGGTAGTTTTAAAACGAAATGCACTTGTTGTTTATTTCAAAAGTTGTGAAAATATTAAACAAACAATCACTACGTTGTGCGTCTCTTAGCCACTGCCGTAGCCTTCAAACAGCAAATGCTTTTTTTTTGAAAGAAATTCAAACTTCAAGTTTTTTCGTCATAACTAACCTTCATATCTAAATGAAGAATGTGTCTGGAATGCATAAAACTAACACCGTCACAAATCTGGCGCATGAACATCACGGATGCTTTTTCTGTCAACACGAAATCATCGTTGATGACTCGCTCAAACAGTTCTCCACCTGTAACTCTAAAGAAACATCAATCAAACAATATTGTATTATCAAAACTTTGGCACTATTACTGTTAAACAAAACTCGGAGGGTGTTGATGGTTTTTACAGAAAAAATGAACCAAATCTACGGAAAATGAAAGAAAATAATAAAAGAACAGCAAAAATAAAGTGCAAAAAATAATGAATAATGGCCACAAATTAAATAGAATAGAAAAAACTTTCAAATAAAAAACGATACAATCAAAACTTTGCCAGTACTACTTAAAAAACTGTACTCGAAGGGCATGGGGTTTACAGATTAACGAAACCAAATCTACGGGAAAATGGACAAAATCTACAGAAAAATCGAATCAAATTTACAGAAAAATTAACCAAAAAGATAAAGAACAGCGAAAATTATGAAAAAATCTAAGCAATCAAGAATAATGACAAAAATATAACGAATAGAAAAAAAATACTTTAAAATAAATAGATACAGAAACGAAGGACCCTTATATACAACAAATGGAAGTTTTTAACGACATTGACTGGCTACAGCCAATTCACTATCGGTAAGGACCCCTATCAAGACCATCAACGTTTTTATACTCTCTAGAGCAACTTTCCACCTGCCATTGTTAAGATACATCAATCAAACAGTAGAGTCTAATCAACAACTTTGGCATATCAATTAGTCTAATACAAATATAAGACAAATGTGAGAACAATAATGTTCATTTCTATCTATTGTAGTATGCGATCATTGCCTGTTGTTAACGCTTAGTACAGCAAGTACATTATTTAATTGTAGAAGTACATTAGAGGATCAATACGGGAGGTTCTTCAATTCTGTATTCTTTAATTTTGTAAAGCAATTTTTGTCTTTTTTTTTATAGATTTTGTCTATTATTCAATATTTGTTCTATATTTTTCTGTATTCTCTATACAGTCTTTATTTTGTGACCTTTTTTCACTATTCTTTATTTGTTTGGTCTATGTTTCCATGGTATAGTGGCCTCAGTGGCACTCAGGCTTTCTCAACCAATGAAAACTGACCGCCACGAAATAGCCTAAATGCGGCGTTTAAAAGTGGCGTTAAAACAACAAAAATCAATCAATCCATGGTATATGTCGAATGTACAATAGTCGGCAAAACCCATCCAGACCCTCTTGTTTGCGTCCATTACTGGTGTTTTTTTTTAAAAAACGCTTAGTAAGTATAGAATATAAAGGAAGCGAAATTAGCTGACAATTCGCATACAAACCTTCAACTAAATAATGGCAAGGGTCACACATGTGATCCTTGCATTGAATTCGAAATTAAAATATTAATGATTTAAGAATTGTGTTTGTCATTTAGCAGTTATATTATGTCGGAAATTTGACCTAGATAATGCTATTGCAAGTGTTCAAATTTTTGCAGATACTGTAATTAGCAAAATCATTTTTCAGGTTATGTGACCGAGCAAATCGAGTGACGCCGGGATATAGAATGAACCACACATCATATGAAGATCATATTGAACGACATTGTAACTTTTTGCCTTCTATATACTGTCATAGAAACAAGCTTATTTGAAAATAATAACTCAACAAGTGTTTGAAAAAAGCTCTGGCATTCGATTCGCAAACACAAGCGAAAAGTACATTTTTGCTCTCAAGTATGTGTTTATATTCCATAAACTTTTAATGCATGGCGTTCTTGGACTTTAAAAAAGGTAAAATAACCAAAATACCAAACTCCAATGCAAGGAAAATTCAAAACGGAAAATCACTGATTACTGAATGGCAAAAGTACTAACAACTATGTTGTAAGTGTAAAACATATAGCCGTGGTGTAGTGGTTAGTGCATCGGACAACTAACACAAAGGTTCCTGGTTGGATCCCCGTTCCGCAGTGAACATTGCAGGGACTGAATTTTCGGCTCTGCCTTATCACCGTTTGCGAGTATTTTCTTGAGGAAACGATGATAGTCCGTCGGAAGTGGACGATAAATGGCTGGCCCATGTTAAGAGAGAGCCATATATCTTGCACACAAAAGACACCCTTGTAAATTTCGAAAAAGAGAAGGATAACGCCGCTACAATGTAGAACTCGCTTTGTATAAGTTGCAATAACTTGTTTTACAATCCACTATAAATAAATATGTTTAAAATAAGTGTAAAACTAATAGTGTGTAAAATGGTAACTAAAGAAAATAATACTTACAACTCTGTAACAATACAAAATGCACTTTTATTTTCAAACGCGTCATAAATCTGTAATAGTCTTGGATGCTGCAGACTTCTCATGACCTCCACCTCGTTTGTAACATCTTTACGTTCTTGTGCTCCACTAAATTCTATAAACTTAGCTGCTAACTGACGTCCAGAACGCTTCTCACGGCATGGCTTGACTTCGCCAAACTTCCCTCTGAATAAAAAGGTATGAATAATAAATGTTAGGAGAGAGGCGTAAAGGGGGGGGGGGTGCACGGAAGAACGCGAAATAAAATTGCCATTTCACGATGAACGAACAAATAAAAATATCTTGCACATTGATCTTTTTACCGATTTTACAAAACACGGTGAATATAACGAACCTTTTTCACGGCTGTATACGTGAAATAAAAATGCTAAATACGTTGCACGAAAATAACCCTTTACCACCCTCTTAGAAAATATTGTTCTTTGACATTCAAAAAATAAAAATAAAGTATAATTGCCAATGACACAACTCTCCGCAAGTCTTAGAGACCAAAATGACGCTGATAATTAAAACAACTATAGGTCATCGTGCAGCCTTCGACAATGAACAAGGCCCGATATGACATATGTTAAAAACTATTCAAACGAGAAAATCAAAGTCTAATTTTTTTAGCAATATGATAAACGAAAAACAAATATTTAACACAGCAACTAACGACAATTCCTGAATAACATGTACATGCTCCTGACTTGGGACAGTTACATACAAACAATGACAAAAAAAATACAATATCAGATTTTCCAAAAACTATGTTCAAATTTAACTATTTGTAAAAACAAAATATGAGAAAACAGAAGGATTAAGTGGCCTAAATTATAATATCACTTTATGGATGAAACCAGAGGAATTCCATGTCAGATTTTTCATAATTCAGTCTTATTACTTGTTCACTGCTACTTATGTGTTCGAACGATGGTTTTCAACAATGCAATCTTAATATATAAACTTTCATATGTGTCGCCCCATTTATACAAACTTTCATATGTGTCGCCCCATTTATATAAACTTTCATATGTGTCGCCCCATTTATATAAACTTTCATATGTGTCGCCCCATTTATATAAACTTTCATATGTGTCGCCCCATTTATATAAACTTCCGTATGTGTCGCCCCATTTATATAAACTTTCATAAGTGTCGCCCCATTTATATAAACTTTCATATGTGTCGCCCCATTTATATAAACTTTCGTATGTGTCGCCCCATTTATATAAACTTCCGTATGTGTCGCCCCATTTATATAAACTTTCATAAGTGTCGCCCCATTTATATAAACTTTCATATGTGTCGCCCCATTTATATAAACTTTCGTATGTGTCGCCCCATTTATATAAAATTTCAAAAGGAAACCATGTCATCTTCATTGCGCCTCATAATCATATAAGTATGGATAGCGTCTGTGCATATCTTTTTGTCAAATAAGCATGTCACACAAAATGCTAAACCGATTCTTCTCATTTGTATGTTTTGACAGTAACAGTGCTTTTCTCTTCACAACACATGTATCATCATTATTTAAGATTTAGCTATAACGTTGTTATGTTTCTGCTTTGTTTATTAGATACATAGATGCAAGGTTTTACGATTATATCATCAATTATTAGTAATATTTCATCTACATTATGATTATGACATTAACACAAATTTAGCACGTGCTAGAAAGATCTTTACAATCAGGTCAAATTATGTTCTTTAATTAAATCATCGGCAAACCTTACGCTTGATGATGAATTTATTATTTATTATACCATTCTATCAAGCAACATGTGCACTCTAAGGCAGCAACCATTTGATTTTTCGGGCGAAAATGGGGGGGGGGGGGGGGGGGGGCTATGTTTTTTTTGGAAAAAAAAGTTTTTAGAGAAAAAATGCTAAAATTGAAAGAAAAAAAAATGTTTTCATCTTGTCGCGAAAAAGATAGATTGTTTGTCTAGAAAAAAAACATACATGATGACCCCCCCCCCCCCCCCCGAAAATCAAATGGTTGCTGCCTAAAGAGTTTATGTTTATTAAGCCGCGGGTTGCATGCATGGTCGAGTGGTCTTATTAGTTTATCTATTCTATAATAAGCCCGTCAACTTTAAGGGTCGTGTTGCTTAGTCTTCAGTTTTCTGTGTTGTGTCATGTGTACAATTATTTGCCTGTTTGTCTTCTATTTTTTAGCCTTGGCCATGTTCGTTTTTTGTCGATTTATGGGTTTTAATGTCCCTCTTGTATCTTTCACCCCTCTTTTGCAGGTTCGAATCAAATCATGTTTTACTAGTATATTATAATTACAAGCTTTCTTATTGAAGATCAGAGTTTATCTATTGGAACTTCACGGTAGCCTACACTAATAAAACTGACCCTCACGAAAAAAAAACACCAATAGGGCTGATAGTCGCGTAAAAACCAATAGAGCTGATAGCCGAGTAAAACACAAATAGGACTGATAGTCGCGTAGAACACCAATAGGGCTGATAGTGGCTGATAGTCGCGTAAAACATAAATAGGGCTGATAGTCGAGTAAAACACCAATAGGGCTGATAGTCGAGTAAAACACCAATAGGGCTGATAGTCGCGTAAAACTCCAATAGGGCTGATAGTCGCGTAAAACACCAATAGGGCTGATAGTCTCGTAAAACACATACAAATCCATCAATACATACTAGATTACTGAATAATTTGCTATTCTCATAGGAAAAAAGACATATATATATAGAGACCTTATGACATAATGTCTTGGTGATCTCAATATATATATAATACCAAGTCGTGAGGGGAATTTAGATGGTTGTTTTAGGATTTTTTTATTATATTTATATTTCTTAGTCATAATATTCATGTTAAATTTTGAACGATTGCTTGTTTAACGTCCTTTAGCAAATATAAATAAATGCCCCATCCCCGCATACATGTGAGCCGGCTACATCATGGTGTTGTTTGGGTTTTTTTTTCCATTATGCGATAACTAGTCCGTTTTTGTCCTGGGTTTTTTTACAGCTCTCCGACGTTTATAATTTTTGTTATTTCAAGTATTTTGGCCCCAAAGAGCAAACTGAAGAGGTTGAAATTATCGAAATGTGCATCTTCTGCAAGAAACTTAGTACCGTTAGTGTTATTAAAGATACAGAATGATGTTATCAATACAATGCACTCAAGTATACGTGTGCATTTCTTCATTGATAACGGTAAGGTATAAATCTGATTTGTTAATGACATTGCACACTTGAACATCCCATATTTTCTTGAACTTTGCAAAGAGGTATAATCAAATAAATAGATAACATCTGTTAACGTAATTCTGTATTGCCTCTGAATGTATCGAATGCACCCTTGGCGATCTGAATTTTGTTTTTAAAAGATAGATGTCAAATGTAACACATTCAGTCCATATGCATTTTTAAACAATAAACAAAATTTATGTTATAAACATTTATAATCTGGTTTACACCATACAGAAGTGACTGTAAATGAACTCATGATAGATACTAGGATTTAAATTGCAATTACACCAGACTCGCGTTTCGTCCACCAAAGACTCATCAGTGACGCTCGAATTAAAAAAAAATTAAAAGGCCAAATAAAGTACGAAGTTGTAGAGCATTGAGGTCTCTTCGTCGTAATGTCCTGTTTGCAGGTTTTTTCCAATTGATCCTTATTTAGTCTGTTTGAAAATGATCAGACTATAAGTACTTAAACCTCCCGCGCTATGCAATTCCGACATGCTTGAGTCTGGGCCAATGACCGATTTTGCATGAACTGTCATGACTAATTGGGGAAGAAAATAGAAAAAAGGCATACAATAAGAGGAATTTATACATATGCTGGCATCATTTCATAAAACATATGGATGCGTCAATCTTAGGCCGTGTTCACACCAAACGCCGTGTAGAGTAAACATGTTTACAATTAGTTTAGTGTAGTGTACACTGGTTTCACATTACATTTGTTCACATCTATACACCTTGTTTAGCTACCTGTACATAAGATTTGTTCCCACTTGTAAACTATATGTCATTTAAATGTTCATTACGTAGAACTGAATTCAAAATTTTTGGAATTTTTTTCTAGCGGTAAGGGAACAACCAATTGACTTCAAAGGGGGGGCGGAGGATGGGAATGGAAATATTCCGATCTCCAATTTGATAAAAAAAAAATGGTCATACAGATGATAAAAAAAAAATGTTCTGAATCAAGAGTGTCCCCATACATTATAGTGTTAAATATTGAAAAAAAAGTATTTGATAACCAGCATCGAAAAAAAAGGAATAAAAACGTAAGCGCGAAAAAAAATCTGACTCAGATAAAAAAATAACTCTCCCCCTTTTTTTAAGTTAAGTGGTTGCTACTTTAAGAAAGCCATTTTTATAATTTGCAGTAGTTTGAATATACAAGAGAAGTCTCGATAACGCATTAGAAAACGTTAGCTGCAACAGCGTGCTTACAGCCCAAAAAAAAAAGGATTGAGATATTAGGGATCACTACATTTTTATCTTTTCTGTTCGTTTCAAATGGTATTTCTTCTCCAAGGAGTATTTGGTAAAGGAATAGGGTAGCGTTTTTTTTTATATTTATTTTACGTGTTATTTCATGGATCTGAGATACTAGACAAACATATCATTTACCTCACACTTGTTTTAGTCATGCATTTATGCGTGAATCGTTTTTTGAGTAAAGACCAGTGGCGAATATTTCTGTGTACGTCAAGTCAATTCGGGAAGACCTTTTCAAATGAATTAGGCAACAATTATTTACTTCATTTTTTGTGGAGGGGGAGGGGGGCGTGAGCTATTGATTTTTTTTCAGGACAAATTTTGGTGACAAGTCGAAATCAATTTTAGCATTATATATAGTGGCAGATGAGGGTGAAACAAACAATTTTTTTTCAGGGCCAAAAACTGGAAACTTTTTTAGTTTCCAAAACAAAATCCATAGCTCACCACCCCCACCCCCCTTGCCTTTATGTTTTATACTCAACTATAATAGCCCCCCCCCCCCCTCCCCCGAAAATCAATTGGTTGCTGCCTTATGGGTTCGGCAATGATGCTGCTTTGAGTCTTGATTAGGGATTAATAAAGTACGTTAATTTTTTTTAACAAAAAAAATCTGTAAAAATTTAGACAACTTATAATTATCAAAAATATCAATTTTACTCAAAAATAGTTTCCTCCTTAAATATATACACGATAAAACTAATGTCCTAAATGCCTAGTTTTGTGTACACTTAACCTACACAAGGCCTACATTGACTATCGACTGTGTGTAGGTAAAACATGATTTAAACTACATGTAAACATTGAGTTTTATCAATGGGAACGCAATTATGTTTAGTTTACGTGTGAGTTACACTAACACAACACCAAATTTAGGTCAATGTGAACACGGCCTTAGAGTGACACTTTTATTTAGAATATTCGCACTCACAATACATTCTACAGACGTGCCATGCAGTACACGCTTAACCCGCAAAAACCAAATGATGTTCTTTAATATGCACTTCTTTATTAATGGCTGAGGTACCAATACTATAGTATTTTCAATTCTAAAAATACTGTATCAAGCCTAGCTTGATATTTATAACACAATACAAATTAAGTTGAGATATCGTTTAAAATTGACCACTTGTTCTTGTTGAAATGAGAAACCGAATTTGAATTACAAAAATTTTACAAGAAAAAAACTTTTGGGCTTGTGGCGTGCTCTTACTATCTTTCCTACTGTAAACAAGATTTGATCAAAATAAAGTTAATAACCTGGATTAGTGTTTTTTTAATTGTAATCATTGTGAGTATGTTATGGACACCCGAAACCTATATTAAAACATCAATATATATATATTACTAGTCTACAAAATCATTGAAAAGGAGTTACATGTACATGTACATTGTATGAAGGTCTGGATGGGTTCATCCTTCAGTTCTGAATTCTTTGATTTTAATGACATTTTTCTCTTATATTTTGAGGTTGATTTTTTTTTTTGGCCCATTATTCCCTAATCTTAATATTTTAACACTCTATTCACTTTTTGCAAACTATATTTTGTTCTGTTCCCATCCAGACCTTAAATTCGTAAAACACAGTTCACAAAATCAAAGCAAAGAATTGCCACATATATTGATGTTCTTCGTCTTAAAGTATCGTCGGGAATGACAACAAAAGTAAACGTTATCGAGCATGATTTTGTTAACCAAATTTAATATCCATGCATGGTTACCATTTACCTTAAATATTAACGACTTGCCATTGGCCAATACCTGTTTACAATAAGGTTCATAAAAGGACAAGAAAGACTTACCTCCCAAGTAGATTATTATGGATATCATATTCATCAGTCACCCATTTTGATTTCTTCACAGTGACGTAACGTGGTTCAAATGGTGGTTCATCACCTGAAATGTTAAATCCATGATTGGTCATTTTATTTACATAGCGCTCCTGCCAAAACATCAATGAGGGAACGACTATTAAATTTCAAGGGGGAGGATGGAGACCTTAATTTTGTTATTAAAAAAATATTCTGATCCTAAATTCATGAAATTTGATGAAAAAAATAATCTGGTTAAGCTGATGATAGAAAATGTATTCTGAATCCAGATTTTTGCCATACCTTATAATATAGTGTTAAATTAAAAACAGTATTTGATTGATAGCGTTGAAAAACTAAATAAAAATGTTCGTTCTTCGCGCGAAAAAAAAAATGCTTGACTCGTACAAACAAAAACAATACCCCCTTCTTTTGAAGTTAAATAGTTGCTCCCTTAGTATGCTACATATGTAGTACATGTAGTATGTACTAAATTGGCTTCCAGTCTCAAATTCAGTTGTTCTTCTTCAATTACTACACCCATAGACTACCCAACTCTAAGCACATAATACTAATAAACCAGTTGCTTCGCAGGGCGCAGCATTATACGACCGCAGATGTAGAACCCTGAACAGATGGGAAAAGTATGGACACAACTTTTAAGTTTGATACAGCTTTAAATGTGGATTGTGATTAAATAGTTGACACAACATAGGTTTATGTCACATTATGACTTGGACCCTTTGGACCTTAATGTAGACCAATTTGAAAACTGGACCAAAAACTAAGAATCTACATACACAGTTAGATTCGGAATATCAAAGAACCCCATTTATTCAATTTTTGATGAAATCAAACAAAGTTTAATTTTGGACCCCGATTTGGACCAACTTGAAAACTGGGCCAATAATTAAAAATCTAAGTACATTTTTAGATTCAGCATATCAACGAACCCCAAGGATTCAATTTTTGTCAAAATCAAATAGTTATCAAAAGTACCAGGATTATAATTTTTTACGCCAGACGCGCGTTTCGTCTACATAAGACTCATCAGTGACGCTCAGATCAAAATAGTTAAAAAGCCAAATAAATACAAAGTTGAAGAGCATTGAGGATCCAAAATTCCAAAAAGTTGTGCCAAATATGGCTAAGGTAATCTACTCCTGGGGTAAGAAAATCCTTAGTTTTTTCGAAAAATTCAAAGTTTTGTAAACAGAAAATTTATAAAAATGACCATATAATTGATATTCATGTCAACACCGAAGTGCTGACTACTGGGCTGGTGATACCCTCGGGGACGAAACGTCCACCAGCAGTGGCATCGACCCAGTGGTGTAAATAGTTATCAAAAGTACCAGGATTATATTTTTTTACGCCAGACGCGCGTTTCGTCTTCATAAGACTCATCAGTGACGCTCAGATCAAAATAGTTAAAAAGCCAAATAAATACAAAGTTGAAGAGCATTGAGGATCCAAAATTCCAAAAAGTTGTGCCAAATATGGCTAAGGTAATCTACTCCTGGGGTAAGAAAATCCTTAGTTTTTTCGAAAAATTCAAAGTTTTGTAAACAGAAAATTTATAAAAATGACCATATAATTGATATTCATGTCAACACCGAAGTGCTGACTACTGGGCTGGTGATACCCTCGGGGACGAACAAAGTTTAAGTTTGGACCCTTTGGACCTTAATGTAAACCAATTTGAAAACGGGATCAAAAATTAAGAATCTACATACACAGTAAGATTCGGCATATCAAAGAACCCCAATTATTCAATTTTTGACGAAATCAAACAAAGTTTAATTTTGGACCCCGATTTGGACCAACTTGAAAACTGGGCCAATAATTAAAAATCTAAGTACATTTTTAGATTCAGCATATCAACGAACCCCAAGGATTCAATTTTTGTCAAAATCAAACAAAGTTTAAGTTTGGACCCTTTGGACCTTAATGTAAACCAATTTGAAAACGGGACCAAAAGTAAGAATCTACATACACAGTAAGATTCGGCATATCAAAGAACCCCAATTATTCAATTTTTGATGAAATCAAACAAAGTTCAATTTTGGACCCTTTGGGCCCCAAATTCCTAAACTGTTGGGACCAAAACTCCCAAAATCAATACCAACCTTCTTTTTATGGTCATAAACCTTGTGTTTAAATTTCATAGATTTCTATTCACTTATACTAAAGTTAATAATGTGAAGACCAAGAAAAATGTTTATTTGGGCCCCTTTTTGGCCCCAAATTCCTAAACTGTTGGGATATCAACTCCCCAAATCAATACCAACCTGCATTTTGTGGTCATAAACCTTGTGTTTAAATTTCATAGATTTCTATTTACTTAACTAAAATTATTGTGCAAAAACCAAGAATAATGCTTATTTTGGCCCTTTTTTGGCCCCTAATTCCTAAACTGTTAGAACCAAAACTCCCAAAATCAATCCCAACCTTCCTTTTGTGGTCATAAACCTTGTGTCAAAATTTCATAGATTTCTATTTACTTAAACTAAAGTTACTGTGCGAAAACCAAGAAAATGCTTATTTGGGCCCTTTTTGGCCCCTAATTCCTAAAATGTTGGGATCAAAACTCCCAAAATCAATCCCAACCTTCCTTTTGTGGTCATAAACCTTGTGTTAAAATTTCATAGATTTCTATTCACTTTTACTAAAGTTACAGTGCGAAAACTAAAAGTATTCGGACGACGACGACGACGACGACGACGCAGACGACGACGACGACGCAGACGACGACGCCAACGTGATAGCAATATACGACGAAAAAAATTTCAAATTTTGCGGTCGTATAAAAACCAAACTAATTTAAAAGTTCAAATTGAATACCCACACGACAGTGACATGTGCTGATTTTAATTGCACATTATGATACATAATATCATGTCGACAAAATATAGTCAAGTAATTCATAATTACTACTGAAATCAAAACATTTCATATAACATCAAATAAATTCACATAAGCAAGATAAAAAAAATCAACTGAGAAACACGTCTAGTCGAGTCGGCCCTGTCGTGCTGAATGGCTATATTCCATGAAGCGCGGGAAAACAACTAACGGTCTATGGAAGACAACTAGAAGAAATTAATTTCAGTCTAATTCAGTTCCTTCAAACGGTTGACATTACATTTTTGCGTTGTCAGATGATGAAGATGAGAGGATTGTTAGAATGCTGAAACTGCATGATCATTGACTTGTCTCGTGTCTGAAATCTCGTCAGTTGTTTTTAGTTATAACTTAGGTTATGGTCTAGGGCACTTTGGCGTTGATAGTGTCTTCGATGGGCTTTATTTTCACTCGTGAATTTTGTACACGTATGACGAGATAAAAATCAAAACTTTCTAGTCTTATGCCAATATTGAAACGTTTCTAGACGTACATGTATGGCATTATTGAAACTTTTCTATACTCTTATGGCAATATTGAAAACTTTTCTAGACTTATGGCAATATTGATTTTTTTCTAGACTTATGGCAATATTGAAACTTTTCTATAGTATAATGACAATATTGAAAACTTTTCTAGACTTATGGAAATATTGAAACTTTTCTAGACTTAAGACGATATTGGAACTTTTCTGACTTCAGGCAATATTGAAACGTTTCTAGTCCTTTGGGAATATTGAAACTTTTCTAGACTTAAGACGATATTGGAACTTTTCTATAGAATTATGGCAGTATTGAAACTTTTGTAGACTTATGGAAATATTGAAACTTTTCTATAGACTTATGGCAAAATTGAAACTTTTCTAGACTTATGGCAAAATTGAAACTTTTCTTGACTTATGGCAATATTGAAACTTTTTTATAGACTTATGGCAATATTAAAACTTTTCTATAGACTTATGGCAATGTTGAAAAAAAAATTCTAGACTTGAGGCAATATTGAAACTTTTCTAGACTGAAAACGATATTGGAACTTTTCTAGACATATGGTAATATTGAAACGTTTCTAGTCCTTTGGGAATTTTGAAACTTTTCTATAGACTTATGGCAAAATTGAAACTTTGCTAGACTTATGGCAATATTGAAACTTTTCTATAGTCTTATGGCAATGTTGAAAACTTTTCTAGATATATGGCAATATTGAAACTTTTCTAGACTTATGGCAATATTGAAATTTTTCTTTAGTCTCATGGCAATATTGAAACTCTTCTAAAATTAGGTTGATATTGAAACATTTTTAGACTTTATATGGCGATTTCAAAACTTTTCTATACCTACGGCACTACGGCAATTTCTTTTTTTTACTAATGGCGATGTCAAAAGTTATCTAGACTAATGCTGATTTAGATGTTGACATATTGCTAATACATTATTTCATTTTTGTTAAAGCCACGTGTTGACTTCTGGGTGTCATTTGAATTTGTGTGGTTGCACAGCAGACTTAAGACGCATACATGTATTCAAATGATTGCTAAATTAGGAGTCGGATCATGTTACCCGATTCATGTGCTAGCTTTCTCTAGACTGTCATTTTTCTTTGATATATGACTTGAAATACGTTCACTTTAATTTTTTTTTTCTAGTGGTGGTTGAAATGATCGAGTGACTTTCCTTAATGAGTTATCGTACTTACCACCTGCAGGTTCGGTTTCATCTACTATAACACGGTGACTAGTCATATTCTAATACCATCTATAACTACCATTTAATAATCTGTAAACAAAAAAAACAAAGATTGAAAGAGTTTTGAAGTGGCAGATATCATCGAAAGGCTCCAGCTCCTTTCTGTCTATATTTGAACACATAAAATAGAATTAAGTTAACAGAACTTAATCATTCTTTTTTTTCAAAAATAATAGTGATTTTGCAAGTCCTTGAAATGCCGAACACTATTGAGAAGCGAACAACATGTGTTATAAGGACGCATTCGTTTATGAGTTCAATAATTGCTACCGCTATCGAGTTGTTATGTGTTTTAGAGCTAATGTCCTTCTGCTCGTAGATTAAGACTTTGGTTGGCTTTGTTTGTACAAACGTTTGCCCAAGAATTATAATTATGATTAACGTCTCCAAACAATATCGAATGGGCAGAGATAAATCCTAATAACATTGTCTTGTACAATTGGGCATTCCTAATATATTATTAGCAGCTTACAATGTTTGAACAAACATTTAAACAAACAAAGTAAGAAAGCTCTTTGCTTCATTACAGTAAAATAAAGTTGTTCTCTGTGTGAATTTACTAATAGTCAGACATGTACGACATGTACAAATGATGTATACCCAGTATGCTTGTACCGTGTAACACTAACAATAGTATCATCTCTGTTATAGGACGTTATAGTACATGATCACACTGTAAAAACACATTAAAAGTGTTTTTATTCAAGACATGTTTAAATTACATTTTATGATGTGCTGAGAAATTTGTTTCGAAATTTAACACAATTCTAAACACGTTTTGAACTAAAATGTGATATAAGTATTTTTAATTTGTGAGCACAACTTTAACAGTGTATGTTGAGGTCATTTTCTGTGTCGACTTAATCAAACTTTATTCTGCTTTAGATACAAATATATACTAGTATACGATAGAGCTTGTGCATGTACATGTATGGCAAAAAAGATTATATATGAAATACCGCTCCGATAAGGTTTTCGTCCATTTGATAAATGGGGAAACATTTGAGAACTCATTTTTTTGAATAAAATTATCATTTTTTTCAGAAACCAACAGCTTACCTGTTTGAAAATATGTTGTATTAATAAAAATTCAATTATGAGGATACCAATTTCAATTTGTAAACGTGGTAAAGGAATGGTAAAAAGTTACCCTTCCATTTTTTTATCATTTTTTAGCGGAAATGTTAGAATCTGTTCCTATGTAATCAAGTATGCCATAACAGTAAGATTCCCAACTCCGTCAACTGTGTGCGTTGTGAGTGTATACCAGGTAGAAGTAAACAGGTAGTTCTTTAATCTCAAATCTCTGAACTGAACTGTTTTGTCTTTGGAATTCGTTTAGAGATTATACATAAACATGATAAAAGAATACGACTTAATTTAAATTTCAGAAATTGGTATCTGAAAATGTGTTTAATCGTATCTACTAACTCGAAATTTATCAACCCCCAGCTTCTTATCTTGTTTTAAAATACATTAACCACAAAAATTATAAAAATGCAAATAGTTTTTAAAATAACAACGTTCATTCCTGATTTTTTTACGACAACGTCTACCACGTGACTACCAGTGTGGTTTTCTGGAGAATTCTAAATATTTGGTAATCGATCAAGGTACATGAAAACTTCAAAATGCCTGAAATTGAAGTTTTAAAGGAATTTGATTACCATATGTCTCTCATCAATTCAGCATGTTTACGATACACGGAGAAGAAACTGCGCATTAAAAAGGTTCAATTGAAAATGGAACATCTGTATAAGATTTAATTTATTCTTCATAAAGAGGAAGCTCCAGACAATTAACTTCACGGCCGCTGTGAGACAATTGTGAAACACAGGTTGTTGGAGTTATTACATAATTTTTATCGGAGCGTATTTTTTTTAACAAAATCGAGCAATATTTTTTACCCCTCTAATCTAATGTAACATAATCAAGAACAGTATAAGATTTGTCGATATTCTATTTTCATGGAGCTTAAACTACAGCTAACTTTTTTTTTAGTTCTTAATTTACACTAAGCATGCTAAGTGCTGATTTAAAATTTTAAGATAATGTATCATCCTTAACAAATACCAGATTAGAAAATCGGTCAAACAAGTTGCGCGAATCCACAACAAATATGTATATATATATATTTTTATGTATAGTGCAACCTGATATAACATTTATTTTACATACATTAATACAAAGTCAATCAGCCAGCCTTCAAAGGCTTACGAAGCACTGTCCATTAATATCTATAATTTGCGCTAATATAGAAAATATGAAATTAATACTTCAAGAACATTTTAAAACAAGATTATTTAAATATCACAATGAGAAAGTAACTGAGCTCTGATTTTTGAAACATTGAATATATAGTTTGACACTAGTTTACAGTCTGTAGATAGCAATTTAATGAGTATTTCGTCATCGGAAAGAAAAGAAAGGTCTATGTTGTTACGTTGCTGAAAGTCAGCAAAGGCATTGTTTCTTTCACACAAATATAAAGGACATTTAACTAAAAAATGGTTTTCGTCCTCAACGGAAACATCATGAACATTGTCATTACAAACTTTTATTACAAAAACGTCTATTTGACGGGATACCACGATAACGCCCAAGTTCTAATTCCAACGGAAAAGTCCCACAACGCATTCTGGCTAAAGTCGATCTCTGTTGTCGGGTCATATTAGTGGTAATGTATTGCTGTGTTTCAAAGTTTGTTTCAAGACATCTAAAAGTTCGTAATTTTGGCATATTCACAATATCCAGTTTCCATTTATCGTGATGTTTTTGACGGAGCAAAAGTTCTGAGTAGTTGGCAATAAATTTACACTTAGTCCATTTGTGTAGTTATTGTTAGTTCACATTTTTCCATCACTAATTTTAGCTCGTTGTACCATGTTTTCTTATATTTTTCTAATAAAGTTGAATCCCATTGGAAAATACGATTTGGAATTCGATCTACATGCATACTTGTTATTCTATGCCAAAGTCTTATCATGTTACACTGGCGACGGATATATGCCGGGGTCCAACCCATATCACCACAAATAGCCGGAATCGGACTACATTTCCCATCTCCCATAAATGTCCTTATTGCTCTGTAATGGAGTCTTTCAATATTATCGTAAGGCTTGTAACCCCAGACACCTGATGCATAGTCCATGATTGGAACAACTGTACTTGTAAATAATTTTGTGAATGTTCCGTAAATGTATACTAGTCAACCAAAGAAACGATACACAAGTTTAAAAATGAATACAGTAACTGATAAATGATCAAATGAAAAACATTCTTTTACAAAGCAAATGCATATGATTAAAATAATCTGACCAAATTGGACAGTTAGAAAATACCGAGTTTTTAAACACAGGGGGCAAATTCATTTTGCGGAAGATGATGATAAGTCGGCATTTAATTTCGAAGAAGAGAATCAAGTATTTAGATACCTGCAAAGGCATTCATAATTTTAAGCAGACCATGTTTAAGTTTTAAATTTTAAGTTCTAATATCGATTTTTTATTTTTTTTGTAAAAAATACGATTTTTGAAAATAACAAAAATTCAGAATATTTTTTGCATTTTTTTTTAAATTAACAATGTAAGACATAGTAAAACATAGGCAATTATTTATATGGGTACAGTGTATCCAATTTCATTATTATATATGGAAAATACATTGCCTTGTATCGTTTCTTGAGTTGTTTATTATATTACACTTTAAGGGCGTCATCTCGAATGGTGTGTTTAATTTACATCAATATATTATGTATTGTCAATGAAGAATCATTATGGTAGTTTTCAAAAATTTTGTATTAAAGAACCCCGCCGCATTTTTGCTCCTGTCCCAAGTCAGGAGCCTCTGGCCTTTGTTAGTCTTGTATTATTTTAATTTTTGTGTACAATTTGGAAATTAGTATGGCGTTCATTATAACTGAACTAGTATATATTTGTTTAGGGGCCAGCTGAAGGACGCCTCCGGGTTTCGGGAATTTCTCGCTACATTGAAGACCTGTTGGTGACCTTCTGCTGTTGTTTTTTTTCTACGGTCGGGTTGTTGTCTCTTTGAAATATTCCCCATTTCCATTCTCAATTTTATATTTTGACTTCGGAGTATTATATATAATTTTTCGACGGGTTACCTATTTGTGATAAGATTGCTTGCTACGATCAACTAAGAGACGAAATCAAAAGTTCCATGAAGGATAAGAAAAAAAATTCTTATAGTTTTTTCACTGACCCCCCTAACCCCTCTTAACTTGATTTGGGGGGAAATGACTGACCAATAAGGATATATGTAAAATAAATGTCAATCTATACAAAACTAGCAGCAATTTTATTGAATTAAGTTTTTTATCCATCATTGATTTTTTTAAGGTCGTCCCTAAGCATGCTGAAAGAAGAAAAAAGCTTTCAATGCGTAAAAATTGGGGAGAAAATAAAATGTTTCAGGATGATTTTGCTTTGTAATAGGAAACATAATGCAATAAATTCCCCTTCCTCCTGGTTTATTTCTTCGTACTCGCTAGTGGATAGTTGTCTCACTAATATAAATCATACTAAATCTATTTATTTTTTTAAAGCAAAAAATAGTCTCTAATTAGTTGGAGATACATGTATTATGGACATAATTGTGCAAATCGTGATACAAGCATGAAATTTGGTATATGGATGGACAAACTAATAATTAAAAAAATATATAATTATAGACCATATATGTATTTATCAATTACAGACTATTGTATTGCGTTCAGTCTTACTGGTACAATTATACTGAATTACACGTTTATAAAATTCTAGATGAGGGTCATTCATTTCTGTACATTTGTTTTCTTTTAATGAAAAATAGTTTTTTTCAATTCTTTATCCCCCTATAATTCTATATTATATATAAATCAGTTCCTAATTATTATCTTTTTCATTATATGTGTGTTTATAACTCTTTTTTTCATTGCCATTTTTCTATAGTTTTGGCCGATTATACTCCACCCTACCAATTTCATTAAGACGCTCTTCAATACCAACGCTGATATATATATATATAAGTTGCTTACTATTTTAATTTGCAATGATATTTTTAAACGCGGTGTAACAATTTAATGTCATTGTAACAGTATAATCCAAAGAACATTTGTAATTACACAAAAGATGTAACTATATAAATGTAGATAATTCAATGCCGTTTTTTGCACACATATTTTATTTACAGTTTTCTTTAATTGTTCCTACTGTATATCTTCAAGTATGATATAGACACAATGAATATATATAGGAAAGTACATATAATTTTATGAGCGTTTCTTGGATGGTTTGATCATAAGTATCCCGTTACCGGCAATAACTATTGCTTTGTTCTGATTTGGCAGTACACAAGGCTTGAGAACACATTCATATCATAATGCATTTCTTTAAAACAATACTTGTAAATTTAAAAACTCACACACGTTATATCCGTATACGATTTTTCACAGTAGTTTAACAACTATTGGGGAAAATTATATAAAATTATAGAATAGTGTGTCAAACTATTACTCGACTTATGGACATGTTTATGTAAAATTCAGCTTGACAGCTTCAAATGTGCTATGTTTTGTACCTATTTCAATAGACCACTTTCGAGTTCATCCGTCACCGGCAAAAACTCGTCAATTATACACGCCTTTATGACGTCATTTACCAGATAGAGGGGCTCGCCTGTATCCCTGCACTATTTACGTTCATCAAGCGTCTTAGTGATCGTCTTTGTGCAGGATAAACTAGAAATAATGGTTGCTCTGTAGGTACTTACTGACATTTCCCTAATGACAGCAGTGTTGATTGTCAATTTTGAGAATTCAATTTGCCGAATAATTCGTTCAATATAGAATTATAGTTTTCCAACCACTCGCTCAACATTGGAAGGAAGTGACGACGCCCCTAAACGCACAAATGACGATGATAAAGGCGCGTATAATTGACGAGTTTTTTCCGGTGACGGATGAACTAGAAAGTGATCTATTGGACCAAACCCTGCAATACTTGACATGAAAAATGTATACTCCAAATTTTTACATGTAACGACCCTAACTACGTTGACCTGCTGTTCTTTGAATAAAACATAAAAAAAAATGTTGACTACATCATATTAAACTTCCCTGTTTCCGTCTTTTAAGAGTTAATTTCCACTCTGGAATATTGCCATTTTATTCAAAGAACATGTAAACAGTTCAAACTTAAACGCTTGGAAGGCTAAATGAATATTCTTGTAGATTTCTGATACGATTCATATGTTTCACAACCATGACAACAAAATGAACATGTTTAGATTCACTTCTTATTTATCTATTCTTTTATCATAATCATAATGATATAAGCGAATACATTGTATAATTCATGTTATTAGGTTCTGGCGTATTCTATATATATATTTTTTTTCTCGGGGAAAGGGGAAGGGGGGGGGGGGGGGGTCATTTGTTTTTTTACATTTTTCATTTTGTTGCTGCTTATTCCTCATTGTTTAAGTCTGTGCCTATTCTATTTTTTTTACAGATATTCTCTGTTCTGTTAAACCAAAATATACCTCTATAATGGCCCAAAGCAAACGCATGCAAGAATGAATTCTGTGAATCTTTCAATCATATAATGGGTCATTACCGACATTGTGATATCATGATGAAATATGTTATTTTAATGTGAGTTATACATGTGCTGAAGCACGCCTCAATGTGCGTTAGTTTTTCGATGCATATAGACCCATACTGGTGGACTTCGGATGTTGTCTGCTCTTTGGTTGGGTTGTTGTCTCTTTGACACATTCCCAATGTCAATTTTATTTGTAATACATGAATAAAAGTCTTGTTATATATATATGCATTGCTTGTATCAGTTTACACCACGTTTGAAATGCCATTGAAAATTCATAATCATTTTTATTAATTTTCGATATATAAATTAGAATTCACTTTATGTATAGGCATTTTCATGTAAAGGAGCTACATGTATAGAATATTGTCTGTAGTTTTAATTGAAAAGTATGTTACAGCATCGTAGCTAGTCAGGTGTAAATATCCAGTCCTCGTCCACGACGCCATGCACGTGGGGAAGAGAGGACTGGTTGGTAACCCTTAGGTAGCAAAGACGTTTCTCAATTTCAAACACATATGGACGATACACACGTGTTTAATTACATAACGAAAAAAAAACTTTAGTTATACTTCAAAATTCGTTTAAAAAACAAAATGCAAAGGATTCTTCCTTCTTACTCATTTAACGACACAACATCTATCATAAGCATGTGAAGGCACTCAATGTGCAAAATTTAGCCAAGTAAGTACAAACTTTAAATCACTCGAGACACGTGTTTCTTACTTTTAAATTATGTGGTGTTTTTAAACGCAGTGAATAAAAATTTTCATATTTATTATATTTTGTGATAAGACTTCAAACTTGTGTATCGTTTCTTTTATAGACTAATGTAGTTACATGTATGAAGCGCCATATCTTTTTTTATATTTATCATCATACATTGAGAAGTCGTTGCATGTACAAACTCACATAAACATGTCCTAGCCAAAATATGGTTATTGGCATACATGTATTCTCAGTGGCTGAGTAATAAAGACATTCCTGCATGTCCTTTGGTCTGGGATTGATACATGTATAAAAAAGAAGATGTGATATGATTGCCAATGAGACAACTATCCACAAAAGACCAAAATGACACAAACATTAACAACTATAGGTCACCGTACGACCTTCAACAATGAGCAAAGCCCATACCGCATAGTCAGCTATAAAAGGCACCGATAAGACAATGTAAGACAATTCAAACGAGAAAACAAACGGCCTCATTTTATGTAAAAAAAAAATGAATACAATCATAACAAAACAAAACACACTTCCTTACATTTTAAAAGACATATCAACGGGATAATGTTTACTTGATGTCGTCAATTTTTGCATCATTTAATTTGTTATCTGTTTCTATAGATTTGTTCTTTTACTCATACGTGTACCTGTAATAAGGATCTTTGGAATTAAATGTCCTACTAAATTCCTGACAACCGTGTCTGATTTGAGTTAAAAAAAAAATATCTGAGTACAATATACATATAAAATACATCATGATATATCGTATTTTAAGAATGCCCTCTTTTGAGTCTAACTATATTCGTTAACTCATAAATATAAAGAAACTATTAAATTCCAGTGGTGCGTATTTGTTTTCCTACTTCATATCTATGAAAACGTTCAGGGATTTATAGTTCTTTTACTCTACTCTCGAGCGCTCCTTGTAGACAGTAGATCACTACTTCTAATAATAAATTGCATGTGATGGAATTCCATTCATAAAAACAATTACAAGATAAGAAGAAAAGTTAAGACTGACGACCGGATCGGCCAATGTAGTTCTCGTGCAGTAAATTAAATCTGTAAAAAATAAACCTACCTCTATTTTTTATCATAAAATTGGTCCCATGTCGTAGAATCCAAAGCAATGAAGTGTTAAATGTGCTCTCTGTTGTGTAGTGAAATCGTAGTAATGTGTGTAGAGAGAATTATCTTCTGCTACTGTCTTGATATTACGCACGTGCTATCATCACGTGATCAAAACCATTCCCAAAGTTAATTGCAGACGATGAGAAGATGCCTCAACTTCTGTCCAAAAACCTCACCAAAAACAACAGAGATGCTCAACAGATAAACACTTAAGAATCTGTTAGTAAGTCTTTGATCAGTAGTGTGTATTTGTACATTTTAAAGGAGTTATACGTTTTGTAAATTATTAATTTCGAGAGTTTCGGAAATCATCAAAAGGCGTTCTTGTTACATACAGTTCTCCAAGTGCAACAGTAAATTAACAATTGACAGGATGCCGAGTAGGTGTTAAATGCATGAAATCATATAAAACTTCTAGAAAACACAATATTATGAGAGCATTATCTGGAAATCCACTCGAACTAGTTATTCGAGTTCATTAAATAGCCTTCCTTTGTCAATTGTACTACTGGAAGTGTATTGCTCTCAAGTCATCACCAAGAGATAAACAAAGAAATAGTATGCATCTTATGAAAGAGATCATCAACTAGACATGAAACTGATTATATGTATATGGAAATAGATAACACGTACACGGGATGTCAAATCCACAGCATCGTATAGGGAGGAGATTGTACGTTGTAGGGAGGAGATTGTCTTGCTTTGTTTATACGTTGTAGGAAAGAAATTGTCTTGCTTTGTTTATACGTTGTAGGAAGGAGATTGTCTTGCTTTGTTTATACGTTGTAGGGAGGAGATTGTCTTGCTTTGTTTATACGTTGTAGGGAGGGGATTGTCTAGCTTTGTTTATACGTTGTAGGGAGGAGATTGTCTTGCTTTGTTTATACGTTGTAGGGATGAGATTGTCGATTGTCTTGCTTTGCTTATACGTTGTAGGAAAGAAATTGTCTTGCTTTCTTTATATGTTGTAGGGAGGAGATTGTTTTGCTTTGTTTATACGTTGTAGGGAGGAGATTGTCTTGCTTTGTTTATACGTTGTAGGGAGGAGATTGTCTTGCTTTGTTTATACGTTGTAGGGAGGAGGTTGTCTTGCTTTGTTTATACGTTGTAGGGAGGAGATTGTCTTGCTTTGATTATACGTTGTAGGGAGGAGATTGTCTTGTTTTTCTTATACGTTGTAGGGAGGAGATTGAATTTGTCTTGTTTTTCTTATACGTTGTAGGGAGGAGATTGTCTTGCTTTGATTATACGTTGTAGGGAGGAGATTGTCTTGTTTTTCTTATACGTTGTAGGGAGGAGATTGTCTTGCTTTGTTTATATGTTGTAGGGGGAGATTGTCTTGCTTTGATTATACGTTGTTGAGAGGAGATTGTCTTGCTTTGTTGTTACGTTGTTGGACTATTATAACAGTTCTTTGAGGCTTTTGGGTGTGAACTATCATTATGATTATGGTTAAGAAAAACGTCTTCCCTAATTCAACATACAAATGTACCTTTCAAACAAATAAAGAACAGTCTATATATATTTTTTTTTTAAATATCTAGTATATTAAATATACGTTTTAAAATGAATCATACTGGTGTACAAGAGAATATATTTGCCAACATGGATTAGTTTTAATCGAGTTATTTTGCTCGTTATTTATTCAAAGTTTCTTACTTTTTGGTTCCAATCGCTGCTCATTAAAACATTATATCCTATTAAGAGCAAATGGTACAGTAAAACAATGTACTCTTAATAGTTTTCTAAATCTTAAATCTAAGATTCCATCTTATTTGTCTAGACCTTATCTTATACTATTATATAGAGTATTAAGTCCTACTCCATCGATCAATCAATATGTTAAATTGATATGTTGATTGAGTGTTGGTGTTTTAACAACAGTTTTAATCGCAACTATTGGGCTTTATCGTGGTAGTCATTTTGTATGGGTAGAGAATGCCGGAGTGCCCGGTGAAAACAACCGACCTTCGCTAGGAAAATTGACAACCCTAGACTAGTCAATTTTGATTGGAGTTGAGTGCAACTGCACGAGCGAGGTTCGAACTCACAACATCGATCAGTGTTGCCTGAATAGTGATTACAGTAGTAGAACTACTTAGACCACTGGGACACCGAGGACCCTTCAATATGTTATAAAATTTGTAAGTATTTCAGGGAAGTGGAAACACCATATGTCCGGACTGTCCAAAATCTCCCGGAATGAATATGGTCATTCTGCATGTACATGACACATAATTTCTGTAATAGCACAACCAGCAGAAAAAAATAAAAGCTAAATTTCAACAAAAAAATAATTTCAAATTTCGAATACTTACATTGATCTTGGACAATTGACAATTTTTATATTTCTTCTTTCTAGGCAAGTTTTTTAACATTACGACATGCTCCATCCAAACTTATCATAATATTAAGAGGTGCTCGAAGATGGTATACCAAAATCAATTGCATACAATATTCAATGTGTATTTCATTGAGATGTTTATATTTACACTGTAAGTATGAATTTCTTTTCAAAGAGGAAAAGAAAAAAAAGTAAACGTTGAAAGTTTATTTTCAAATCATAAAATTGGTAACCAAAATCCAATAATTGCAAAATAAACGTATAACATATACGTTTCAAAACTAAATGTATAACCCTATAAACTATTAATGCATGACTCAAAAAAAAGATGAGACAAGATAGAACATTCGTTTTTATAAATGATAAACATGGGAACTATGTTTCTTTACGTTTATTGATATATAATTGATTATTAATTGATTATTAATATATACAAAGTTGTTGCCAGCAAAAACACTAGTCTTTGATTGTTTTGCGATTTGCACAGCTAGATTAGTAATATATAGTATCTCGGTTATTTCTATGGACATACACAGTCGTAATTTATACAAGAAAACAGGATAATTTCATTACACTTGCCTGTACATGTATGTGTGCCATCTGGGTATATACTGTATTTTTTCTCATGCAGGAGGATTTTGAAAATAATTAACTCAGCCTTGATAATCACAAAAATAAATGGTTTGTTCTGTGGTAGTTTGAAAATAAATTACCTGACTTGCAATTTATTGAAAATAAATAACTAAGCAGGTCTCATCGAAAGTATGAGATGGCACCAGATTCTTCATAAATTCATCTTTTTTCCCCAAAAAATCTGGCGGCATTATGTTCAATGATATGGTTGAGTTTCCGAAGTTTTTTTATTTTCTCAGCCCTTATGTAATTGATTTTTTACTTGCATAGTGTCATAGATTAAATGTACTCGTTTAGTGTATAACTTGTTTGTTTTCCTATGTCTTTTAATTGAGTGAAGCCATTTCAATTGATAAAGTGTGTCTTTCTATGTTGTGATGTTACACTATTGTTCACGGTAAGGATGAAAGTTGGTACTTATCATTTAAAACGTTTAAACCTGCTGCACTTGTTTGCACCTGTCCTAAGTCACGAACCTGATGTTCAGTGATTGTCGTTTGTTATTCAGGTTTTTAATATAGTTGGTTTCCCCGTTTGAATGGTTTACACTTAGCCATTGTTTAGCCCTTTATAGCTTGCTGTTCGGTGTGAGCCAAGGCTCCGTGTGGAAGATCGTACTTTAACCTTTAATGGTTTACTTTAACAAACTATGATTTAGATAGGGAGTTGTCTCATTCGCACTCATACCACATCTTCTTATATCTATATACAAACTTAGACAAACAAGTTATTTTAAAAGCATAACATTTTATTTTTTAAAATTATCTTTCTTGATCTGAAATTCTATCCAATTGTCCAAATAAACTTTTTCTTTTGTAGGTAGCTAAGGGGTTGTCAGCTGTGGCCTTGCGACATTGGATGTGTTTGATGATGGTGTCACTTCACCCGGTAATCTAATATCAATGTTGGAGTTGGCTGCAAACATTATAGTCATACTTTGTCTTGTTCTAACACCCTTGGCTGCTTTAGGTCTCTGTCTTATGTCCCGTGTATCAATTGTATCATTCAATATCTCATTTACGTCTCTTTCAGATTTTGCAACACGTGTATTTATAGCGATGATTGTCTCTTTATCGTTGGCTTCTAAGGTTTCTCCTACTTTTCCCTGAATGTCGCGTAGACTGATTGTCTCCTTTTCGTCGGCCTCTTTTGTTTCTACTCCTTTTCCCTGAATGTTGTTGTTGAACTCAACATCAAGAAGAGGTGTTGGATTTAAATCTATGCATGGCTTGTTCAATACCGCTTGACACTGTCTTTCTCCCGAGGAGAGACGTCTGCTTCTATTCTTATCATTTTGAGATATAACTGTTGTCTTACTTATTACACTAGACACCGAACGTGATGGCTCTATAAAAGGTGCAACTCTGTTTTTATGAAATAAGTTTCTAAGTCTCTCAACAAACCTTATCTCTTTTCTTTGTTGCTTCCTGCCGGAATTACATTTCTTCCCACAATTTGCTCCCATTTTTTATCCTTTAGTGTTTCACGTTGTTAGTCTCATTCAACAGAACTTTGCAATATCCCGAAATGCTCGCTGTTGCTGCACGCTGACGTTGACTGCATTGTAACGTAACTATAGAGGATGTGCATGCGTGTTGACGACTAGACGTACAACGTCTTTAGGGTCAGGGGATATTTTGTGACTAAATTATTAAATTAAAACAGATAATCATCATTTTTATAAAATTATAATTACATTTTAGATTGAATCTATAGGGTCGAGCAGAATATACTCCCGTCCATTAAAAAGGGAGGAAATATCGAACAAACAATTTTTTTTTAAATACAAAAAAAATATATGAAAACATTGAAGATACTTTTTGAAGCACTTAACTTTTTTTCAATTTCGGCTAAGATACAACGTATCATTATAAAAGAAGAATATTTTATACCAATTAAGGGCCAGAATGGCATAAGCATTAAACATGACTTTTGAGAATTTCAGCATTCAATAAAACTTTGTGATATAAAATCTTAAGTAAATATTTTCAAGTTTTTTTATTATACACAATACAAGTGTGACTGATATTTTGTTTACAAATACATAAAACTATATACATATAAAATAAACAAAAATATTAGTCTTTGTATATCAAATTACATACCAGTATTACTTTAATAAGTAAATTAAGTAATATACGTTGCGGGACATATTGACTATTATATATAATATTTTCTAATACCTTGTGTTCCTCTATTAAAAAGCTTTCGAATGAGATATAAGGTAAATCTGTAATGGCTAGCATCAGTCCATATCATATTTCAAATATCCATTCCATGATTATTCAAAATTGGATGTTTCTTAATTTTCACCCGTAGTTTGGCATTTAGGTCCTCCGTAACCCCTCTAATGGTCATTGCGGCACAATCGACATGTTGCAAGGGATGAAGAACTTGGTATAAAACACGACAACGTAGAGTTATTTTAATTTTCGATTATGTTTTGGTATTCATGTCGTCCATACATTGAACCGAGAAATTTCTGGTAAAAAAAAGTGCAAATACTATTTCTAAAATAGTTGGTCTACAACGCTCACAACTGTTCTAGTGAAAAAGGATTTATTATATATATTGGTCGGTCACGGATTGCTGTGATAAAACAATCTAAGGGTTTCTTCGAGATTGTCTTTCTACATCGTTTGTTGCTTTATAAAAACTCTTCAAATGTTTGGCATAATTTAGATCTTATTTTTTTTTTTAAAGTTTACTTTATCAAATCCGAGACATCATGCACTGAATTGAATTCCATCTGATGAAGTCACGCAGTGAATTGGAGGGACAGTTTTCTCGGATTGCAAAAGTTTCCGGACTAACTTGGTTTGTAAATATCGGACTTTAATCGTTTTATTTGCAAATAGCGCATTAGCCATCCTACTATGTAGGAGTGCACTGATCTAGAACGGCGATTCATACATGTAGAAAGAAAGTAAGATCGGCTTGATGAGTGTACTAAGTGTAAATCAGAAATCGCCTTTTCTTCTGTGGAACCTGTTTGTGTCTGTACATGTAGTTTGATGTGGTATATGTTTACCACTTGTTATCCTGCAAGTTTCTAAAGATAGTTACCCGAGATACAACAATATCTTACTAAATTTGTACGTAATCAGTATTTGCTTGTTCATTCCAAAGCGTATTCATTACTAGCAGGGCTAAGTACAGTCATCACTTTGTCATTCCGTCCGTCCGCCGTCAACTGTATAAATGCACTCCCAAGCTTTAACAAATCCTTTCTTATATTATCCCCATTTTATGTAAATGATAAATAATGACTTCAATTTTGTAGCTTATGTTTTTTGTGTTTGCTTTGCTCATATAGTTGTATTTCGAAATAAAAATTACTCTTTTGATAATACAGTTTCGTTAAGATGTGTATTGGCAGTCCTGATACGCTATATGTTTCAGATGAACTGGGATGTCTCGGACAAAAATACTTATTTGAAGTTCTTTCTAATTTTAGTTTCTTGTGTATTATTTGGAGTTTAGTATGACGTCCATTATCACTGAACTAGTATGTATTTGTTATGGACCAGCTGAAGGACGATTTCGGGTGCGGAAATTTCTCGCTGCATTGAAGACCTATATTGGCGACCTTCTGTTGTTGTCTGTTTTATGGTCGGGTGGTTGCCTCTTTGACACAGGCTATTTCCATTCGCAATTTTATTTGAATGTCAAACTAAGTGTCTTGTAATTCTGGTGAACATTTAGTTTTGTTTACAGAATACTGTGCTATTTGTTTTTGTCTCAAGAAACATTAATTTTCCTTTTTGATTTTTTTCTAACCCTCTCTTTTCTTTTTATTCATCCATTCATGCATTCAAAAAAGATTTCTCTTTAGCAAAACATGTCGTGAAAATTCGATTTTATGGCAGGGTTTCATTTGAACAGCTATCCGCAATACGAGGTAGGGTATAGTTTTCAATATTTGAACACTGCATGAGAAAGCCAATAACAAGACTCAAACGAGAAAACTTATGGACAAATTTATGTACAAAACAATAAAAGATAAACAAATATTATATACAGCAAAACACAGTATTTACAATAATTGTATTGACAGTGTAAATAAGCATAAAGCAGACACGATATCAGATAATCTGGACGGGCGATCCTTCATTTCTTCATTTTATTTCATTTTTTTGATTTTATATTATTTTTCTGTAACTTTATTTTATTTTGCCCATATGTCTTTATTCTTTATATTTAAGCACCTCATTTATTTTATTTTTATTTTGAAATTTTTAATTTTAATCTGCATGTTTTGCATGTTCTCTGAACAGCTTAAATTGATCTCAGATAACAGTTAACAACACAATGAAAAGGGCCATTACAGGTTAACAAAAAAAGGTATTGCCCCCTCCCCCTTTAATATGGGTACGTAAATTTGAACTCTTAATCGTGTTACTTATTCGCTATTATAATTCAATTCATGTTTACAAAAAAATTCAAACTCAATCGTTTTCTTTCT
Source organism: Mytilus edulis (assembly GCA_019925275.1). Classification (NCBI taxonomy): domain Eukaryota; kingdom Metazoa; phylum Mollusca; class Bivalvia; order Mytilida; family Mytilidae; genus Mytilus; species Mytilus edulis. The sequence goes on along the minus strand of CM034351.1, from coordinate 28,159,295 downwards.
ACAAAACCTTTACGTTCTAATTGTCTGTTGCAACATCACATTGTACCTGTTCTTTCTAAAATCTCCCATATTCGTTTCACTTTATAAAACGTGAATATATTCAAAACGAGGCTAAAAGATTGTGCACGTTTCTGTATCGCAGTGGTAGTTCTCGTTCGCAAAGCAGTGTCGTTGATACCTGTGGATCTTGTCTTACTATGAATTGGCGTGTTCCAAAGTCCAGAGCACACTGAAAAAAAGATATTAAATGTAAATAAACGGATATTTTTAATAAACCTTGTTGTGAGAACTTGTCTGAGATGTAAAAGATAAAGAATGCACAAAATAATGGTTTATAGATGTACATTGTATACCAAGAGGATGTGATAAGAGTGCCAATTTCATGGGACAATTCTCAATCCAAGTCACAATTTGTAAAAAGTAAACCTAAAAGGCCAATGTTCGACCTTCAACACGAAGCCTTGAATAACATCGAAAAGAACGCTATTCGGGACCAAAAATTATGACTCATGAGTGGAAAAATATTCAAACAGGAAAACCAACGGTCTAATCTATATAAATTACGAAAAACAGTTATCAACCATATCCACAAACGACAAGATACAAGGTCCTGACTTGGGGCAGGTGCAAAAAAAATGCAGCGTATTTAAGACGTTTTAAATAAACAGGTGCCAACCCCCCCCCCCCCTAACCTAAATGTAACATCACAACATATGAAGACACATTTGAGGGTGCTTCAAGTTTAAAGTTGAAATATTGCTAGAAGTAAAAATTATTGGGTAAAAAATATTGTTGAAGTCAATAAATTGCGGGAAAAAATAGTAATCGTTTATTTATTTGGATACGTTAAATCAGCACACACATAAACAGCACTCTATTATAATCTTTTAATACACCAATTGGACAATATGTTAGCTTGATACCGTGCACTTTACTCTTCAATTAGCTAACTTATCAAAACTAATCAAACTGTTTATTTACAGTTCCTCAACACTAAATTGTTCTAAATTAATTTATATATATAGAAAGTATGTTCTCAATCAAAGAATATCTACCTAATCATTTTCTGTCAAATAAACTACAAAATGAATAAAGTGTTAATGTTATCTGCCAACTTCAGAAACATTTTTTGATGGGTGGTACATGCATGTACTTTTAATATCAAAGAAGATTGACAGGATTACATTTTAAATGGTAGACGTTCCATTTTCGTGCCGATTTTTGAAAACTGTAGCGACATTAAACCGTGAATGGCGGATCTAGAAATGTTCCTTCGGGGGAGGGGCACTGACGTTTTAATATTTTCATCGAAATGTTTGTTTTGTATGTTTACATGTTATTACTGATACATATTCAAGTTAATTACCTCTAGCTGCGTGAAGAAATCCAGTCCAAGAACTAAGTCTGGTACATCTCCTTCAAAGAAAATTATAAAATTAATAAGTTTCAGGCGTGAAACAAAATCCAGTTTAAGAACTGGTACAATCTCCTGCAAAAAAAGTTAATCTTGGGGGTTCTGTAGTCAACAACCTGAAAGTATTTTCCATTGGGAATATTTGCTAGTTCATGTAATACCCTTTTTAAATTTCGTACTACTTTTGAGTTATTTGTTGTCGTGGCCTTTCAACTCAGTTTTGCATTTTTGATCGAACGCCATTGATGAGTATTACGCAGAGTACAACTCCTGTTTTGATATCAGAGGTTTTCTGTTTTGTCTATAAAGATCTATAAAGCTTTGAAACAAATCTATAATATTGTAATGGCAGTTATGACATGTATCATTGTATTAAATACCTTTAGTAATATTACAGTATTTACTTTACTACATAAGATATACATGTATGTTTGATCAATAAGAACACACAATTGACGGGGTTCCCTTTCGTAGGTCGTTTCAAGTGGATGCGTTCCTGAAATTAATATGCGCAGCATTTTTAAACATGAACCAAAATTTGACGCATGAAAAATGAGTTCTACCGTGATCAGGTAAATAAATTCTTATAAAACCTTTACATATTAAAAGTGTGTTATGCTATATATATTAATATAAACTAGAGGCTCTAAAGAGCCTGTGTCGCTCACCTTGGTCTATGATAATATTAAACATTGTACACAGATAGATTGATGACAAAATTGTGTTTTGGTGATGGTGATGTGTTTGTAGATCTTACTTTACTTAACATTTTTGCTGCGTACAATTATCTCTATCTATAACAGTAGTTTCTGTGAAAATTGTTAAAAAATGACTATGAAGGTCAATAACTCCTTAGGGGGTCAATTGACTATTTTAAGTTCTTACTTTGCTGTACATTATTGCTGTTTACAGTTTATCTCTATCTATAATAATATTCAAGATAATAACAAAAAAACAGCAAAATTTCCTCAAAATTACAAATTCAGGGGGAGCAACCTAACAATCGATGATCCAATTCATCTAAAAATTCTAGGCAAATACATCTTGACCTGATCAACAATTTTACTTACTGTCAGATTTGCTCTTAATGCTTTGGTTTTTGAGTTATAAGCTAAAAACTGCATTTTACACCTATGTTTTTGAGAAGATTTACGAAAAATGGTTAAAAATTGACTATGAAGGGCAATAACTGCTAAAGTGGTCAACTGACCATTTCTGTCATGTTGACTTATTTGTACATCTAACTTGGTGAACATTATTGCTGTTTACAGTTTATCTCTATCTATAATCGTATTTAAGATAATAACCAAAACCAGCAAAATTTCCTTAAAATTACCAATTCAGGGGCAGCAACCTAACAACGGAATGTCGGATTCATCTGAAAATTGTAGGGCAGATAGATCTTAACCTGATAAACAATTTTACCCCCATGTCAGATTTGCTCTAAATGCTTTGGTATTTGAGTTATAAGCCAAAAACTGCATTTTACCCCTTTGTTCTATATTTAGCCATGGCGGCCATCTTGGTTGGTTGGCCGGGTCATCGGACACAATTTTTAAACTATATACCCCAATGATGATTGTGGCCAAGTTTGGTTAAATTTGGCCCAGTAGTTTCAGAGGAGAAGATTTTTGTAAAAGTTAACGCCGGACGCAGGACGACGACAACGGACGACGACGGACGACGGACGCCAAGTGATGAGAAAAGCTCACTTGGCCCTTTGGGCCAGGTGAGCTAAAACGAAATGTGGAACTTCGAATGCATAACCGCGCCTGTAACCGAACAATAATAAGAAAGATAATCCTTATATTACTGAAATTTAAAATGTATAGGAATAATTTACTTTTAGGTAAAGAGAAAATTACGACCAGCTAGAATATTAAAGAAGACACTGTAGTGACCCACCGACGAACATTAACAAAAGAAAGATGAAAAATGTCAAACAGAAAATATAACTCAAAAGTCGAACACAAACTGAGAATACCCTGACAAGAGTTGCGTAAAAAGCGGGAGGCGCAGTAGCGCATAAAATCAACACCATAAATGTCATAAAAAAACACCCGTGTTGCTCCCTCTCATTAATCTGGCCCTGAAAGTCTTCGATTTAGTGTAAAAAATGCAACGGAAATGTTGAAAAATAAAAAAATATTAAAACAAGAAGATATGGCTTAATTGCCATGAGACAACTCTTCACAAGAGACCAAAATGACACAGAAATTAACAACTTTAGGTCACTGTACGGCCTTTAACAATGAACAAGGACCATACTGCATAGTCAGCTATAAAAGGCCCCGTAATGACAAATGCAATACAATTCAAACGAGAAAACTAACGGCCTAATTTATGTACAAGAAATGAACGAATCACAAATAATAGGTAACACATGAACAAACGACACCCACTGAATTACAGGCTCCTGACTTGGGACAGGCACATACATACAGATTATGGCGGGTTAAAAGTATATAAATATACAAACGAAAACGTAATTCAGCCAAGACAGATTAGACAGTGCCGAAAAAGAAGCCCCCCCCCCCCCCCCCCCCCCAAAAAAAAAAAAAAAAAAACCCAACAAATAAACAATCAAGAAATTACAAACAAAAGTATTCAGCAATACTATCCTTACCAAAACTCAATGATCCTATATGAAAAGCCGCTTCGGTTTTATTTTCGGAACTCTTTGATCAGAAGCTTTCAATGGAGTCTAAACGATCGGACACCAGACATATTAACCAGACTCAAGCTGGCAGCCACTTTTATCGGCCAATCAAGATAGCAGCCACTTTTTTCCAGCAGCCAATTTTGAAGATATGTCTAGAAACCAAAAAACTGCATGAGACTCAAACGTTCCAAAATTCGCAAAATCTTAGTTAAATATCATTTAACAGCGGATTTCGACAATTTCGCGGCTTGTACTGATTTTAAAAGCATTTCATTACGTTTTAAATATGTATGTGAAGTTAGCTGCCGGTTTGTTATTCGATATTCGATGTTCAATATCCAACCGGTTGCTAGCAGTCGGTTCAATATTTAAATTTAGTTCAAAATCATTAAAAAGTATAATTTTCATAGTTAACAGGAGTGAAAAATTACGCCACAAATAGTTTAATGACCCCTTCAAGCTGTCGTAAATTATCGTTGTCCTCGAATATAAACCCTTATATACATTGCCTATATTTGTCTTTATGTAATATAGATTTTTATCAATAAAACGACATCAAAGATTCATCAAAGATTTAATTTAATATATAATATATCAAACTAAAACTAAAGCCGGCCACTCTAAAAACATTCAGAACTATAAATAGAAATATCTATGGAAAGCCAAAAAAAAAGAATAAATATATAGTGAAAACCTACGGACGACCGCTCAGATGACGGTGAGACCCTGGTGTTTCAATATCCCAAAATTCAACGATATTATAGACTCTGTAGTATATAAAATTGGGTAGATATAAACGTGACTAAAAGGATCTTGTGTTATGGGTATTGAAAATACATAAATGGGCAACTTTGAACCTCTGTGGTGGTCAGACGGGCCCGGATCCCAGAAAAATATTTAAGTGGGGAATAGCCTGGGTCAACACCTTTGAAATGAGCTAGGTCCGGTTCGGAACTTTGCCGTAGGGATATGCCGAAGAGTACCGAATGTGTGGTTTATATGAAAAAAAACGTAAATGGGCAACTTTGAACCTCTGTGGTGGCCAGACGGGCCCGGATCCCAGAAAATAATTTAAGTGGGGAATAGCTTGGATCAATACCTTTAAAATGAGCTAGGTCCGGTTCGGAACTTTGCCGTAGGGATATGCCGAAGAGTACCGAATGTGTGGTTGATATGGAAAATACATAAATGGGCAACTTTGAACCTTTGTGGTGGCCAGACGGGCCCGGATCCCAGAAAAATATTTAAGTGGGGAATAGCTTGGATCAATACCTTTAAAATGAGCTAGGTCCAGTTCGGAACTTTGCCGTAGGGATGTGCCGAAGAGTACCGAATGTGTGGTTGACATGGAAAATACATAAATGGGCAACTTTGAACCTTTGTGGTGGTCAGACGGGCCCGGATCTCAGAAAAATATTTAAGTGGGGAATAACCTGGGTCAACACCTTTGAAATGAGCTAGGTCTGGTTCGGAACTTTGCCGTAGGGATATGCCGAAGAGTACCGAATGTGTGGTTAATATGAAAAAAAAACGTAAATGGGCAACTTTGAACCTCTGTGGTGGCCAGACGGGCCCGGATCCCAGAAAATAATTTAAGTGGGGAATAGCTTAGATCAATACCTTTAAAATGAGCTAGGTCCGGTTCGGAACTTTGCCGTAGGGATACGCCGAAGAGTATCGAATGTGTGGTTGATATGGAAAATACATAAATGGGCAACTTTGAACCTTTGTGGTGGCCAGACGGGCCCGGATCCCAGAAAAATATTTAAGTGGGAATAGCCTGGGTCAACACCTTTGAAATGAGCTAGGTCCGGTTCGGAACTTTGCCGTAGGGATATGCCGAAGAGTACCGAATGTGTGGTTGATATGGAAAATACTTAAATGGGCAACTTTGAACCTTTGTGGTGGCCAGACGGGCCCGGATCCCAGAAAAATATTTAAGTGGGGAATAGCTTGGATCAATACCTTTAAAATGAGCTAGGTCCGGTTCGGAACTTTGCCGTAGGGATATGCCGAAGAGTACCGAATGTGTGGTTGATATGGAGAATACATAAATGGGCAACTTTGAACCTTTGTGTTGGCCAGACGGGCCCGGATCCCAGAAAAATATTTAAGTGGGGAATAGCTTGGATCAATACCTTTAAAATGAGCTAGGTCCGGTTCGGAACTTTGCCGTAGGGATATGCCGAAGAGTACCGAATGTGTGGTTGATATGAAAAAAACGTAAATGGGCAACTTTGAACCTCTGTGGTGGCCAGACAGGCCCGGATGCCAGAAAATAATTTAAGTGGGGAATAGCTTGGATCAATACCTTTAAAATGAACTAGGTCCGGTTCGGAACTTTGTCGTAGGGATGTGCCGAAGAGTACCGAATGTGTGAGTGATATGGAAAATACATAAATGGGCAACTTTGAACCTCTGTAGTGGTCAGACGGGCCCGGATCCAAGAAAAATATTTAAGTGGGGAATAGCCTGGGTCAACACCTTTGAAATGAGCTAGGTCCGGTTCGGAACTTTGCCGTAGGGATATATGCCGAAGAGTACCGAATGTGTGGTTGATATGAAAAAAAACGTAAATGGGCAATTTTGAACCTCTGTGGTGGCCAGACGGGCCCGGATCCCAGAAAAATATTTAAGTGGGGAATAGGTAGCAATAAACAGTTAGGAAAAAATACTAAAGTTTGCCCTTATGAAATTTACCATCCCCTTTTCATTGCTTTCTTGCAATATCAAGCTTACTGTTTGTGTCATATATGGGCATATGTATGTAATCAGAATCTTCCATAGATTTTATATCCAGTATATAAAATGGTAAAATATAATTTCTTTTTGGTGTATCCATGGCAACAATCTGCATTTATTTGTTATAAAATATTGCAAAAAGGGGGGGAAAGATGTCACATATTTCCCCAAAATTTGGCTAAAAGTAGAATTTCAATCGCTTGAAGTAATACCTTTTCTGAAACTGTGTACATATATCATTCAGCAAATCCAATGAAAATCATATGTCTTTCGTCTCATTTTTTTGTAAAATTGCGTCAAAAACTTCGTGTAGAAAAAGAGTGTTTGTAAACAGTACATTAATTTCTGGACCGATGGCCGGTCTAGCTATGAAAATACGGATTGTCAAACAGAAAACAGCCCATAAAACATGTAAAAAATAATCTTGATGCACTTATAAACCATCTTTGAAGGCTAAATTAGCACTCATCTGTCTAAAAATGAATTTTATTACACAATAACTTTCCTATTTGAAAAATCCACCGGGGCCAAAATGCGAAACTAAACTCCTAACTGTGTATTGCTACCATAGCCTGGGTCAACACCTTTGAAATGAGCTAGGTCCGGTTCGGAACTTTGCCGTAGGGATATGCCGAAGAGTACCGAATGTGTGGTTAATATGAAAAAAAACGTAAATGGGCAACTTTGAACCTCTGTGGTGGCCAGACGGGCCCGGATCCCAGAAAATAATTTAAGTGGGGAATAGCTTGGATCAATACCTTTAAAATGAGCTAGGTCCGGTTCGGAACTTTGCCGTAGGGATATGCCGAAGAGTACCGAATGTGTGGTTGATATGGAGAATACATAAATGGGCAACTTTGAACCTTTGTGTTGGCCAGACGGGCCCGGATCCCAGAAAAATATTTAAGTGGGGAATAGCTTGGATCAATACCTTTAAAATGAGCTAGGTCCGGTTCGGAACTTTGCCGTAGGGATATGCCGAAGAGTACCGAATGTGTGGTTGATATGAAAAAAACGTAAATGGGCAACTTTGAACCTCTGTGGTGGCCAGACAGGCCCGGATGCCAGAAAATAATTTAAGTGGGGAATATAGCTTGGATCAATACCTTTAAAATGAACTAGGTCCGGTTCGGAACTTTGTCGTAGGGATGTGCCGAAGAGTACCGAATGTGTGAGTGATATGGAAAATACATAAATGGGCAACTTTGAACCTCTGTAGTGGTCAGACGGGCCCGGATCCAAGAAAAATATTTAAGTGGGGAATAGCCTGGGTCAACACCTTTGAAATGAGCTAGGTCCGGTTCGGAACTTTGCCGTAGGGATATATGCCGAAGAGTACCGAATGTGTGGTTGATATGAAAAAAAACGTAAATGGGCAATTTTGAACCTCTGTGGTGGCCAGACGGGCCCGGATCCCAGAAAAATATTTAAGTGGGGAATAGGTAGCAATAAACAGTTAGGAAAAAATACTAAAGTTTGCCCTTATGAAATTTACCATCCCCTTTTCATTGCTTTCTTGCAATATCAAGCTTACTGTTTGTGTCATATATGGGCATATGTATGTAATCAGAATCTTCCATAGATTTTATATCCAGTATATAAAATGGTAAAATATAATTTCTTTTTGGTGTATCCATGGCAACAATCTGCATTTATTTGTTATAAAATATTGCAAAAAGGGGGGGAAAGATGTCACATATTTCCCCAAAATTTGGCTAAAAGTAGAATTTCAATCGCTTGAAGTAATACCTTTTCTGAAACTGTGTACATATATCATTCAGCAAATCCAATGAAAATCATATGTCTTTCGTCTCATTTTTTTGTAAAATTGCGTCAAAAACTTCGTGTAGAAAAGAGTGTGTTTGTAAACAGTACATTAATTTCTGGACCGATGGCCGGTCTAGCTATGAAAATACGGATTGTCAAACAGAAAACAGCCCATAAAACATGTAAAAAATAATCTTGATGCACTTATAAACCATCTTTGAAGGCTAAATTAGCACTCATCTGTCTAAAAATGAATTTTATTACACAATAACTTTCCTATTTGAAAAATCCACCGGGGCCAAAATGCGAAACTAAACTCCTAACTGTGTATTGCTACCATAGCCTGGGTCAACACCTTTGAAATGAGCTAGGTCCGGTTCGGAACTTTGCCGTAGGGATATGCCGAAGAGTACCGAATGTGTGGTTAATATGAAAAAAAACGTAAATGGGCAACTTTGAACCTCTGTGGTGGCCAGACGGGCCCGGATCCCAGAAAATAATTTAAGTGGGGAATAGCTTGGATCAATACCTTTAAAATGAGCTAGGTCCGGTTCGGAACTTTGCCGTAGGGATATGCCGAAGAGTACCGAATGTGTGGTTGATATGGAAAATACATAAATGGGCAACTTTGAACCTTTGTGGTGGCCAGACGGGCCCGGATCCCAGAAAAATATTTAAGTGGGGAATAGCTTGGATCAATACCTTTAAAATGAGCTAGGTCCAGTTCGGAACTTTGCCGTAGGGATTGCCGAAGAGTACCGAATGTGTGGTTGATATGAAAATACTAAATGGGCAACTTTGAACCTTGTGGTGGCCAGACAGGCCCGGATCCAGAAAAATAATTTAAGTGGGGAATAAGCTGGTCAATACCTTTAAAATGACTAGGTCCTGGTTCGGAACTTTGTCGTAGGGATTGCCGAAGAGTACCGAATGTGTGGTGATATGAAAAAACATAAATGGGCAACTTTGAACCTCTGTGTGGCAGACGGGCCCGGATCCAGAAAATATTTAAGTGGGGAATAGCTTGTCAATACCTTTGAAATGAGCTAGGTCCGGTTCGGAACTTTGCCGTAGGGATATATGCCGAAGAGTACCGAATGTGTGGTTGATATGAAAAACACTAAATGGGCAACTTTGAACCTTTGTGGTGGCCAGACGGGCCCGGATCCCAGAAAAATATTTAAGTGGAAGGGAATAATAGTTGGAATCAATTACCTTATAAAATTAGCTTAGTCCATGTTTCTGGAACTTTGTTGTCTTAGGGATGTTCAGAATTTCCTAGATTTTATACCAGTATATAAATGGAAATTTCTTTTGGTGTTCAGGCAACAATCTGATTATGTAAAAATATTCAAAAAGGGGGAAAGGTCACATATTCCGAAAATTTGGCTAAAGTAGAATTTGCCAATCGCTTGAAGTAATACTTTTTAATGTGAAAATATTTAGAATCCAATGTCAACTTTCGACCTTTGAAATTGCGTCAAACTTCGTGTAGAAAAATTTTGTAAACAGTAATTAATTCTGGACCGAGGCGGTCTAGCTATGAAATACGGATGGTTAAAGAAAACAGAAAAACAGTAAAATGATGCACTTTAAACCTCTGTGAGTGCTAACTTGGCACTCTCGATCCAAAGAATAAAATAATTTAAGAAAAGGGCGAAATAAACTCTAGGTATTGCTAATAGCCTGTCAACACTTTGAAATGAGCTAGGTCCGGTTCGGAACTTTGCCGTAGGGATATGCCGAAGAGTACGAATGTGTGGTTATATGAAAAAAAAGTAAATGGGCAACTTTGAACCTCTGTGGTGGCCAGACGGGCCCGGATCCCAGAAAATAATTTAAGTGGGGAATAGCTTGGTCAATACCTTTAAAATGAGCTAGGTCCGGTTCGGAACTTTGCCGTAGGGATATGCCGAAGAGTACCGAATGTGTGGTTGATATGGAAAATACATAAATGGGCAACTTTGAACCTTTGTGGTGGCCAGACGGGCCCGGATCCCAGAAAAATATTTAAGTGGGGAATAGCTTGGATCAATACCTTTAAAATGAGCTAGGTCCAGTTCGGAACTTTGCCGTAGGGATGTGCCGAAGAGTACCGAATGTGTGGTTGACATTGAAAATACATAAATGGGCAACTTTGAACCTTTGTGGTGGTCAGACGGGCCCGGATCTCAAAAAATATTTAAGTGGGGAATAGCCTGGGTCAACACCTTTGAAATGAGCTAGGTCTGGTTCGGAAATTTGCCGTAGGGATATGCCGAAGAGTACCGAATGTGTGGTTAATATGAAAAAAAAAACGTAAATGGGCAACTTTGAACCTCTGTGGTGGCCAGACGGGCCCGGATCCCAGAAAATAATTTAAGTGGGGAATAGCTTAGATCAATACCTTTAAAATGACCTAGGTCCGGTTCGGAACTTTGCCGTAGGGATATGCCGAAGAGTATCGAATGTGTGGTTGATATGGAAAATACATAAATGGGCAACTTTGAACCTTTGTGGTGGCCAGACGGGCCCGGATCCCAGAAAAATATTTAAGTGGGGAATAGCCTGGGTCAACACCTTTGAAATGAGCTAGGTCCGGTTCGGAACTTTGCCGTAGGGATATGCCGAAGAGTACCGAATGTGTGGTTGATATGGAAAATACTTAAATGGGCAACTTTGAACCTTTGTGGTGGCCAGACGGGCCCGGATCCCAGAAAAATATTTAAGTGGGGAATAGCTTGGATCAATACCTTTAAAATGAGCTAGGTCCGGTTCGGAACTTTGCCGTAGGGATATGCCGAAGAGTACCGAATGTGTGGTTGATATGGAAAATACATAAATGGGCAACTTTGAACCTTTGTGGTGGCCAGACGGGCCCGGATCCCAGAAAAATATTTAAGTGGGGAATAGCTTGAATCAATACCTTTAAAATGAGCTAGGTCCGGTTCGGAACTTTGCCGTAGGGATATGCCGAAGAGTACCGAATGTGTGGTTGATATGGAAAATACATAAATGGGCAACTTTGAACCTTTGTGGTGGCCAGACGGGCCCGGATCTCAGAAAAATATTTAAGTGGGGAATAGCTTGGATCAATACCTTTAAAATGAGCTAGGTCCGGTTCGGAACTTTGCCGTAGGGATATGCCGAAGAGTACCGAATGTGTGGTTGATATGAAAAAAACGTAAATGGGCAACTTTGAACCTCTGTGGTGGCCAGACGGGCCCGGATCCCAGAAAATAATTTAAGTGGGGAATAGCCTGGGTCAACACCTTTGAAATGAGCTAGGTCCGGTTCGGAACTTTGCCGTAGGGATATATGCCGAAGAGTACCGAATGTGTGGTTGATATGAAGAAAAACGTAAATGGGCAATTTTGAACCTCTGTGGTGGCCACACGGGCCCGGATCCCAGAAAAATATTTAAGTGGGGAATAGCTTGGATCAATACCTTTAAAATGAGCTAGGTCCGGTTCGGAACTTTCCTGTAGGGATGTGCCGAAGAGTACCGAATGTGTGGTTGACATGTAAAATACATAAATGGGCAACTTTGAACCTCTGTGGTGGTCAGACGGGCCCGGATCCCAGAAAAATATTTAAGTGGGGAATAGCCTGGGTCAACACCTTTGAAATGAGCTAGGTCCGGTTCGGAACTTTGCCGTAGATATGCCGAAGAGTACCAAATGTGTGGTTGATATGGAAAATACGTAAATGGGTAACTTTGAACCTCTATGGTGGTCGGACGGGCCTGGATCTCAGAAAAAATATACTTTGCCGTAAAGATATTCTTCGGAGTTCCGAATTTATGATTGTTGAAGAATCTCAATAAATGTGTTGTGTTTTCTATTTAAGTTTGATTGTCATGATAGGTAATGAATAATACAATAACGTCACTCACTATAGCGATACAGGTACAACGTTACCATAGCATAATGTTTGTACTTTGCGTATTTTTCGACATTCTGGGGGCCGAGAAAACTGAATTATGTAAGGAAAAATTATATGAAAATGTAAGTTTACAATTTAGATAAAAGAAATTTTGAATTAATGTCCATCTCAAATTAAACAATCTAGTTCCTTAACCTTAACTGATCACAACTAAAGTTTATCTCATAGTCCATTCATGTATATTTCTTCTGCCACATACGGTAGCTTCACTAAGCGGTAATTTTCTTTCTGCGTTGCAAGTTCCTTTTCTGTATCTATTTGGCTTCTTAACTTTACCAGTTGAGGGTGTGTTCGTTCGGACGGTCTAGGTAGCAAGTTTATTCCTTGGAAATTTTCCTCAAATGGTTTCATGTGCGATCTACTTTGTACGAGCCATTGCGATGTGTCTTCTGGTCTTCTTTTGGCAACGGTCGTAAATGAAGGTATATCATCTGGATGGTCATGTTTCCCTAGCAACTTTGCCGTGGACTTTCCTTTTCGTTGTAAATAGCTGTGTCTGGTCTTCAATGACGTTTACCAGAGCTGTAGGTGTTGACGGATGGTTGGTGTTTCTATTGATTGGTCTTGATAACAAATATGCGATCTTCGACTATACAGCGGGGGATCCTTTTCCTCTTATAACTATGTCCTCGATAATTTACCAGTAGTAGTCGGCTTCTATGACTAAGTCAATTTCGAAACGTTCTGTACTTAAGTTTAAGTCCTCTCAAATATGGCAAGTTCCTTGTAGTCTGTGAAATCTTGTTTTGAATCGGAACGGCAATCTCTGGAACAATGAGTGTATCGATATGGACTTTTTCTCCTAGGTCGGTCTGTCACTGTATTGTTGCAGTGTCTTAGTTGCGAACCTTCTGGGAAAAATCTCCTTACACGGACGGATGAATGCTTACTTTTTCAGTTAATTTCTGAGTTAAAAAAGAACGCTGTGCTCCCTCGTCAAATAAGATGTTACATTCTACTTCTTGGTCGTTATTTACAACTGGTGCAGTTGCTGTTTTGAGGAGAATGTCGTGACTCTGTTGTGAAGAATAAATTACTCTAGTCTCGTTTGGTGTTTCAACTACGTTGATTGCTGACTGTTGTATTGTAGACTGCGGTGTCATACCTGGAATTACCTCTTTTCCTTTACATATGCAAGTATGATGCATTCCGTTACACTTTTTGCATCGTTTAGTAGTCTGGCATGCGGCCACTTGGTGTAACCCTTAACAGTTAAAGCATAACTGTTTCTGTTTTACAATTTGATTTCTTATGTTTGCGTCTGTTATTTTAGGGCACTCTGTCGCATAGTGCCCACCTAAACACAAAATACATGTAGGGGTATTTACCTTCTTACGTGTGTCTGTGAATTTGCTCTTGTATGAATGTGATTGCGTACCCATAAAAATGCAGTGGCGTACAATATGTCTGAATCCATAACTCCTTCGCCAGCTTCAAGTATTTCAAGCTCTTTAGTTATTGATTTTCGTAGATCTTTCAATATCAAAGTATATCTCCCGTGTTCTCTTGCAATAGATTTTCTTATGTCAATTGGTAACTTGTCTAAAACTACAGGTACCAAAAGCGAACCATACATCTCAGGTGTTTTACAAAGTGACTCTAATCCTCGCACATATGATTCAAGTTTGTCTCCGTAAGAACTCAAGCTAAATGCATCATTTGTCGGTGCGGGTAAGCTCATGGGTGATTTCATGTAAGCATTAAAAGTTTTGTGTGGGTTTCAAAATCTCTCTCTAAGCAAACAAACGGCTGTCTCATAATTGGCGTGCGGCAGCGCAAATTCCTGCTTTCGTTAGGCGGCGGCGGACCAGTAAAGTTGCGTGATTGATTTCCGGTAGGATTTTCCTTTGATGAAATTCGTTCTCTAGTGTTTAGTGTGTAAACGGCCGATGTGTTTGTAATAATAGCGTTTGGTGTAGGTATATAGCATTCAGAGTTAGCGTTCATTGTTGACTTTTCTTTTAAATTAGAAGTATTGTTGGAGGATTTGACTGTTTGCTTAAGTTTTCGTATTTGCCTTAGTTTACTGTCTAAATTAAACATATACTCATCCGATCTTTTTCAATGTGATCCTCGTGTAGGACTTCATTCATCTTCTCGTTTAAATCATGAATAATCTTCTTTTTATGGGTTACGGCATACTCTATGGCCTTGAATTCCTCTATTTTGTCGTTTTCAGGATTCTCCTTTAGCTCCTCGAATTTGATCCAAAGCTTCGTCGCTGATGCTCTGTTGCCAACACGTATTGCCTTTAACTTCGTTTCCATTTTTGCACAAATTTCCAGTCAGTCACGGCACCATAAATGTAAAAGAATCTCAATAAATGCGTTGTGTTTTCTATATACGTTTAATCGTCGTGATAGCTAATGAATAATGCAATAACGTCACTCACTATAGCGTTATGGTTACAACGTTACCATAGCGTAATGTTTGTATTTCGAGTATTTTCTGACAATGATTATTATGAAAAGTCTGTTAAGGCACAACTTTAAACCCTAATAGTGGTCAGAATTGCCATGATCCCAGAAAAATATTAAAGCTCGGAACTTTGCCGTAAGGATATGCTAAAAAGTACCGAATATGTGGTTTGTAAGTAAAATACGTTATATGAATTACGGAACCACTGTAATGGTCAGATGGCTCAGGATGATATAAAAAAAAGTAGTGATTAGCCTGGGTTAATACCAGTGGTGTAGAATAGAGAGTGCTGCCACACTTTCAAATTTAGTAACTAACAGTGAACGTAAAGAAGGAAAATGACAGTGAAAAAGAAAGTGATGTCATATTAGTAAGTAAAAGTAATGACGTAACATTATACATGTACAGTAGTGTCATGGTGTAAAAGTTAAAGTATTCTGATTTAAAACTGTTGAATAGGAGTAAAGTGTTTAACGTTTTATGGTAAGGTGTGTAAGGGTAAGGGTGTTAGGGTTAAAATTTGAATAGGAGTACGGGGTGGTGTTTTTTAAATCGAAAAAAAAACCCACCAAAATATAGAAATATTTTTTTAAAGTATTGAGATTACGATGGCATCTTATAATCAATATCATTTCATTGATCTGAATACCTTTGACACAAAAGAAAAACAAAAATGGAGGGACCTGCCAACAAGTGAGGTGATCCAAATTATATAGATTACAAGTGTGGATGGAATATTTTGTGATAGTTACCTACTAATCTTGAAGTCAAGGAAGTGAGTAACAAGTAAGGTGTGGGCTTGTAGTGGGTTGTATTACTAAACGAGAACGTTGGAAGGGCCGTTCATCAGAAGTACGATTGCCTACACCCTAATTAGACAGAAAACCGCGTCGTAGTACATGTCCTTGTTTTCCTTTTCACATCTAGTAATCATTAGATTTTAAAAAAATACAAGTAGTGGTTTTTGGTGTAAAATTGAAAAGAAATCATCATAAAAGACATGTGTGTGTAAGGTATTAAATAAACAATGGCATTAACAAACAAAAACATACCGGTCCGTCTAGATTGTCGTTTAATATACGTACTATACTTAATAAAGTGGTGGTGCTAGGTTTATAAAGACAATACCAACGGGTCATTTACAAATAACGGTAAACCAATCACATCGAATGGCAAAGGATTTTGGGTTAAAAGGATATAGTATAAATCCAAAAGACGTGTTGGTAAAGCTTATTGAAGACAAAAAGCATCAAGTGTTACCCCGTACAGAAGTGTTCACTAAAAATGAATTAATACTAAGAGCAAAGAAACGGTGTATACCTTATAGATCTAGGTAAAAGAAAAACGACCCCAACAAGACATAGCTAAGAAACCTGTTATTAAGGTGACAGATGGTAGAACAGAACTACAGTGATCATTGAACCATTTGTTAATTCATTTTTAAGGCAAGTCGAAGTGCTTTACCTACATTTGATAAGTAAAATTGCAGACGCACCACAATTCAAGTAGGCATCGCAGGTACAATAAGTGCTTCTAGTACAGTTGTAAAAACAAACCCTGCAACAGGTGACAGTGATTCCACTTTTGAGGTCAACTCAAGTTAGTATTACTCATGAATCAACCAACTAAGACACTGAACTAACAGTAATGATAGAAAAGGCAAAAGAAAGCATAGCAACTTGCATGCGTAATGGAAGTGAGTGAACGTTAGTTATATTGTAGAAGTACACCTTTATATGGATAAATTGTATCCCTGAGGTGTAAGTCTTACCTACGCCTTTCAGAAAAACTAGCACAGAGGAAGACTATTATTTACGTGAGCTGTGTTTTCAAAATCACATAATGAAGAGGTGGATCAGAAAAGTACACACCGAGTGAGTCAATACAAAAAAATAGGAAAACGAGTTGAACAAAAAGGGGGAGAGGCTAGTTATTGTCGTTGAAACATATTGACCAAATTTGAAAGGCTAAATACTACCTTGTATACTTTATGTGTTTGGGTATGGTGTTGAAATAAACAACAACTCTTAAGAAAATTTGAAGTGAAACCCGTTAAGAATTCAGGAACATCAGAAAGGATAGAACTCACACAAACATGTTGTATTTAACCAATGCTACTATAAAACATCATTACTATTGGATAAAAAGATTATCACATTTGTTAAGTCCCCAAGTGTCATCCCACAATGGTAAAGTGTTAATGTCGAAGATGTATGAACCACTGTTGAAGTGAGGACTTGTTAGACGAACACTTAGTGTATTGTGATAAGAGGAATGAAGTGAAAATAGAGATTACAGAAGAAGATACCTTTACAATATCTTACAACTTATTAGTACACACGTAAAATGCGATTTCCTTATGTTATTTATGCTGACATTCAATGTAACTTAGAACAGATAGACACTTGTCAACCTGACAAATTAAAAGCTTACACGGATGTTAACCAAAAAAATACACCTTCTGGTTTAACTACCGTGTCAAGTATGCTCATGGGGAATACAAAGACACAAAAGTGTACTCAGGGGAAGACATTGTTAAGAGATGTGTGGCTTGTATGGAAGATATAATGAAGGAGATTACAGACATGGATAAAAAGACCTGGTGATGACTGAAGTAGATCCCCCAATGTTTGACAGCGAGTTAACATTGTCACACGTGCGATGATGAATTAGGGGAGCAAAGTGCGTGAACACGGCCACTTGACAGGTAAGTATCGTGGTGCAGCACATAAAACAATGTAACTTAAACTGTCAACTATCTACCTTTGTTCCCATTGTGTTTCATAACTTAACAGGGTATGACTCCCACTTGTTCGTAAAGGCGTTGGGGTTTACCGATGGTGAGGTGAATTGCATTCCCAACACTGATGAAAAGAACATATTTTTTTCTAAGAAAGTGGATGGGTAAGAAATGCTTTTCATCGATTTGTGTAGGTTTATGTTAAATTCGTTCGAAACCTTATATATATAGCTAGTAATTTAAAGTTGAACCAATTAAATGTATGAAAGTAGTGATTTGGGTAGCATTATGAATTAATGATAAAAAAAAATGTGTATCTTATGATTTCATAAATGGTCATTACAACATGACGAAAACTACTATCTGCTGACCGACTTAACAATAAACACATTAGTGTGGTTGACTATGCTCATGTACAACATGTGTTTACTACATTTAACTGTCAAACATTACAAATTGTCAAGAGTACCACGACTTGTACTTGAAAGGACACGTTGTGCAATTGGAAGATATCTTAAAAATTTTAGTGCCTATTGTTTAAAATACTACGGGCTTGACGCATTTCATTAATAGACGTCAACCGGGCTAGCTTACGATGTGGCGTTAAAAATAAGCAAAGTTAGATTAGAATTGTTACACGACCCAGACATGTTACTTCTGTTTGAATAAGCAACACGAAAAGGGGGGTGCTCAAATAAGCCATCGCAATTGGGTGGCCAACAACAAATACATGAGTGACTATGACCCTTCACAACCAACGACTTTCTTGGAATACTTAGGTACTAACAATTTGTATGTGTTGGTCATGTCCGTAACCAACAGGGGGTTTGCATGCGTGTACCACCTTGAAGTTATTGACATGTGGAAATATGAGGATGAGGTTGGGAACATAATTGAATGTGATTTAGATTACCCAGCAGACAATACAATAGCCATAACGACTAATCATTTTTACATGAAAACATAAAAATGAACAAGGTTCGTAAGTTGGTACCGCATTTAGATTAAAACAAACGTGTTAAGTATGTTCTTCATCATAGAATTTTAAACAGTGTTGTTCCAACGAGTTAGTATTAACCAAAGTGCATCGTGTGTCAAAATTTTAACAATCAATCTGGCTTTAAATTTTCATTGACCTGAACACTAACCTTAGAATCATAGCCACATCGTGTCTGAAAAGTATTCTTTTAAACTGATGAACAACTCAATGTTTGAAAATACCATGGAAACATACGTTAACGGGTGAATATAATATTAATGACTACTGATAGGCAACCGTTGTAACTAATAGCTAAACCTAACTGTGACCAATTTGTGGTGTATAACGAGTCCATGGTAGTAGTTAACATAAAGAAAACCAAACTCAAGCTTGACAAGCCTGTGTACTTGGGAGCATGCATCTTAGAAATTTCAAAGATTTAAAATGTACGACATTCATTTGGACTTTGTGCGTAAAACCAACGGGAACAAAGTTCGACTACTGTTTACCGACACTGATAGTTAAGCCTATTAAATTCAAACCGACGACTTTTACAAAGACATGTCTCACATTCAAAACAAGTTTGACACATCAACCTATTGTATGGACAACCCGTTTTGGAATTCCGACCAACGTCAACAACAAAAAATGATTGATATGCATGTGGTGGTCAAATGATGAAAAGTTTGTAGGGTTTCTTACAAGATGTGATAATATCGAATGGGTGAAGGTCAACACACCAGGAAAGCTAAAGGAACGAAGAAACAAGTCAATTGACAGAACATTACATTTAACGATTACAAGTCGTGTTTGATGACCCAGTAAAGATGTCATAAAAATAATAAACGTCGTTCACAATAACATTCACAACGTGTTGTCTGGAAAAATTAACACAATATGACAACCGTTACATTTTGAAAGATGGAATCAGTGCCTTGGCACATAGACATTACAAAATTGAACAAAAAATACTATAAGGACGTGTGGTAATAGAAGTACCAATGCCTGGATTCATTAAACCTCTTAAAAAATCATTATATGAAAAACGACAATATTTGTCATATGTAAACAGAATATGGATATTATTAAAAGACGATTGCAACTTCGCGCCCGTTTGGAGGCCCGAAAACTTAAAATAAGTGATACGTGTACACAACATTCTACTTCCCAAAAAGCTTCTATCAAACGGAGAGTAAAATAAATGATACGTGTACACAACATTCTACTTTCCAACAAGCCCCTATCAAACGGAAAGTTGAAAAAAAACAGTTAAAACTCTTCAGATATTCCAGAGAGTACTGAATGTGGGGTTGATAAAACATTGATAAACTCTTGAAACTTTCCTTGTCAATATAAATTTAAGAGCAAAACAAGGAAGATGTAGAGAGTCTGAGCATGTGTATCCTATTGAAACATGCTGGTGGGATATTAAAAGCCGTTAGTGGTTTATTTTTTGGTAAAGACGTAGCCCAGATGTGTAAGCCTTCACCACAATACTCGTATAACGAAAGTATCCTTCATAATCTTGGGCAAATTGTGAAAGACTATACTTGCTAAAAGTAAAAGGTTGGAACTGCATATCTGATTGTTTGAATCAAGAGTTTAAGGACTTAGGTTACCCTTTCAATCGAACAAAGACCTCTTTCACCCCACACCTTTTTCGCAAGACCTTTGCGATGCGGTTCAAATCCGGAATCGTCTTTTTAAGTTAAGGTTTATTATAGGAACCTTGTAGTACTTCTTCGTCAGTAAAATCGTTGATGCGATACATTTGGGCTTAATTGTTTAACACGTGGGACACAGTTAAGACTTTTCTCGGTCCACCTTTTCAAACATGCTTTTCTTTAAAGTTTTTTAAAACTCTGTCCGTCCCCTACTTTAAATTTAACCTGTTTTAATGGAAGAAGGTTACCATACAAGTTCCATACACTTTATGTGCGTGTTCTTTTTTGAATAACATTAATAGAAGCCATCTTAATTGATCATTATTTGGAGGTGTACTGATGAAAGAGATTATCCACAATAGGGATTAAAAGGTGTGCCTTAACGTACTTTTCATATTAACCAAACATGCTTTCGGTAATTATAGGCTTATCTCTACGGCAAATTTCCGAACCAGACATAGCTAATTTGAAAAGCGTTGACCGAGGCTATTCGCCACTTAAATATTTTCTGGGAACCGTCACCGTCTGGCCACAACACAGGTTCAAAGTTGCCTATTTACGGATTTCCCATATCAACCCCACATTCAGTACTCTTCGGAATATATCAACGGCAAAGTTCCGAACCGGACCAAGCTCATTTTTAAAAGAGTTGATCCAGGCTATTCCCCACTGAAAAATTTTCTGGGATCCGGGCCCGTCTGGTCACCACAGAGGTTCAAAGTTGCCCATTTACATATTTTCCATATCAACCACACATTCGGTACTCTTCGGCATATCCCTACGGCAAAGTTTCAAACCGAACCTATCTCATTTTAAAGGAATAAACCTAGGCAATTCCCCACTTAAATATTTTTCTGGGATCCAGGCCCGTCTGGCCAACACAGAGGTTCAAAGTTGCCCATTTAAGTATTTCCCATATCAACCACACATTCGGTACTCTTCGGCATATCAATACGGCAAAGTTCCGAACCGGACCTAGCTCATTTTAAAGGTATTGACCCAAGCTATTCCCCACTTAAATATTTTTCTGGGATCCGGGCCCGTCTGGCCACCACAGAGGTTCAAAGTTGCCCATTCACGTATTTTCCATATCAACCACACATTCGGTACTTATCGACATATCCCTACGGCAAAGTTCCGAAACGGACCTAGCACATTTTAAAGGTATTGATCCAAGCTATTTGCCACTTAAATATTTTTCTGGGATCCGGGCCCGTCTGGCCACCACAGAGGTTCAAAGGTGCCCCTTTACGTAATTTTCCGTATTAACCATATGCATACATTCGGTACTTTTCGGCATATCCCTACGGCAAAGTTCCGAACCGGACCTAGCTCATTTTAAAGGTATTGACCCAAGCTATTTGCCACTTAAATATTTTTTTGGGATCCGGGCCCGTCTGGCCACCACAGAGGTTCAAAGTTGCCCATTTAAGTATTTCCCATATCAACCACACATTCGGTACTCTTCGCATATCATACGGCAAAGTTCCGAACCGGACCTAGCTCATTTTAAGGTATTGACCAAGCTATTCCCACTTAAATATTTTTCTGGGATCCGGGCCCGTCTGGCCACCACAGAGGTTCAAAGGTGCCCATTTACGTATTTTCCATACAACCAACATTCGGTACTCCTCGACATATCCCTACGGCAAAGTTCCGAACCGACCTAGCTCATTTCAAAGGTATTGATCCAAGCTATTTCCACTTAAATATTTTTCTGGGATCCGGGCCGTCTGGCCACCACAGAGGTTCAAAGTGCCCCTTTACGTAATTTTCCGTATAACCATCATACATTCGGTACTCTTCGGCATATACCAACGGCAAAGTTCCGAACCGACCTAGCTCATTTTAAAGGTATTGACCCAAGCTATTCCCACTTAAATATTTTTCTGGGATCCGGGCCCGTCTGGCCACCACAGAGGTTCAAAGTTGCCCATTTACGTATTTTCCATATCAACCACATTCGTACTCTCGACATATCCTACGGCAAAGTTCGAACCGACCTAGTCATTTCAAAGGTATTGACCAAGCTATTGCCACTTAAATATTTTTCTGGGATCCGGCCCGTCTGGCCACACAGAGGTTCAAAGTGCCCTTTACGTATTTTCCTATTACAACAACATTCGGTACTCTTCGCATATCCAACGCAAAGTTCCGAACCGACTAGCTCATTTTAAAGGTATTGACCCAAGCTATTCCCCACTTAATATTTTTCTGGGATCCGGGCCCGTCTGGCCACCACAGAGGTTCAAAGTTGCCCATTTACGTATTTTCCATATCAACCACACATTCGGTACTCTGACATATCCCTACGGCAAAGTTCCGAACGGACCTAGCCATTTAAAGGTATTGATCCAAGCTATTTGCCACTTAAATATTTTTCTGGGATCCGGCCCGTCTGGCCACCACAGAGGTTCAAAGGTGCCCCTTTACGTAATTTTCCGTATTAACCATATGCATACTTCGGTACTTTCGGCATATCCACGGCAAAGTTCCGAACGACCTAGCTCATTTTAAAGGTATTGACCCAAGCTATTCCACTTAAATATTTTTTTGGGATCCGGGCCCGTCTGGCCACCACAGAGGTTCAAAGTTGCCCATTTAGTATTTCCATATCAACCACACATTCGGTACTCCTCGCATATCCCTACGGCAAAGTTCCGAACCGGACCTAGCTCATTTTAAAGGTATTGACCAAGCTATTCCACTTAAATATTTTTCTGGATCCGGGCCCGTCTGGCCACCACAGAGGTTCAAAGGTGCCCTTTACGTATTTTCCTATAACCACAACATTCGTACTCTCGCATATCCACGGCAAAGTTCCGAACCGACCTAGCCATTTAAAGGTATTGACCAAGCTATTCCACTTAAATATTTTTCTGGGATCCGGCCCGTCTGGCCACCACAGAGGTTCAAAGTGCCCTTTACGTATTTTCCTATAACCAACATCATTCGGTACTCTCGCATATCCAACGGCAAAGTTCCGAACCGACCTAGCTCATTTAAAGGTATTGACCAAGCTATTCCCCACTTAAATATTTTTCTGGGATCCGGGCCCGTCTGGCCACCACAGAGGTTCAAAGTTGCCCATTTACGTATTTTCCATATCAACCAACATTCGGTACTCTTCGGCATATCCAACGGCAAAGTTCCGAACCGGACCTAGCTCATTTAAAGGTATTGACCCAAGCTATTCCCCACTTAAATATTTTTCTGGGATCCGGGCCCGTCTGGCCACCACAGAGGTTCAAAGTTGCCCATTTACGTATTTTCCATATCAACCACACATTCGGTACTCTTCGGACATATCCATACGGCAAAGTTCCGAACGGACCTAGCTCATTTTAAAGGTATTGATCCCAAGCTATTTCCACTTAAATATTTTTCTGGGATCCGGGCCCGTCTGGCCACCACAGAGGTTCAAAGTTGCCCCTTTACGTAATTTTCCTATTAACCATAGCATCATTCGGTACTTTTCGGCATATCCCTACGGCAAAGTTCCGAACCGGACCTAGCTCATTTTAAAGGTATT
The DNA here is from genome assembly GCA_019925275.1 of Mytilus edulis. Classification (NCBI taxonomy): domain Eukaryota; kingdom Metazoa; phylum Mollusca; class Bivalvia; order Mytilida; family Mytilidae; genus Mytilus; species Mytilus edulis. The sequence goes on along the minus strand of CM034351.1, from coordinate 28,135,453 downwards.
GACCCAAGCTATTTGCCACTTAAATATTTTTTGGGATCCGGGCCCGTCTGGCCACCACAGAGGTTCAAAGTTGCCCATTTAAGTATTTCCCATATCTAACCAACACATTCGGTACTCTTCGGCATATCAATACGGCAAAGTTCCGAACCGGACCTAGCTCATTTTAAAGGTATTGACCCAAGCTATTCCCACTTAAATATTTTTCTGGGATCCGGGCCCGTCTGGCCACCACAGAGGTTCAAAGTTGCCCATTTACGTATTTTCCATATCAACCACACATTCGGTACTCCTCGACATATCCCTACGGCAAAGTTCCGAACCGGACCTAGCTCATTTCAAAGGTATTGATCCAAGCTATTTGCCACTTAAATATTTTTCTGGGATCCGGGCCCGTCTGGCCACCACAGAGGTTCAAAGGTGCCCCTTTACGTAATTTTCCGTATTAACCATATGCATACATTCGGTACTCTTCGGCATATACCAACGGCAAAGTTCCGAACGCACCTAGCTCATTTTAAAGGTATTGACCCAAGCTATTCCCCACTTAAATATTTTTCTGGGATCCGGGCCCGTCTGGCCACCACAGAGGTTCAAAGTTGCCCATTTACGTATTTTCCATATCAACCACACATTCGGTACTCCTCGACATATCCCTACGGCAAAGTTCCGAACCGGACCTAGCTCATTTCAAAGGTATTGATCCAAGCTATTTGCCACTTAAATATTTTTCTGGGATCCGGGCCCGTCTGGCCACCACAGAGGTTCAAAGGTGCCCCTTTACGTAATTTTCCGTATTAACCATTGCATACATTCGGTACTCTTCGGCATATACCACGGCAAAGTTCCGAACCGCACCTAGCTCATTTTAAAGGTATTGACCCAAGCTATTCCCACTTAAATATTTTTCTGGGATCCGGGCCCGTCTGGCCACCACAGAGGTTCAAAGTTGCCCATTTACGTATTTTCCATATCAACCACACATTCGGTACTCCTCGACATATCCCTACGGCAAAGTTCCGAACCGGACCTAGCTCATTTCAAAGGTATTGATCCAAGCTATTTGCCACTTAAATATTTTTCTGGGATCCGGGCCCGTCTGGCCACCAAAAAGGTCCAAAGTCGTCTTAGGGTGGTCACCGTCATTTAAGCAGTTTCTGGTAGGTGTTCACTATTAATTTCTTTTTTTTTTTGGCTTTCCATAAGTATTTCTATGTATATTTCTATATGTTTCTGGAGTGATTGGATTTTGTTTCATATTTTATATATTAAATTACATCTTTGGTGAATCCTCTGTAATGTTTTATTGATAAAAATCTATATAACATAAAGACAAATATACAACTTGTATCAGGGTTTATATTCGAGGACAACGAAAATTTATGACAGCTTGAAGGGGTCATAAAATGGTATCTTTTCTCTCAGGCTTCATAGTGATTTTCAACTAAATTTAAATATTGAACTGACGGCTAGCAGTCGGTTGGATATTGAATATCAATTATCGAATGTCAAATAAAAGACAGATAGCTTACATACATATTTAAAACGGAATGAAATGCTTTAGAAATTAGCAGAAACCGTGAAATTGTCGATTTCCGCTGTTAGATTGCATTTAACTAAGATTTAGCGATTTTTGGAACGTTTGAGCCTCACGCAGTTTTTTGGTTTTTAGACATATCGTCAAAATTGGCTGCTGGAAAAAAGTGGCTGCTATCTTGATTGGCCGATGAAAGTGGCTGCCAGCTTGAGTCTGGTGACATATTATGCTAAACGCAAACCTCAAGCGGTGTGGGGCTCAAAAAGTACTAAAATTCGAATGCGATATATTTATCATTACTGTTGGATAGCAAACTAATCATTTAAAAGAAAAGAAAAGAAAAAAGAAAAAGAAAATACTTACCGCGAATAATAAAGTCAAAATGAATGAGTCTGTTATTTATTACAAATGGAACACCTCTGGCCATGTCGTATGCTTGGAATGACGCTTCTTCGAAAAACCTGTACAATAGAGAAAAAATATATGTCATGCCCCGGGTACATTTAATTACCTTTTTGTATTATATTTGATCATTCTCTAAAACATTAATAACGTAGTACTGAGGGATGTCCGTTTTGGCTGAAAGACCTGTTGGTGACCTTCTGCTGTTGTTTTTTTTATTTGGTCGGGTTGTTGTCTCTTTGACACATTCCCCGTTTCCATTCTCAATTTTATTCAATTGTTTACATACACGGCCATTCTCGTCAGGCAGTGTGGAATTTGTAAATTCGCCTGGTTTGTTGACCTGAATGTGTTGATATTCGATTTTGGAACAAAAAAATCAGCTGAATGAACATATACAAAATCCATCATCAAGAACTATATTTATGTATCTGCAAACTGTCGAAGAAATTCAGTCAATGTATTTAAACTTAAATTACTGCACTTCTACTTAAATCATTAAAATACCTCTTAGAGTAAGACAATAAAAAGGATTAATTACATAACAAATCTTTTCCTAGCTCTTTATTATTATACATAATTTCTAAAATGAGGATCTGAATCAACTGTTTCAAATCATTTATTATGCAGGTTTATTTGCAATAGATTTTTGATTGACAAACGCAGTTATCTAATTTAAAGAGGGACTGGTGCATAGAGCAGTGTGTATATTACGCCAAAATAAAAACAATCAGATTGAAAACGAAAATAGTACATTATAACATTTAGTTCGCCCGGTGAACTGTTCTGCATTTACTTCCACCAAGAACGCAAACCCAAAATAGCAGGTCAATGATTAGCTACGTTGAAGCATTACTATTTATATGACCAAAAGGAACCCCAAAAAGAATAGCATCATTCAGCAAGGGAGGGAGTTATAACCTTACTAATTTTGTTTCTTTGTAGTTTCTTAATTAATAGATGGTGAATTAGATACCATAAGGGGACTAACAGTTCACCAGCCGCGGAAACTACGTTTTATAGATGCCGTGCGTTCGAAGCGCCTTTCCAGATTTACATTCAATTTAAAGGAATGATCCAACTAAATCATTGAAAGCAAGAATGTGTAAATAAATGTGTAGAAACTTTATTAGAGATATATTGACTAACATGACTAAAGGGACCTTAAATTCAATGCTGTTCAACTTTGCATGATGAAATTGAAACTCTTACAAACTTACGAAGGAAAGAATTTAACTTATAAATGAAGTACATCCTTAAAGAACCATTTAAAAAAATACCTGGAGATCAGGAGGGGATGAACTTTGACAAGACATGGATTCATATTGATACATCCCGAGCTACGAAATAGGACGACCGAACTAAGACCGATAGGAGATGATTGTTTTCCAACCAAAAAAGCTGTACACCCTCTACACACCGCCCTCCTGAATGGGTTACCGAAAAAAGTAAAGAAAAAGGAAAATTTATGGGTTCACTCCCCCAAAGAGATTCTGGTGAACTTGATACTTACAAATCCTGGTAAAGTCTTCTGTTGATAATAGATGATAACACACACGTGTTGATTAAAGCTTTCGCTTCTCTTGTGTGGAACTGTGAAGATAGTAAATTAAAAATCACTTATTTTAGTAAACATGTTTCTGTAATCTAAGAATGTAACTTTTAATAAATTGTGAAACATTACAGAGTGATTAAAGAAACATAACATAATATAGTTGACATGTGTTTAATTGAAATTTTGCCTTGCAACAAGTGGCTCAAATAGGATATACTACAAAGAATAATTGTTGAAAGAGATCTTCAACGTGCAACGTGCACACTGAGTGTACATACCGAATTTCAAATATTCGCATCACCAACAGACATGGCTGCATATCCTATGAACCCCACAAATTCCTATTAAATCAAATTCATGGATTCTTCATAATCCCATTTTAACTCGCGATTTCCAACCTTAAGATTGATCTCTTTTCTTCCAGAAACTTATCAATATGGCTATTCCTAATTCTATTCCTGAATATGTATGAAATATTTGCGGCTGGAAATGAATTTACTACAAATTTTAACCAATCATGTTTTCTCTTTGATTAAGTAAATGTCTCTCGTTACATGTATGACATGTATCAAGTAATTATAGATTTACCTTTGAACTATCAATGTATTTTTTTGTTTTTTCTATATTTTGGTTCGGTGCATGTCTATAAATTAATCAAGTGTAGGTAAATCGTTTTTCCTCTTTACAATGCCCTATGGTCAGATGGCCTTCGGAGCATCGGCAGTCCCCTTTTTTGAAGGGTTTTTGTTGTAGTGTGTTGGCCTTTTGTGTTAGCTGATTCAGATAAATATATATAAAAGAATTTGTGGTATGATTGCCAATGAGACAACTGTACATGTCCACAAGAGATCAAAATAACACAGAACTGATATCGGTTCAAATCAAAAAGTAAAGTATAAAAAAGATGCGAACTCCAAGGATAAATCTAATCAGAAATTCCATAATCAAATGGCAAAATCAAAAACTCAAAGACATAAAACAAATGGAAAACAACTGCAAAACCAAAGACTCGAAAATACTCTGTTGTTCCGTCTATAGTAAGCAAGTGACATTTAAGAGTAAGAAAAATAACGATTGGCTTGGAATAATTATACATGTAATGGATTCGGTTAGGTGTGCTTTTGCTTACTATTACCTTGTGCCACCATCAAGATCAAACTTTATATGATTTGTAAATTAATATACTACAACATGTATTTCCCTACTCGTATAAAACGTGTATAAACACATTCCATTTATTAATATTAAATCTCAAGTATACAGTCCAGTTACCTTGCATTGGATGAATGGTAAACATATTATATCTCAAGTATACAGTCCAGTTACCTTGCATTGAATGAATGGTAAACAGAATGCTGTATTCCTAAACTGTAATTGCCTGTCAACAAATTTAGGTCTTCTAAGGGTCTGTATGGTAGGTACTGTTGTAAAGCTCTCCGTTGTTCTTTGTTCCAATGAAAGCTAAAAAAAAAAAAAAAAACATTGAAACCATTCTGGTTAAAATACAGATCATGTACGTGTCCAAGCGAACACAGGATCTGACAACACTCCGTATTACTTTCGGTTCTTATTAACAATAGATCACCCAATGAAATTTCATCCTTTAAATTTTAGAAGTGTGTGTTAATCCGATAAAACCTGAGGATCCCGAAAGGTTTATAGAAACAGAAAGTAGAATTGGACGTTTTTAGATTCTTGCAAGAAAAGCTCGAAATGTTAATGCCGTAAGGGTCCGGTATTGAAATTAAAGATGTATTCAATGTTTGTTTAAATCGTTTTTTCTGGTTTAATTGCGGTGCTGAATTGCCTTTTTATTGGGGTGTTACGCACATCTCCTAAAATTCTTTTGAATAAAAAATATATATAGTTTCAAAGTTCTATTACCGTTTGTTCTTGATCATGAAATAAACAAAGGCCAAACTTAATTATCAACACTGTTAGAGATAGTTGGGCTGGAAACCATCCCCCTTTCCCCTTTTCTCCTTACAATTCTTAAAATCAGTGTAAAAAACGACCAATAAATGAGGAAAACATTGAGCTATATTTAACTTCCTTCATCTTTAAAAAAAAATCTAGATTCGCGCATATTTGATAATTTTATTTACAGATGATAACATTCCTACATAAACTCATAGGCTATTGTACGTAACCCAGTGTATTCTGGTACCTCTCACGGTATATAATTTAGTATACTAGTATATAGTTTCTTAATTCTTACCGGTGTTGTACTTCCCTCCGACTGCTCCATACTTTCATCTCGTACAAGCGGTATAAGCGGCCTAGGGCGCCTTCGTTGATATCGTAGAGCAGCTTCTTTGACAATACTTCCATCCGCCATGTTTTTATCAGTGGACCAACGCGAAGCATTCCATCAACTTGAGAATATTAGCTATAGTTTTGACACGATATGATAACCTTTATGAAGTATCTGTGTGATGAAGAGATTTAAAATCAATATTTATAAAGGTGTTTTTATCATGGAAATTGACATCTGCGGAAATTGACTATTGGGAAAACAATAAATGTGCTAATTTGTGTATTGGTTGACTTTTCTACAAACTTCCTTGTATTTGTATTTTCTTCCATTTTCTTCTTTTTTTTCTTTTTTACATATTAAATGTTTTTTGTCAATAGTCACATTTGCAAAAAAAAAATCAAAAATGGAAAGATGACGATCATTTACGACTTTGATTTATAGGACCCATCAAAAAAATATTTACTAAAATTGAGAATGGAAATGGGGAATGTGTCAAAGAGACAACAACCCGACTTAATAAAAAAAAAAAAAGCAGAAGGTCACCAACAGGTCTTCAATGTAGCGAGAAATTCCCGCACCCGGAGGCGTCCTTACGCCCATTTGTAATGCCTGGATATCGCGTTTATTTTATTTATATATAAAAAAATGTATTTTTTTCTTCTTCGGTGCGTGGCATTTGCACATATGCACCATATGAGCACAAAGAAGCAGTTATGCGGACACATATGTTAGTTTCTAATTTTTTAGCAGGAATGAATACTAATTTAATTCAAGAGGTAGGTCCGGTAAGGGCCGATTTTGGCCTAAAATTTCATGATTCAAGCTTAAATATGAAAAATCTATTAAATATTGCTAAAAGTGTCAATTTTCATATACTTATTGTCAAAAATGAAAATGGCCGCATCCGTGTTCGTACTCAACCTTTATATATATATGTTATATATTATCATCAAATACAACTAACATTTCAATATTAAGAATGAAAACCATTCTACTTTCCAATAAATAACTAAAAGTTTACATTTTAACAATTTTGTAAAACTGCTATATTTTGGGGCCAAAAAGGGGCCTTACTGGACCCACTCCTTTAAATTCTTTTTTGATTTTGTTCTGAAAGATTCAACTTTATACAATTTTGTATGTAGGTTAATATATATGTGATGACGCAAATGCGTTTTCTAATCCAGTGTATCAGTATTTGCGTATGCTTTCTATTTACTATTTCTTTAAAAAAAAAAAAAAAAATAACACGTGCATGCATATATTAGTTTCACTCCTGAAGTGAATTTTCGCTTTTGTTATCTAAATGTGACTTGTGACTTTTAAGCATGGTCGCCTTAACTTAAGCTATACTGACCTTTTGCAGTTTCTCTTTTCTTTATGATTCGATTAATATACCCCAGGTAAAGATTACCTTAATTTAAAGGGGCACTAGCTACGAGATATATAAAAGATTTTAAGTAAGATTTTTTTTGTTCAATCAATAATGAAAGTGAAAAAGTAAAATAATAATTCGCTTTTAGCAGCCAAAATGGTTTAATTTTGTCAAATTAAGCGATGAAACATTGATAATTACTGTTTCACTTGCAAGTGAAGTAGCCGACCTCATTAAATCCGTATTCATGTGAACTTCAATTTAACCCCTCGCTAGAGATTGACAACGCATGCATTATACGTGTACAGGTTATTTAAAGAAACAGAATGTCAACAATGAAAGTGAAACTAAGGTTGATCATTTGATTACTGATTCGATCTATATAAAATCATTCTTATACGGTTAAAAACAATGAGACATATAAATTATTAATCTATAAGATAAAATCAAACAGACCTATAAAAATCCAATTGCACGTGTTGGTTTAATCTATTCATATCGTTATTTATGTTTACATCGCTTATATGGTCATTTGAGTTCAAATCAATAGTTAATTAGATGGCGTCTGGACTAACATACACACGAAACGAACCTACATATTATCTATACCATGCTCTGTATACTGTTTATTTTAGACATTTGGTAGTTTGGATAAATGTTTTACATTGTTATAAATCAAATGGTCATGAGTTTGACAGCTAGTGCCCCTTTAATTAATGCTTCGTTCACACGTATATTTAATTGGAATTAAATTCGAATCGAATGCTAATTTCGTTCACACACTCTTCTTTTTTTTCATTTGACTTGATTCAAATTGGCAAATTCGAATTATCCAGTTCGCATTAAGCTGGGGTCACACATATACGATTTGTACTGCCGTCCTTGACAGGACCATTCCCGATTAAAATTTGTCAAAAGTCTGATCAAGATCCTGTGAATCGTGGATGGAAATTCGATTTGTATCTTTCGCCAGGTAAAATTCGACCGAGTCTGTCACGACTGCGTCCCGATTCTACCGAATGTAATCCGACAGAGATCAGATAGTGACAAGACAGTGAACCGACGCTGACGGAAGTTATCCGTTCGAAAACTGTCGGCATAATCGGGATGATCAGGTACTGTCGGAACGTAATCCTATCACGGTCCGCTCTATCGCATTGCAAACGGCTTTGTCTGGTCTCAGTCGTATTGTATTATGTTATTGTCGGGACTTCTCCAGATCATTCCCGTTCCACAGGACACCGTCCCGAATACACAGAACATTGTTAGGAATTCGATCCGATACAGCAGAATCTGTCACGATTGTAATCCGACTAGACAAAATCGGCTGAGTTTCCCCGAATGTTACGGGACGCACCTAACTGTCGGGGTGCTTTGCCGAACTATTCGGACCCTTCCCGACCAGTAGGAATCTGTTACGAACTTAAACGACTGCGTTCAGACAATAATAGGACTTTCAAGATAATTGAGGATACTAATCCGACTTTTTCACTTTTCGTGTCGTATCGCTGTCTGATCTCAACCGGGAGCAATAATCGGCAATGTGTGAACCCCGCATTAGGAATACGTTTTTGTTGATACGAACTAAAAGTTAATTTCCTTAGGACAAGAAAGTGAATTTGACGCGCATTGCAATTCGAATTAGAATTGACGTTAGGATGTAAACGTTTCGATTGTTTTAAAATAATTGGAATTAATTAATGTATACGGCAAATTATTCGATACGATATTTTGGGTACTCAATTCCTTTTAACTTTGTATTTATTTTGCCTTTTAAACTATTTTTATTTGAGCAACATCAATCTGAATTCCTATAGCAAAACAAATCTTATTTGGAAGACTCCGATGCTAGTTATACTATTCCCCATTTCCATTCTCAATTTTATATATGCAATTGCTTAACATCAAATTAAATCCTCTGTTATCTACAAATCTTTTTATGTAAATTGGTTCTTTGCCTTGGAGAGTATTTTTAAGTATTCATAATTCTTCTAAAAATAAATATTCTTCAAAGCCAAGTTTCATTTTAAATTCAGGAAAAATAAAATCCTTAAAATTAAAGATGTTTTATGAGACCAAGGTAATTGTTTATCAACATGTACACAAATATAATATATAAGAGGTCTCAAATGAATATGGTGTTAAAAAATCTCTCAAGTTAATCGCCACATGGTTTTATTTTTCATGGAAATTGGACTTCAAATTTATCGAAACAAAATCTACCATAAGTACAGACAGCTTAAATGATGACGAGTATAAGAATAAGAATAAGAATAAGAATATTTTATTATTCCAATCAAGGGCCCTTGATGGACAGCATAACATGTACACATAGAACAATACATAATGATTTGTAATAGAAAAACATTTTTATATAATAAAATGAAATATTGAAAAAAGTTCAGACAGATGTTATTATCTTCATTCTATAAAATCATATACATTTAATTCCAGGCAGGATCAGAACCATATAATCATTACAATTAGGTATCATACAGTAAACCATCTTTCATATTCTTTATTCTAAACCAATATTTTAGCATTGATAATACAACTGAAAAATATAAAGGGAATCTACCAAGCTCTCCTAGCACAGCTAGGTAGGAAGACTTTTTGTTTACACCTAATATATACTTCATATATTTTAAATTGGATTTATCTAAAAAATCATTCATATAAATGTGCTGTAATAAATATTCACTTTCTTTCTGACATGCTGCAGAGCTAGTTTTAAACATACCAGTAATGTCACTGCCATACATTTAAATGGGTTTTATTGTATGGTCATATATATGTAATAGAGTAGAAATACTTGGATTGGAAGATGATAAAGATCTTTGCAATTTGAATACAGCTTTTAGTGATTTTTTGTATAATTCTTCCTTTCCCTGCTTAAAAAGTCCACTAGATATAAATTTTAAACCTAAATACTTATAATTGTTAACACATTCTATTGTATCTTTTTCAAAATAAAAATATTCTTTTAAAAGTTTACCAGGTTTGTTAAATATAATAACTTTGGTTTTAGACAGATTGACCTCTAAACACCATTTAGTACAAAATTTTGATAAATCATCAAGTCGTTTTTGAAGACCTGCCTTGGAACTAGAAAAAATAACAATATCATCTGCATACATGAAGCAGTCAATCCTGCGACCATTTATATCAACAGCATCTTGGCTTTTCTTAAATACATCTGGTAAATCATTTATAAAAATCTTGAAAATGTTTGGACTTAAAACATCCCCTTGCTTTACTCCAATTTGAGAATAAAAATTAGGAGTAAGCACATCACCTATTTTAACACATAATTCACTTTTATTATACATGTCTCTCAGGATTGCATAAAAGTTGCCACCTATATTATATTTTAATAGCTTATATTTTAAACCAGAATCAATGACTTTGTCAAACGCTTTTTTGAAATCAACAACGCAAGCATAAAGTTTCCCACCGTTCATACTGGTGTACTTATCCATTATAGTTTTTAATACACACATGTGATCCGATGTCCTACTTTTACTTGAAAAACCAATCTGACATGGATTTATGATATTATTTGTTTCTAAATATTTATCAAGCCTTTTATTTAGTATTGAATTGAATAGTTTTCCTATACACATATTAATTGCAATACCCCTGTAGTTTTCAGGTTTAGATGGATCCTCAGCTTTAAAAATTGGACAAATATATGCTGATGACCATTTTTTGGGATATATTCCTGAAGAAAATACAAGATTAAATAGTTTTTGAAATAAGGGAGCCAAAATACTAGCACCACTCTTCAGTATTTCATTTGGGAGGCCATCTAAACCGACTGCCTTTCCACATTTTAACTTACAAATAGTGTCTAACACCTCCTTAGAGGTTATTCTAAAATCCAGTTCATTAAAAGAGTGGCTTAATTCCATATTTTTAAGTAACTTGTCAATTTGATTAATTCTAGATTTATATAGAAAACATTAAAGGCATCCCCGAAACAAAATATGAAGATATCTGGTAAACATGTGTTGTTTTTTTTTTGTAAAATAAATGCATCCAGATTATAAAGAAAGCAAATTGAATGCTTATATTTATACTGAGATTTGTAATTTGCATTATACATCCGCTTTGAAGTAACTGGGATTTTCAATAATTATGGGGGAAAAAGATGTACACGCCATTGTAATATAAGACAAAGTCAAGTCTTTTAAAATGTAAACTACAGTAGACGTTGTATATATAAACTTTTCTAATCACATCTAGCCAACTTTCGATTGACTTGTGCACAAATCTAGTAACAACTATATATTAGTATTCTTTTATTAAAGGTATTTCTGACGTCATCATTTTAATTTAGTTTATTATATTAAAAGAAAATTATTCTAATTCAACATCAAATGTTAACAGTTTTATGATCATTTGTCCGTCCCGATTCGCGTATTGCTTTTCTTTTTTAAAATAGGCAATTTAAGAGCAATTCTCTGTAATCAACAAAATATTTCGGCTCGCATTAAAAAATTATTGCTTTAAACTTTGTAAGTTCAATAGAGCCATATGACCTTAACAAAAAATATTCCTACACTTAACCCCATATGTTTGCCGTTTCCTTGGTAACAGGACTCAAAGTGGGAAAAAGGAGGGAAAATGCTGTGTTTACAAATTATATCTAATAAAAGAAAATGATATAGAAATTCAGACATTTGATACTTTTGTTCAGTTGAAAAAATAAAATAAAAATTGTGTTCAACAGTAAACTTTCTTAAAAAATATAATTTAGCGAGCCTATTTTGATCAGGTGTTGTAAAAAAGGTGAAAAATAAAAGAAAGAACAGAAATTACAACTTCTTACAACTTCTACAAAATTTTCATTGTAACTACTAGCCCCCTCCCCTTAAATATCAAATGGTACATGTAACTTCCTAATGTCAAAAAAATACTTTGGCACATTTTTAGCTCACCTAGCCCGAAGGTCCAAGTGAGCTTTTCCCATCAGTATGCGTCCTGTCGTCCGTCGTCGGTCGTCGTCCGTCGTCGTTTACTTTTACAAAAATCTTCTCCTCTGAGAAACTACTAGGTCAAATTCAACCAAACTTGACCGCAATCATATTTGGGGTATCTAGTTTAAAAAATGTGTCCGGTGACCCGGCCAACCAACCAAGATGACCGCCATGGCTAAAAATAGAACATAGGGGTAAAATGCAGTTTTTGGCTTATAACTAAAAAACCAAAGCCTTTAGAGCAAATCTGACAGATTCAAAATGTTTGTAAGGTCAAGATCTATATGCCCTGAAATTTTTAGATGAATTTGACAACCCTTTGTTGGGTTGTTGCCCCTAAATTGACAATTTTAAGGAAATTTTACTGTTTTTGGTTATTATCTTGAATATTATTATAGATAGAGATAAACTGTAAAGAGCAATAATGTTCAGCAAAGTAAGATGTACAAATAAGTCAACATGACCGAAATGGTCAGTTGACCCCTTTAGCAGTTATTGCCCTTTATAGTCAATTTTTAACCATTTTTCGTAAATCTTAGTAATGTTTTACAAAATTCTTCTCCTCTGAAACTACTGAGCAAAATTCATTCAAACTTAGCCACAGTCATCTTTGGGTATCTAGTTTAACAATGTGTCTGGTGACCCGGCAGTCCAACCAATATGGCCGCTATGGCTAAAAATAGAACATAGGGGTAAAATGCAGTTTTGGGCTTATAACTCAAAAACCAAAGCATTTAGAGCAAATCTGACAAGGGTAAAATAATTTTATAAGTCAAGATCTATCTGCTCTAAAAAATTTAGATGAATCGGACAACCCTGTGTTGGGTTGCTATCCCTGAATTGGTAATTTTAAGGAAATTTGCTGTTTTTGGTTATTATCTTGAATATTATCATAGATAAAGATAAACTGTAAACAGCAATAATGTTCAGCAAAGTAAGATTTACAAATAAGTCAACATGACAGAAATGGTCAATTGACCTCCTAAGGAGTTATTGTCCTTTATATTCAATTTTTAACAATTTTCATAAAATTTGTAAATTTTTACTAACATTTTCCACTAAAACTACTTGGCCAAGTTCATTATAGATAGAGATAATTGTAAGCAGCAAGAATGGTCAGTAAAGTAAGATGTACAAACACATCACCATCACCAAAACACATTTTTTTGTCATGAATCCATCTACTTCCTTTGTTTAATATTCATTTAGACCAAGGTGAGCGACATAGGCTCTTTATAGCCTCTTGTTTATTTTTCTTCTTTCTTTTTTCGTTTATCTTTTATTTAAAAATGCTGTTTCGACAAGTCCAATATCATTCTTTAATATCTTTTCTGTTATAACATATTGGTCAATTAGAGACAATAGTCAATATAAAAAAGGATTGTGTCTAATCATGAAGTTCAGCTAGCCATCAACTTGGTCAAGTACTTAATCAGGCAGAAAATGAAATTCCTTTATATAAAACCGATGATTAGAACTGATAAAGTACAGAGACAAGTTGTTATTAAATAGTATTATTTGTTCGGTCAATAAAGCCGTGTCCAGCTAGTGTCGACTACAAGACCACGAACTCTAATAAGCTTCCGAGATATAGCATGACAAATGTGTAAATATACTGATAAAAACACTCTCTTCACGGTATTATTTCGTAAACCTAATCAAAAGATAAAAACAAAGTATGGAAAAGAGATTAAAACAGATATATGCTACTTAATTTACATTTGATTTTCGGCATTTCTTTCATCGGGAACAGTTATCAATTTTTTTCTGAGACTTTGTACATGCGCCTTGATAACGGATTTAGATACAATTTTAGTAAATAAACAAAAGTGATTATCTAATATACTGTACATAAATGTGGAGATGGCCTCTTTTCAGTTTTTATTGTCAATTTTTGTGATATTTTTTCTACTATTAGAGGTAAGGTTCTATACAATTTTCAAACAATTAGACCAGGATCACTATATTTTTTAATCTAGAATGTTGTTTGCGTTTATTTTATGTAACAATTAAAATTTGAGAGTTATCATTTATCTTACTACTACATGTACATGACCTAATGAAGATAATAGTAAATACATGTAAATATTTAAGCCTCATTTACAAGTATTCAAATATAAAGGATACAGGGAGAAACAAGGCGAATGCAAAGATGTGTAGTCAGTTTTCCCCTTTATTTGTTTCACTCACAGGGTTAAAAATTTGTAGGTTTCTGAAACCGACAGAATATTTTTGAGACCAAAGAATAATATATATACTTTTCAATAATTCTACATATTCCAAATATTAATCATAACATAAACACAATCTCATGGGTCCGGGGGAAAGAGGGGTGGTCGATTTTTAAACTTAATTTCGTTCTGGCAGGTAAGAGTTGAAATCGATTAACCTTGCATGAATATTCTGCAACTGCAACTGTAACTGCAACTGAAGCTGCGAACAAAAGTTCGAATTTATTTTTGTTGAAAAGAAATAAGCAGGCATGTGACAGATGAAAATGACTTTGATAGTCAATCCGCTAAAAAAATCCTCGTGCCCTACCCCCTTACCCCAGCCCCAGACCTCTAGAAAAAATCAGCTTACCTATAAGGGGACGACCATTTGATATTCTGGGGGAGGGGGGAGCAAGAGGATTTGTTTTTGGTCGGTTATTTATTTTTGTAAACTGAGAGGACAGATTATTCATTTTCTGCACTATTGAAGCAAGATTTTTCATTTTCATTAAAGCAAAGGACTGATTTTTCATTTTCACAACTATATGATATTCGAAAACATACAATTTTTAAAATATTTGTTAATTTTGAATAATACATGTATAGTCAAGTTACATTACAAGTTGTGTACCATGCATTTAATCAAAATTCATCATTAACCCCTGCAGAAATTTTAAGATTCAAGATTTTATTCATAACCTCAGACACATACTTGTGTACAAGAGTACAATATATACAAACAAACACATTAAGATAATACATAGCGAGACAGGACAAACGAAACACAAATACATAGTATATTATAAAAGACAATTGGTATATAATTAGATTAAGTATTTTATACTTTTCAACACGAAATGAATCATGTATATTCCCAACCAATATACATGTATTGCATACATACATAGTATCATTAAAGTTTGGTTTTACCTATCCTCTTTCAAAAGTATTGTCGAACATATTTTGACTTGCGGAGCGAGGCAAATAAATTTTTGAAGGGTTTTGGAACTGCTGAAGGCCCAAGAAGCTATAGTCCTGCTGAGTTATTTATATTCAATACATTTCAAGTCAGGTAATTTATTTTCAAACTACTAAAGAACAAACCATTTGTTTTTGTGATTATCAAGGCTGAGTTATTTATTTTCGAAATCCTCCTGCGCCCCCTCCCCCCAGAATATCAAATGGTCGTCCCCTAACATGTGTTTTTGACAAGGATTTTACAAGTTTTTTTCGAGCCACGACAGATGTTAGGAACACCTTTGCCACGTTTAAAGCGTATGCCTTTTGCATATTTATACTAAAGAAGTTAATAGATGCAAAAGTTTTAAATAATATCGAGTTTAAATGAATGAATTATCAGAAAACAATATCAGACACATTTGACTATGAATGAGTAAAGTTGTAAAGTAAAGGAATGTAGTGACCGATTTACAAAAAAAGAGGGGGGGGGATAGAGGGCATAAGGAAATAATCGTTTGGCAATTCAGATTGTAACTAAATACGTAATCACATGTGATATATATCCGCAAAGACCCCTTTCCCTTTTTTCCTTGTTAGCGAAGTATTACTTTGTCTGCATGCTTAAGAACCTATAAAACAAAAATCTATAATGTTTTAGATTAGATTAGACAGTAAGCATAATTTATTTTTTCTTCGGTGCGGTGGTTTTTTGTTGCTTATTTTTTTATTATTTTTTTTTTTTTGGGGGGGGGGGGGGTTGAGGTGTTTAAAGTTTAATCTTCATGTATATTTAAAATATAGTACATTTATACAGGCGCTAAATGTGGGACAAGCCACCATATTTCGGGATTATGGGATTTCTGGTTTAAATAGGCCGTTATTGCAAATTTGTTTAGTTCATGCTGAATATCACATCTTGTCAAAGAGAGGCGAACGATATCAAAGGGACATCCGAATCCAAGTTATTATGACTTATTTATTAAAATAAAAGTATTCAATTCATCTTTTTGATTATCAAAAGCATTAATTTAGTATATTTCATTGACTCTATGTAATTTCTTACACCACATTTGAACATAATTAAAATGTAATAAAACAGCGCTTTGCTTCTTTGATTATTTAGAAAATGTACTTTAAATTTGCAATTAAAACAGTTTTAAACTTTTCTTAAAAGAAGATTGAAGTAGTTTTTGTTTCAGTTTCAGGATGCATGTACATGTATCTACCACAAATAACAACATTGACTGTAACCATGGTAACAGTATAAGAATTAGTTTACAAAATGACATCGTAAAGATGCATTCCACGGTGCAGTTATTAAACTGATGCAATTTGCATAAATGATTTTCGAATTTTAAACACATAAAACAACTTGTTTATAGAGGATAAAGTAATTTCAACATCAAACAAAAACGTAAAACTACTTCAATATTTGTATAATTAACAACAAAAAGTGTAACCAAAGTACATGTTCTGTGATGTGTCTTGTTCACAAATACTTCTACACGACAATGAAGGGACCAATCAACTGACTTTAAAAAAAAAAGGGGGGGATGGGGTATTTAACTTTAAATAAAATAATTCGGACAAATAACATTGTTTTTAGTTTTCGACGCCTACTATCAAACTATTGTATTCTTCAAAATTTAAAACTATAAGATATTCTTCTGCTTGACCACAATATCTATTTTTACAAAATTGGAAATCAGAATATATATGTTTCGGTATAAACCATACTACTCCCCCTTCTTGAAGTTAATTGACCGTTCCCTAAACATCACCTTTTAAATCTAGAGGAAATTGAAGGAACTAGTTGAAAACAGGCACTTAAATTTGTAACTTTTTAAATTGCATTCAATTTACATGTATAATTTTAACCATGATTTAACTTAATATGCTTTAAACTATTTTCGACTTCTTTGAACCTCTATGATCCAATGCACCTGAATATTTTGTGTCACTTGGGAATTTTATTCACACATTCAAATAAAAAATTGCATCATCTCTATCTCAAAAAGATGTTTACATTATAGTGAACTGCTGTTGGGACTGTGTGCACATATTATTTCAAAGTTGTAGAAAGTTCCATCAGCTTTAATTCAAAATGTGGACACTTCTATGTTTAGGTGTCTGACAGCTGCAGACATATTAATATTGATCTTCTGTTTAACTGGACCAAAATCTACTTTGCTTAAAACTTTACCATTCCATTTGTTAAACACGTAATTTCATTCTCTTCTTAATATTTTATGTATAAATATAAAAGAAAGAAAAATATGTTTTATACTATTCCATCTCTACTACTTTTCAGATATTATTGCTATAAAGCAATTGCTATAAAATTTAGTTTAGTTATGTTGTGTTCACATTTGTTTTGTATGCATAATGTTAGCAAATCAAGCACTACAGAGTCCTACAGACTTTGGATGCAACAGTTTGTTTAACCTCCTATATATCTCTAGGAATATGATTGGTTAAAAGCAACTATGTGGAGACCGTGCACGTGTATATTCCATTTTGATTCGGACTTCAATCTCGGGTTAGTAGGCGGGTCTTATTTCATTAGACGGTAGGTAGTGGTAATACATCCCTTCCATTATAACAGCACGGTATTGATTGATTGATTGATTGATTGACTGTTGGTGTTAAAACCTTACTTTTAAGTGCCACTTATGGGCTATTTCGTAAGAAGCCAGTCCCCGGAGAAAACTACCTAAGATTGAAGTCGGTCGGGGTTCGAACTTTTCACCTCATTGGTATTGGTGTGTTCTATCTTCAGAAAAGGGAATACTTTATTAATTGACGGTGCTAAATTTTTTTAAATAAAGTTACCATTCAACTCAATAAAATTAAACAAAAATATTCTGATTTTGATTCGGAAATTATGTTTTACAGGTATACAGTAACACACGTGCACGACGTGTACGACGGGAAGCAACTATAACACTATGGCCTGATGGGATAATCCCGTATACCATACCGGCCTCTCAATATAGTAAGTAGTTTCTAAATACTAAACTTGCTGGGCTGCTGAAGCCAAAATAAAATCACAATTTGTCACCGTTACGTAATGAATTAATAATTATCCTTAATGCTGCGTGCTTAGCGGAGAAGCACCAAGTAACATGTTTCGGTTGGCGACCACGCTACCACGAGACCAACGAGGAATAGTTGTATTACATACCTGCCTCTCAAAATAGAAAGTAGTTTCTGCAGATTTTACTTGCTGGGTTGCTTCAAAAAATTTGTCACGATAAAAACGGATGAGGGTGGTCTTAATTATTTGATATACATTGATATACTAATAAAAGTAAGCATGTGAATGTTCCATTGGTAAATGCTAAACTCGTCAACTTGCATACAGTTGCATTTCGACATGCTCAAGTTGCATGTGAAAATTCATTTATTTCAAAAACAAAATATATGTAGCAGGAAATTGATTCGTTTATCAAATACAGAAAATTGCAGCAACAGCAATTTTAATAATGATATAAAACTACTACTGTTAAACTAAATCTGAATATTTTCCAATTACAAAATGTTAATGTGCGATTCAATGTTTCTATCATCTAAAAAACCCAGAAGTAATGGCGCACTGTATAAATCATAAGAATACTTATTTGAATAATGAATATAAACGACCAATTGTATACTCATAGATAAGACAGAATTACTTAGTTTATACAAACATGTGGTATCAAATTATAGTTTTACATGCTATCACTTGTGAACTGTGCATTGATTTTGGAATTATCTGTATACCAAGCATATTATCTAAATTCCCCTTTGAAACACAAGTTTATTGACTCTTTTTTACTTTGAAACTAATATTTAAGCTAGCAATAACCATTATATAGACAATAACTGTTTAGTGTCTTTAAATATCAGCTGTATTTGTACGAGGCTAGGAAACAAGGTGTATGCGAGCTTTTAGCGAGCTACTACACCTGTTTCGAGCCGAGTACAAATACACCTGATATTTAAAGACACTAAACAGTTATTGTCTTTATCCTGCAATTAATTCTGTATATTGTTTGTGTTTTGAAAGACACAAAAACTAACATATTTAGCATTTATTTTCTATTTGTAATCCCTTGAGGCCCGCGTAGTAATTATATCAAAATCACACATTACGCTGAAGGCGGGTTCGCAAAAAAAGAATTTCGAATGGTCAACAATAATACATCGCTCAAGGTGAATAATTATCTATTTTAACATTACAACTAAAAACAAATAACAAAACATAGTCAAATTTGAAACAGAAGTGTACGAGTTGTCCTACGCTTCAGACTTGACATTCACTAAACATGCATGCTGAAATTGACATGGTTTTGTAACACAATCATTCACATTTAAGTTTTGAAATCGACAATTGTCATCGGCATTGGAATGCAATTGGAATACACATTATGAGGTCACACAGGTGCAAACAATACTCAGTCCGGCATTGGCGGAGCTTTAAAGCGATATCTGTATAGTATACAGATACAGCATAGCGATATCCGAAGGGCTGTATCTGTATAGTAGGACAACTTATTGCAGGATGAAACGTAATCATCCTTGTGGCAGTCAGTGTCTTCTTGTGTGTTTTACAGCGGATTCCAGTGAGTGTGTAGCCAAATGTAATATCTTTGGTTAGCTTGCGTGTTAGGTTAACTACCCCACTTTAAGAATAGACTAGTCCTACAAAAAACTAATCGATCTGTCTGTTGGACTATGCTACTTCGAAAGGAGGGTAGTAACCTTGATCTAATAATAACTTCACGGTTCAGCTAACAAGCATGCTAACCAAAGATATTACCTTTCGCTACACACTCAATGGAATCGGCTGTAAACATTTCTCTCTGAACCCTCACAAGGTCGGCATACACAAAGAACATGTAAGATTACAGCTGAGTCTTTCCTTAATGTAGAGTGATTGCCATTAAGAAAACTATCCAACGGGGACGAAATGATGGTCTTGTTTTGAATGCATGAAATAGTGTCCACTTGACGTTAATCAAAGGTGAATTATTCAAATTTTCTGAGATCTATCCAATAATCAGATAAAAAATACTTCAAAGCTGTTCTCACTATATATAATTACGCATGTTAAGCATGCAACTGGCGAGGTAAATTCCCCGGAAGGCATTAACCCCTTCAAAGCTTCAATAATGGCCAAATATTCTTGTTGACTGGTGATGTTGGAAATTGCAAGTGATGTGTCCTTGTGGTATCAATTAATCGATTCGATGGAAAGACAAAAACATGCCACTAAACTCTACATACTATTTAATTTTAAAATGTTAAACTCGAATTCAATCAATGTCAAAAGTAATCACAGGTCTTCCGGGACGGTTCAATAGTGGCACCTGTTGTGTTGCTCATTGTTTGTGCAAAATCGGGGTTGTCATGATCCAGGAAGAGATGACAATATGAAAACATCAATTATTCCAAAATAACCAACCAACTGGTTTATTAATTGATTGATAGTGTTAAATTTACGCCACTTTCAACACTCTTAGGTTTTTTCGTGGCAAATTTTCATTGAGGAGGATGGCTGAAGCCTAACCACAAAGAACAAACCCCGACCATTTAGAAGGAAAAGTTTCAATCCTAGTCAATTAAGGTCGGAATTGATTGCACATGCCACATGGGGGTTTCCAACTCACTACTTCAGTGGTGAAAGTTTAGTGATACAATGTAGAGCATTCGGCACCGTGGCTCTCAACCAACCCGTTATGGTGTCCACAAACCATATACATTAAACCAATAAATGTTATCAGTCTTGACATAACTACAAAGATCTATATGTATCAGTGAATTTATTTTTTCTTGCAAACAGCTGAAGAGCAACAGAAAAAGATACGGGTTGCTATGAACAAATGGGAGGAGGTCACGTGTATCGAGTTTGTACCATATACGGAAGAATTACGAAAACAAATGGGCGCCAAACGATACATTGAATTTTATCTTGGGTCAACGTAAGTACTGTTAAGAATGGGACTAAGATCAGTTTATACTTTTATGATTTTCTTGTCTTGGCATCATCGTCTCGTATCATATATTGATTGACTTGTTTTTCATTAACTTGCTAAGGTACATATAAATATTCAGGACAATATAATACAATAGTAAGGAAATGTGGTATGTTGTCCAATCAAAACATCTATACGTCTAACAAAGACGCAAAGAGAAGGATGTGTACAACTCAAGGTTACCTGTGTACGACCTTCAACAATGAAACTTAGTCAGCTAAAAAAGTTCATCGGGATGACAAAATATTAAACAAGTAATATAGGACCAACTAAAAACCATAAACAATTTATGATAACAAAAAGAACAGTCATTGCAGACGACCGCAACAAGGTTACATTTACATACACTCCCGATATAAGATGGGCACATACAGGATATGGCGCGTTGACTCATCTGATAAGCACCAAGCGCTTTAACACCTTAGGGAACGACCATTTAACTTAAAGGAACGGAGGAGGAGTATGTTTTTTTCATAAAAAAATATATGACAAAAAGAAAAAAATGGTTGCTCCTTTCCAAAAAGTTAATAGACATCAAGCACCGATCAAATTCTAATAGTAACCTTAGTTGTATTAAAAGCTACATATGTAGCTCAAAACCAATTTCAACTAAATGTTATCATAAATCAGGTTTTCGCCGAGTTCTCTTTTTAAAACGTATGTACTACATAGACTTCACTCAATGCATGAAAATAGTACTATTAACTAAGTATTCTTAAATAGCATATAGATTTTATAAACTTGCAGATGTTTCTCTAAGAATGGACTGGCTAGTAGACAACCACAAACAATTGGCATCAGTCCCGGTTGTCTTGATGTAAGTATATATTAGTACTTTCAAAACTGTTGATTAAGATACTATGTAGTCGTGCAGACTATATACAAAGTATTTACCTCTGGATTATAAGCAATCTTAATCTCAGTCAATCTCAGTAAGCATACTGGCAGTGCCTTTATTCTTAGGTAGCAACAAAGCGATGCTTAAAATAGGATATACTTTACAACAACTATGTTCAGTTATCTCTTTACGACTGTTGTCAGTACTGGTCTAGTAGATATAGGAAGATGTGGTGTAAGTGCCAATGAGACAACTCTCCATCCAAATAAAAAAAATAATTAAAAGTAAACCATTATAGGTCACGGCCTTCAACTCGGAGCTTTGGCTCACACCGAACAACAAGCTATAAAGGGCAACACAAAACAATCGAAAAACTAGTATGACAGATATGAACCATCAACAACAACATAATGTACGTTCTATTTGTAGTCTTGATACTTTATCAAACTGAAAGGAATTTTTTTTTCAGACAGTTTCTATAGTCCATGAAATTGGTCATGCTATTGGTCACGTCCATACACAGCGACGAGCGGATAGAGATGGTTACGTCATAGTCCACTATGATAATATCAACATGGCGTCCTTCGCACAGTTTGATACGACAGTGATGCGGGGAACCCCCTATGATTTATTCGGAACGGTGTATGACTATGCCAGCGTCATGCATTATAAACCAAAGGTATGTTTCTTATCGTACTATCTATCCTCTATGGTATGTATTATATGTCTCCCGGTAAATACATTTTTCCACCAGAAAAAAAAAAACATATTTTCGGTCACTACTTTTGGAAACTATCTTGTGTTTATTTGAACATATTTCAGTCTAAAACTTGTTTTTAAACTTTCTAAGTTTGTAAGAAAGTACTTCCTTTTTGGTTATTTCAACAACAAAAAATGTTTATAAAATTTTGTTTTTGGGTAGGAGATGTTCTCACATTTTGGTTATTATACATCGGTCTGTTGATGGCAACATACGGCGAGATTACATCCAATATTTTCACAGTGCTCTATGTCAAATTCGAATTAAAATGTGAATGACATGATGATGAAACAACTCTGTTACTTCTAATCAGGGGAAAATGCATGGTTAAAGCAAATACAACATATCAGGTCATTTACGTATACGATAAAAAAAAATAAGGCCTTTTTGGTAAAAAAAAAATATAGTATATAGGTGACCGCTGTGGATAATAAACTTGGATTTGATAGTAAATAGCGAATACAACTTACTTGCAGTATATGAATGTTCGTATAATACAGAAAAACGCGAAAATATTTGAAATATATAGGGGAGGACTCACAAAAATGATAATCTCCATGTACCTATGAATTCACCCTTGGTTTTTTTCGTACGAACTTTTGTACTTACAATGTAACTTAAAAAATATATACACTGTAAGGCCAAATAAAAATATATGTGTGGTTCCAGTACCCCTACCGTCCCTACTTTTTTGGCTTAAAACAGCCTACCCTAAAGATTTTATTGTCATTTTTCATTAAGCACTGTTAAAGTCAGAATGTTGCTCCCATAGACTCAATGTAACAAAAAAAACATAAAATAAAAAAAAATCCATACCTACCTGAACTTTTTCAGATGTAACTGGAACCACACATACTTTTTCATTTGGCCTAACTGTTACAAAAGTTTAAAAACATGACTTATCTGTGAATAAAATGTATTCAGAAAGTAATTTTAGAATTAGTGATTGGAATCTTTGACCCTTAAACTAAAATTAACCTGATTACCTTTTTACATACCATATTATATTAATAATTGCTGTACTCAATGACGGCGAATTTCAATAATGATATGCATTACTTCAAAAGCATCTAAAAAGTTCGAGGTAACATAAACATGAATATACAATATAATCATATGCAATTGCCGTGATTATATGCGTCAATTGCTTTAATCTAATGTCACAAATTTGCATTTGAAATAATATAAAACAATTCATGTGCAGTGACCTACATTATGTCAGTAAGTTTACATTGACCTTTACGTGGAAGCATAGTATGCATAATTCATTGAAATTTACATTATTTACAGCCTCTGACCGACAAATAAAATTATGTTATCTAGTATACATGTACTTCCTTTACTTGCCAATCATTGTGTGTCTCGTCACAATGAACCGTTTACTGGGTCTAGTGGTCCATCGTGCTGGCCTCGTTATGAAAACTATTGTTCGATTTCCGGTCAATCTTGCGAAATTCTGTGCAATTTGGTATATGGCTTGTAGTAAGATTTAATAATTGATTAGATTAGGGTGATGATGGGGTTTGTAGAAAACGGATCATGAACGAAAAAAAATAAGAATTTAAGACTTTTACAACACAGAGTTCAAATCGTGTAACATTTAAGAATTGAATGTCTTCTATACTTCTTTTTGTAAATTCATTGAGGTGTAAAAGATTTGACCGAAGTACATTTTGTTCAATTCTTATTATTACATTTTTTTAAGCTAGGGTCATGCAAACACGATTTCTACCATGTTTTTCTTTAATTTACCTGCATACCTGGGCGTGTCACCATGAATGTTAGATTTCATCGCCTAATGAATGTCAATTTCAGAAAGACGAGGGATTGCTGTTATCTCGTATATATCATAATGAAATATTCATGCAATGCCTGTTACAGTAATACGTTAAATATCATCCAACAAGTCAACCCCAAACAATTATGTTAGGAGAAAACAGTGTAAAGTAGTATACAAGTGTTGAAATTCAGAACTGTATTCTATGTTTAAGGAGTTATCATTTTAATTTAAGAAGAAAGGTGAGGGGCGCTAGGATGAAATTTTAAAAACGGGAGGGAAAAATGAGCAACTTTGAAAAAGAAATAGCAGGATGACAATGTATGTACAATAATTTTTGGGATAATCTAATAAAGAAAACCTGGACCGAATCATGAGAGTGAACTATTAAAAAAAAAAACAAAAAAAAAAACAAGTAGGAATGAGTACAACAAATAATGCAAGACAAAAATGTTCATTCGTCACCACACTCCAATAAAAAAAAAATCAGATTGTTGCTCACTTACCCCACTACATGCTTTAGCTATATAGTACCAAGAAGTATTTAGTTCGTGCGTTGTTAATTTTTCTTTATCTATGTAAGGTTTTTTCTCGTAGAAATCGTCTGTTGCTATTTGATATTGTCTGTTGTATTGTGCAGTTTTGTTGGCGATTCCTTTTACACTTTTGTATGTACCAGAGGCGGATTTAGGGGAACAAAGCCCCCCCCCCCCCCATTTTCTGGGGTAAATTTGGTTGATTATATAGGGAATCATTAGGTGGACGAAAAAAATATACATCTTTTGTTCCAGTCTTGGTCAAATAACGGACAAGCGGTATTGGAAACTAAAGACCCAGCATATCAATCTGTAATTGGTCGAGCAACAAAAATCAGCTTTTATGATGCAATGTGGGTAAACAGAGCTTATAGATGTAATGGTAAGTTAGACATATTGACTGGATCGTCTGTCCATTATCTGTTTAGACTGCTACGACTTCGTAGCAAAGTTAAGTGAAAGAAAGGGAGAGAACCACACTAAAGAAATGTCTTGGTCGTGTTCAGAATCTTGCAAATTTTAAGGTAGAAGAATTGCACAAAATGTGTGTTGTATCTTTTGATAGATTGTAATTTTTTTGTATTTTTGAAAGTATTTCTTTTCAACATATAGTAGTATTATGATATCATTTTTTCATCATTTTGAAAAAGATATCGTTTATCAAAACCACACGTTTATGAATAATTTACAGAAATACAATTCATAGCTACCTATAGCTAAATTTACTATTTTGTTAGATTTTGGATATACAGGTATATTAAATGTCCCATTTCAAATATTTAAGATCTTTTTCCACATTTATGTTGTGTCAGAAAAATATATTATGTCAAAATTTTGATCACAATCCAATTTCAGACGGCATCAAGCTTGAATATTGTGTCCAAACTTGCCCTGACTGTTTCGGGTTCATCCTTTACTGTCGTATTAGGCTGAGATCGGAGAGCATTGTATTATCATTTACAATACGATCGCATTTATCAAAACAAAACAAAATCTAAAATAAGTTAGAGAAATAGAAATTCACAGCTACAGTTTATTGGTTTATTAAATCGTTAACGGTTTTTTTCTCCAAAATCATTGCATTAAATTTCATTCTTTCACAATATTTATATGTAAACGTTGGTTCATCGTACTGTGTATGAAGACAATACATTATCTAAATATGTTTTTTAGAACAATGCGACAAATCAAAGCGATGTCTTAATGGAGGCTATATAGGTGGCAGCACATGCAAGTGTATATGTCCGGATGGTTTTATTGGCTACCATTGTGAAGCACCGATACCTGGATACCAAAGAAGTAAGTATCATAATTATAAAATAACAAACTGTGAGACGATCACATCCACGTGTCACAGTTTAGCAAACCAACTTATTTTTGTGTATACTTACTTTCCGTTGAACCATATAAGGATGATATTGCGACGATTATTTTTTTCTCGATTTGATGCATGTACATACCGGGTACATACCAAGGAAGTAAGTGGCATTAATAAATATATCTTTGTTGGTGTGAGGAGATCAAAATTGAACATTTTCACGACGATTTATAATCGCGACATTTATCTACTCGACAAGTCTCGAAAACTGAATAGTTTCAGTACAAACAAAATCAATTAACTCATATTTCAACCACATTTTGTAATGTATAGTCATGCGTTATTTTTATTTTCAGTAATAACATGGCGATGTCCTGGAGGGTGGATATTTGCTAAT
>CM034351.1:27903922-28108435 GCA_019925275.1 Mytilus edulis | reverse complement strand
AACATTATCACTTTTGTACAATTTTTGTTTGGATTATCAGCTAAATAAATACCGACTATTCCAATGCTATTTATAGAATATATTACTACTGATATAACCATCCAAAGAATATATGAGAAAAAGTAACAAAATCTGCTAGTACAAAACTGTTACAGTGGATCTTGACTGTATCTACAATCGTTAAAAAGTTTATTTCTCTTTAGATAATAATGGTTAGTTTCAGTATTGAGCAGACGAGATCAAAAGTGCAACAGCTTCTTCAAAGGAACTTTTTTTTAATGTTTACTACAACGTTATTTTTGTTTGTGTTTGTTTATAACCAGATTGCAGTTTCGTAAATTCAGGAGTCAAACTACGATAAATTTTATCATCGGAACAATTACATAATACACCGCATTTAAAAACACCCATTGAAAATTCATTATTTGAAAACACCAGATCATCGTGTGCGGTTTTTGTGTCAGCTGTTAGTTAAAATTTAAAAAGTTTTTTATCCGGTTGTCCGAATCAGTAAAATAAATGTTTATCCATTGAAAATAAATAGAAACTCCATTTCCATCTCGAATGGTTAATTTTTTTCACAGAAAACAATGCTATTCTATTTCATCTACATTTTAATAAAATCCAAATGATATAATTAAATTTGAATAAAAGTATAACCAGTTTTAATAAAAATAAAAATTGGGATTTGTTTGCAAACACACATGCCACTTGTTGTCGCAGACTATAAACCAAACAACAATCAATTGATCAAGTCGCAGGATTTTTAAAACATAAATCAACCGTGTGTCTTATTGTCATACTTTTCTACATTGGTTAGAGGTATAGGGGGAGGGTTGAGATCTCACAAACATGTTTAACCCCGCCGCATTTTTGCGCCTGTCCCAAGTCAGGAGCCTCTGGCCTTTGTTAGTCTTGTATTATTTTAATTTTAGTTTCTTGTGTACAATTTGGAAATTAGTATGGCGTTCATTATCACTGGACTAGTATATATTTGTTTAGGGGCCAGCTGAAGGACGCCTCCGGGTGCGGGAATTTCTCGCTACATTGAAGACCTGTTGGTGACCCTCTGCTGTTGTTTTTTATTTGGTCGGGTTGTTGTCCCTTTGACACATTCCCCATTTCCATTCTCAATTTTATTTAGTGAGCATTGAGCAATATTTTGTCAGGCGTTACACAACAAAAAAAAAACAAAAAACAAAAAAAATCACGAACACGAACTGACAAAGCAATGAAATTGATAGCACATCTGTTCGATAATAAATATTTTCAATCATTGAAAACTGGTCATAATAACGTGACCATAAAATTTTTTGATTTTATCATGCATACATTTACTGTTAGGATTCATATCAATTTTTCAATTAATTTTCAAATTAAGCAGAAAATCAATTATTCTGGTTATTTTAACAAATTGTTTAGACCATTTTATCCAGTATAGGTTACGACAAAATGCATATAATAATCATCAAAGTGTCAAAGTTTTGAATAAGTCGTAATTCTAGCTGGCATTAGAAATTGTACACGTTGATATTGGTTAATCAAACAACTCTAGGAAGCAAAAATTATAAAGATAGTTGTTAAGTATATTAACAGTTAAGCTGTATCAGGGGATTTTCGTCTTCTTCATGGATATTAGTTTTATCCATTGATGATATTTTGACGTAAAAATTGTAATGTAATATTTGTAATTTGTTTTTGTAAATATCTGCTATAAATCGTCCCTCTGTTAAAAACATTACAGGTTTAGGATTAAGAATTCGTTTTTTTTTATGATGAATTAAAAAAATAAATATAAAACCTCTCTAATGAAAATTACTCTTTATTAATCTCGTGGGTCCGATGCGCTTTTCGCGATTTATGTTTATAAAATACTCTCAAAACCCAAACAATTTTTTTTTTTTAGACCGAAACAGTTGAAGACCTATATGACCGAACTGGTCAAACAAAAATTACGCCAAGTTTAATCTAAGTGCATGCTTTTTCATCATAGCTCGGAGCAGAGTTTGGAAAAGAGTGATGTTTCCAACATTTCAATTTCCAATCAACTACTTTCATTCAAGATTAGATAGTTTTTTTGCAAAGGGACACATATGATAAACGTAAAAATATATATGTAAAACAACTTTGAATAAATTAAATATAGAACAATCGTTATCCATCTTCTCACTTTACCATTCAGCAGAACACTAGATATCCAAAAGAACTGAAAAGTCAAAAACAAATCTGCGATGAACTGTCTCGTGCACTGGCAAATTCTCGGGGGCCACTTCCTATATTCAAGTGATAGGACGTGCCGCTGGAATAGGTAACCTTTTCAAGCTTGAAGATATGTGAATAGGTCGGGAAAACTATAAAAAATATATGATAAGGTCAATAAAGTTCCCATAACTTCTTCGTCTGTCATCTTTCTTGGTCAAGTTGGTGTATCCGGACCAAAACAATATGGGAAAAGGTAACATTTATACCAACGCAATATATAAAAAGGTATACCATTTTTAAATTTTAAATTATATGAAAAGGTTGGGTAACAGAACCCCAGCGGCACCCCTATCAATTAAGTATTGAAGTCCCCCCCCCCCCCCCCCCCCCCTCCCCGAGGGCAAATTCGTCTATCGTTCGTATTTTCATTCATTCAAGAAATAAAGAAACGAATTTAATTAAAAGCGAAGTTTAATTTCTTCTCTCCTAGGCTAATGTGGATTTGGATATTCTTGAGGACATTTGTATGATGGCCAATACGAAAACTATGCACTAGAGACCAAACGCAGTGGATTTAAGGCTCTTAAGCAGCTTCTGTATATCATGCACCGTATGACCTTCACCATGAGCTAAGCTCCTTTGTTTATTTACTTACACATGTACAGTACTTGTATATCCTTTGCTTTCACATTTAAGGTCGTTTATGAGATTTAGCGGTGAATTTCCCGATGAATGTTACATTGTAATCCAGGAAAACTCTATAGGCACACCATATTTATGCAGTTTTATTTCAATTCCTTGTTTACTAACGTTGTTTTGTAAACAAATTACCAATAACCTCCTTAATTCTTGAAGGCTAATAACAGTGATCCAGTCCCTGGTGAAGGTATTTATCTGTTAAAATTGATATTTATCATATTATCTTGTATGTTTCAGAAATTTTCCGTTTGCACCACGTTGCCTAGGTGTCGCTGCTAAGAGAGATGTATCACACAGTTATCACATCGAGACAGATATTGATGACACATATGAAAAATTAAAGTCTTTGTAAGTTTAGTTTATTACAGCGGATTCCATTGAGTGTGTAGCCAAAGGTAATATCTTTGGTTAGCTTGCTTGTTAGCTGAACCGTGAAGTCATTGTTAGGTTAGGTAAACAACCCTACTTTAAGAATAGACTAGTCCGACAGAAAACCAACCTATCTGTCTGTTGGACTATGCTACTTCGAAAAGAGGGTAGTATACCTGACCTAATAATGACTTCACGGTTCAGCTAACAAGCAAGCTAACCAAAGATATTACTATGGCTACACACTCAGTGGAACCCGCTGTAATTGTTTTACTATTTTCATTCATTATATTGTCTGCATGGCCATATTTTAGGATGTGAATGGGTTACTGTTAATTAACAAAACATAAAGAATAGAGACAAATGAACCAGAAAATGAATAATAGAGATCAATGGACAAAGATTATTAAGAATAGAGCAAAATTACCTAAAAATTAAAGATAACAAAAATGAATGGATCCATATCTTTTCTCTTCTGTAGTTAGTATTTGAGTAGAATAATTCTACTAGTTCATTCATTATTTTGAAAATGATAATGGTGTTGATTCGATTTTGACGTTTTGATTTTTTTGTGACAAGATCTCGAACTATGATTTATACTTGACCAACACGCTGGTTTACCCAGACACATTATTAGAACTCAACGTTGATAGTCTTTATAAAGCTATCTCTAACATGTATCTTCTTCTAAATCTGCAAGCTAGTTGATGGTAAAGCAGCAAATACAAGTTTTGAATACTTTGGTTTGACAATCACAAGTCAAAGATCGATCCAACTAAATTTTTTTGTACCTCCTGCACTCGGAAACAGCACACCACATTTTCAATTTGTACCACGACAGAGGCGGATTTAAGGAGGAGGGTAGTCTTTTGTGGGACAATTTTGGTTGATTGTATAGGGAATAACAGAAGCATGACTGAAGTGGTCAGTGCCCCCCCCCCCCCCCCCCACCCCCATTTGAACATTTCTGGATCCGCAACTACACGATACGATGATGTTAGCATACTATTAGATAACTTGTAACAAGTTTCCGCTTCCGGTCTAAATTTCTAGTCAGAATTTAACAAACAGTCCCAAATTATCAGTTTCCTCTTCCGGTCTAAATTTCTAAGGGAATTCAACAAACATTCCCAGAACCTTAGACATACATATTGACCTGCTCTTTTTATCCGAAATAGTTGAGAGGTTTCGCCTATTAAATTATTCAGTGGCTTCTAAATTTTCCCCCCGAATAATATTTATTTTGACTATAATACATGTATTACATGTATTGATGTTCAGTGGTTGTCGTCTATTTACGTGGTTCATAAGTTTTTCTCGTTTCTCGTTTCTCGTTTTTAATATAGATTATCGGTTTTTTCCGTTTGAATGATTCTACACTTGTAATTTTGGGGGCCCGTAATAGCTTGCAGTTCGGTGTGAGTCTAGGCTCCGTGTTGAAGACCATACCGTTACCTATAATGGTTTACTTTTATAAATTGTGACTTGGATGGAGAGTTGTCTCATTGGCACTGATACCACATCTTCTTTTTTAAATTACAGACTAGATAAATACCACAAGGATGATACCACAGACTATTGGGACAACAAACCAGACGAAACAAATACAGAGCAATATGTTCCTGCCTACAAAGTACTCTCACATTTAATGCGACGACGACGAAACTTGGATCTGTCGGATACAACGGTAAAATAAAATACAACCAGTTTAGATACACCATTGAAAATTCGTCGATCGTCTAAAAATTAATGAGACGACAACAAACATTGGATATGTTTGATACAGAATAGTTGCCAATAATCAATAAATATAAAATTATAGTCACCACATGGACTTAAAGTTTAGAGATTAATATTGATTTCATTCAAATATCTTAAAAAATATAATTTATAAATACGTTCTATCATGTATTTACGCTTTTCAGATATCTAAACATCGATTCACTATGTTGATATTTGAACTTATTAAAAAAATAGAACAAGTAATAAAAAATCATCAATAATATATGACATATTGAACGAAAACATAACACGGAAACTCTTAATCACACTTAATTCATGCACAGCTTCGTACTTTTTTCCAGGGAGGTCGCTATCCATGTTAATTATTTTTAAAATAAATTATGACGGGATTGCTTAGCGCTCACATTCAATCCGTTGAAATGCAAGAGATTGATAAATACCTATCATAGTGTATACTTATCTTGAAATATACAGCAATTATCTACTATAGATAAGATATCCTCCTGGTTAATTTTGAATTTGTCAATTTCAGCAAAATTTGTTTAATTTAAAACCTCAATTAGAGCATAACACATTTAGTATTTATGGGTCTCCGTGTCTGCTATAATACAAAAAATTGGTTTTTTATTTGAGAATTGAATTGCTTCTTTTTGTAGTTTATTTGGGTACATTTATTGCATTACTTTGACTAAGGCACGAGTTCGTCATACAGAAAATGTACTGGCGGTCAACTCCATTACTACCCTACAAACTGATACAAAAAAGCGTTCAATTCTTATTACAACATTCCGATGTTGGTTGAAAATTAGTTACAAACTTAACAACTTTATTAAACAAGCTCAGACGCAGTAACTGCGCTGCATGATACGTAATCATGGAAAGAACGTACCGTTATGTTTGTCGCGTTTACTTCAGTTGGGATTACTTTTTAGCACCACTTTTGTGTTATCTGCTAATAAAAATTATGAAACCCCAGTGTTTAATCTATATATTATATTTAAATACTTTGATTTATCCGAGCACCAACAAAATTAATATTGAAAAAAAGCAAAACTGTTTAACAAACAAACTTAAATTTATCAAAGACAAAACTAAAGAAAAGTAAAGAAAACCAGGATAAGAATAAAAGAAAGAGACCGCAGAAATATGTGTCTTTTCTTTTTTTCAATGAATAATAATTTTCTGATATTTTATTCAATACTCTTTTACAGGTGATAGACCCTGATATATGGGTAGATTACGATGAATGAGATGCAATGAGATGCAGAGAGTATCAAACAGGGCTACTTCCCATCTCTGTTTTTGTTTTATTTCTAAAGTGTGGATAATACCTCATATAAGTCATCTAAACAATAGATTCATTTTTATTTATTTTTAATTTGTTTGAAAAAGTCTTTGTAAAACGTGTTTCAGAGTGTCACGTGTTTAAGACCTCGATCAATAACACATCGTATGACACACCACTTACAGGAGAACGTTCTAATGCGGTGTGTTACTGTAGTGCACAACTTGTTTCAGGCCTCTGTTTCGTTTATTTTTTTATTTTGTTACATTCTAGATCTGAGAATGTATATTAATGTGATATCAATTTGTGGTTTAACATAAAATAGGATTACATCATTTAATGAATCAACTACTTTCATTGTTTTGTGGTATCTTCAAGATGTAATAAATTTTAAATTTCGAAAGTTTTGCGTATTTTATGTCATTGTTTTAGTACCACCAGAGACATATAATCTCTATAAAAAAAACACTGAATAAAACTGATATTAGGACTTTCTGCAATCACACTGATCAATGCTGCAAGTATAAAGATGAAAAGCAATAGAGATCAATTCACCGTGTTACAATGTAGAATCTAACGCATTCTGGGTAATATTGAAAACAATAAAGTAAAATTTATTTCCTCACAAAAGCACAAAAATGTTGTGATTAGCTTACAACATTCTCAGCGATGGCACCATTAATCAATTTTCATTTGAAAATACGAAGAATGAAATTGCCAATGGTTCCTCAGATTCAGACAAAGAAGAAAAGAGGGGCGAAAGATACCAGAGGGACAGTGAAAGTCATAGAAAATAAATAGACAACGCCATGGCTAAACAATAAAAAAGATAAACAAACAAATAACAGTACACAAGACACAACATAGAAAACTAAAGATTAAGCAACACAAACCCCACCAAAAACCGGTAAAGACCTGTACTGAAGATTCAAGTACTGAGTGCTTAGCCTAATCATACAAACGATACACAGAATCTACCGATCCCCGTTTGGCCTTTCCTTTAACACATTATAATAGCCGGTGATCTTTAATTTGCGCATTTAAAACTATTTGACAACTCGGAGTTTTCAGTTCAGACATTTGCTGTTTTATAATCTATACAATGTATGTAAGAATGTATGAACGCATGGCATTATAGATACTATAAGAGTTAAATATTGGCGTACGATGCTAGGATAGAAAGATTGAGCACTGGTTATCGCTCACGTTTCCCTTGCTCTAATACAATCAAATAAATAAAGATCCGTTCTACGTTTAAAGAACTTTTGGCAAATTTTGGCAATAAAATGCTAATTGATGCATTGAAATAAAACAATAATTAGATAATTCTGAAGGTATTCCGATAATCTTCAATTTATATGATTATCAATATGTAACTTAAAACCTCATGCACATGTTAACAGATTCAAAATAACTTTCATAAATTAGAAATAGATACACCAGTTGTGTCTACGTCGCTGAAATAAATATTTCTTCAGATTTTTTTTGTCTGTCATCATGACATGTTGTCTAGATGTAGCTTTCATTGACTGCTCCCTGTAATCTTATATTTACAATCAGTGTATAAAAAAAGAGAAGTTTGAAATTGAGAAAATGGCGGTCGACTTTTGAAAAAAAGTATTTGAAATACATCATCGAGGGTTTATCTTCTAATTTACACATCACACAACAACTAGTTTAATTTCTTACAAAAACTCAATCAATTGAAAAGTAGTTGAGAGTGTCTATTGTTCCAATTTACTAATGTGTTTCCAATTTTACATTTTAGTAAAGGGAACCAACACAAGGTGTATACAAACTGTCTCCCTGCCTTAGAATGAAATTCAAAACAGTGTGGCTGTGGCCATTGATTGACACATTAAATTCATCCATTGACTGGGACAATTTAGGTGAACGTTTGTATGTAACGACCACTGTTCACTATGTACTTTTTAAAGACACTTTTACTATGGGGTCATCAAAGGTTCTCAACACCTTAATAAAGTAATTCGAAAAATTAATCAGAAATTACACGATATTTTGATTTATATCAATTATATAAATCAAAACATAAAGGTTATTCCTGCTTAATTTTTCGAATTATTTTATAATTAAAGGCGTTAAGAAACCTTTGGTGACCCCACAGTTTAAATGTCTATCGTAGGTACGTCGTGAACAGTGGTCGTTACAGACAAACGTTCACGTAAATTGTCCCAGTCAATGGGTGAATTTAATGTGTCAATCAATGACCACAACCACACTGTTTTGAATTTCATTCTATGGTACCAACATAAGTCATGCTTTGATTGTTTAAATTGTGGGCATTCTTACATATACATCATACATGTATATTGCACTATCAAAGTACATTTTGCAAAAGATATAGTCATTTAATTTTCCACACAATGCTCGCTCCACTTGCTTTGTAAAGGTATGGATACAGATCGTCCTCTCGAGATGGTAATTAATATTTTCCTTTGCAAAACAAGAATTATAGTTTAAAGCAATGTTTCAGATGCATCAACAAAACAGTTTAAATTTATTACAGACAATCAATACAGTAAATCCTTGGAATTCATACTAGTCGATCTTTAACCAGATGATTTATTAACATTGATTTTAAGGGTTTGATCTGTGATAAGGGAGATCACTCTTTTTATCAGTGAAACGTTTAGGATATACAGAGTCGCATCACTGATTTAAAAACACTAATGTGACACCGAAGTAAACCAATCAGCGCTACCTTCAAACTTAGAATATAATTATCAATGAACATTTCAACTTCAAGTACATATAAGAAAACCGCAACTTATTCTAAAACTATAAGAATACGATAGAAAAATAAAAAAGGGGAATAAAAATTCATAGTTCGAAGAATTGCAGACATTAAAAAGACCAAAAGGAATAGAAAGACAAATGACAATACAGAAAATAATTTAAAAAAAAAAAATAGCGCAGACAACTGATGTGCCAACGTTGTATGTATTTTTTTTAGTAGTAGCACGTGTAAATTAGAAGAAACAATGTATCAATTAAATGCCAATAAAGAACGAAACTCATGGAAGATTTACTCGCTTTGGAGATTTAAATTGACTCCCTATGCAGAGACAAATGAACGGTCTTATCAATTTAGAGTTCATATTACATTTATCCCGTTCTCATAAAGTCTGGTTTTCAAACTGATCCTCACTTTCAATTGGGATCCATATGTGTTTTGTTTTATTGTTTGAAGAGTTCACAACCGGTTCAATGTGAATACATCTTGGAATTTTCGGAAGAAAGCAGAACTAAGGGAGAAGATTGGTAACATCAATCTGTACTAGCTGTCGTTTGGACAAAAAGCTTAAAGACAGAGGAGCAGTTACTGTTGATTTATTAATATTCGTTGGATACCAATTTTCGTGAATTTCGTGGGTTTCGGAGGTACCACGAATTTTAATGTTCAACGAAATGCAAATTTCCAAAAGGAATGTATGCCGACTTTGACAAAACCACGAATTCAAATTAATTATTTACGAATATACAGGTTTTCCTTAATCAACGAAAATTGGTACCCACGAAAATAAATGAATCCACAATAGATAAGACTGTGTAGCAAGAACAATTTGTATAGTAGGAAAAGTTTTATCTTCCGGAGTACCTCCATTCATGTCTAGATTGCGGCAATTTCGTATCGCTTCATCTTTAGACCACTGTGGATCTTTTTGAAAGCATTTTTCTTCTTTTTGAATTATGTTACCTGATGATGTTCTTGCGACTTGTATATTTTCTTGGTATTTTCCTATTTTTAACAAAGTAGATGAAATAAAAAAACTGAAATGAAAAAAACAAACAACATGATACATCTTCTGTGATACAATTAAAAAGTTAAACATTCGGGTGCACAGCGATCAGAATGATGCTATTTCCATAGGTCAAGATTTTCCTGACTAGGCATTTTTAGGTTAACATATTACAGCCAATTGCATTGAGTGTGTAGTCAAATGTGTTATATTTGGTTAGCTTGCTTGCTAGCTGAACCGGGAGGTCATTATTAGGTTAGGTGAACTACCCTCCTTTAAAAGTAGACTAGTCCGACATATAACCAATCTATCTGTCGGTAGGACTAAAGCTACCTCGAAAGGAGGGTAGTATTCCTGACCTTAAAAAGTTTGATAATGACTTCATGGTTCAACTTACCAAAGATATTACCGTTACCTTCACACTCAATGGAATCGGCTGTAACACTTTCCCTTTCACACCGATACAGCTTACCGGTGAAGCAAATTTTAAAGATATTTTGGGGGATTTAGCCATTTACTGACGTACAGATGTTGTTAAGGGCTCAAAATAATCCTCAGAATACCAGCATTGACATTGAATGTGCATCAAACTTTTCTATCATTATCAGTTTATATTCAATGTGTCTCTTACTGACATGTGTTTTTTTTTCTGTAAAATCCTTTTTTTCTTCTTCGAATTTTAAAGAATATTTTCAAAAAGAAATGCATAGAAAACTGTTATTCGGGGGAGAATTGTGACTTTTTTCAATAACGGTGCAGTGATTTTTTTAAGAATAGTATTCAAATAATAGTTCCTACTTGTACATAAGTTAAAAATATAAATGTACCAGCGTAATCACAAACTATGCGCTAAAATCCGTTGTCATTCTTAAAAGATTTTATCGGAAAAGAGACAAAATATACTGATTTTTTGGCAAGTTGAAATAAAGGCTTCACAATATGGTTTAGTAAGTGTTAAGGTAAAGTTGAAAACACTTTTGTTTAAATGAAGGAACATGTATATTCAATGGAAAAAATACAGACTAAGGAGAAGCTATCATAATGGTTTGAGGGCCCCTGTTTCATACCACGCAAGCATCAAATATTTTTTAAAACTTAATGTTAAATGTTAAAACTCTCAATCGGATTTTGCCTTTCTTTTAAACAAAATTGATTTCGTCAAAGTTGAAATGAAAAAAAATTATGAGAAAAAACATACCCTCACCTCCTTAAAGTTAAATAGTCATTTCCGAAATATGTTTAAAATAGAGAGTTGAAATTAAAATATATGTTTAAAACGATATTGACATTAAAAATACCCTTTAACTAAATGTTCTATTAATTAAGAATAACAAATAAAAAGTACAGAAAAGCACGTCGTCTAGCCCTGTCTTAATGGCATAGTAGCTATAAACTAAATTAATGTGATTTTTATTACAATTGTCCATCTATAAATGTTTCCATACTATCATATCCAGTAGTAATTGATAATGGATGGACTAAATGTTTAAAAAAAATAAGGTTTGTTACCAAAAAGCTATTACTAGATTTATGAAATGAAAATAAAAACAATAAAAACTAAAGATGATTATTTTTTTTTCGTGTACACTGATGGGAGTGGACTGTATTCGTTCAAGAACATGAAGTAATATACATGTATATAATATACGCCTCTGGATTATGTTCAGTCCTTTCTTTATTATTAATTTTTTTTTCTCTCTCTTTTTTTGTGTTGCCAATTATTATCTACAATTCTCTGCACCCATTATTCTCTATTCTTTATTTTTATTTGCCGCCATTTATTTTGCACAGTCAGCAATTCTTCTCTATATATTCTGTAACCCCATATTATAAATCGGTAGGTCACATTTATGAAAGGGAAGGGGATTGTAGTTACGACGTAAGGAACATATCCGATATCATTTGTGAAAAGGTTATTCCATAACGGTCAACTAATTCGTGATGGCGTCCGTGAAATTTACGATGGGATGACTTCAACTTTACCAATTGCAACACTTGGTTTAATAGCTTCCCTGTGAGCAGCAACCCATTATCAAGAAAATCATGATAGGAAATACAAGCACGGGAATATCGTATTAAATTGGAAATATATACACCGTATGCAGGTGCTGATGGTTCTAAACGACGTCTATGAGACAGCATATTAAGTCTTCATAAACACAATCATCAACCGGTTTAAAGTCTTGAAAATCTGTATCTAAATTTTTTAAGCGATCACGATTTGAGGAAACATATTTCTATACAAAGTATATAGAAGTTGGCGATTCCCTTGTTTATTTATTCTATAACTATTTTGACCATTTTTCTCGATTCTATAAAATTTTTAACATAATTCTCTATTCTTTATTATATTTTAGTCCCCCATTTTTTTCTATTTTTGTTCTCTATACTCTATTTTTTGGCCCTTTTTCTGCAATTTTTGTACATTATTCAACATTATTTAAATCCGAACACTCAAAGAACTTAGAAACTAAACATTTGTCTGCATCTATGAAATGAAATTATCAACACTAAACTGTTCTTGACATGCAGACATAAGAAAAAATATATCAATGTTGCAGTTTTTTTATATGGTCATCGATGAAGTTTGAAAACAATTATATGAACAGTTCTTTCACAAGCAACAAAGTGTCTAGACTGGTTCCCGATCTCAATTTTCAGTATGTTACACATATACCATGAGAGAGTATGGCTAATAGCTAATACCTGGAACGTAGTACCGGGCACCAAGACACAAAGTACAAAATGTATCTAGAGTCATAAAAGAGAGCACGATAGGGTGTTGCTAAACGGCGGAAACCGAAAACGCACAATGGCGGTGAATGAGAGGAGGTACAAGATTGTTTTCACAGTTTCTATGAAAAGATGTTACTGAATTTTAATGTGCGTATTGTTATTCTTTTACTTTTCTACATTGGCTAGAGGTATAGGGGGAGGGTTGAGATCTCATAAACATGTTTAACCCCGCCGCAATTTTGCGCCTGTCCCAAGTCAGGAGCCTCTGGCCTTTGTTAGTCTTGTATGATTTTAAATTTTAGTTTCTTGTGTATAATTCGGAGTTTAGTATGACGTCCATTATCACTGTACTATTATGCATATTTTAGGGGCCAGCTGAAGGACACCTACGGGTGCGGGAATTCTCGCTACATTGAAGACCCATTGGTTGCCTTCGGCTGTTGTGTACTCTATGGTCGGATGGTTGTCGCTTTGACATATTCACCATTTCCTTTCTCAATTTTACGTCAATGCTATGGAAAAGAAATAAGTGTTTTTCATAGAACAAAACATTATTTGCATGATGGAACGGATGGGGTTCACAGAAAAGAGTAAAGAAGACAAGAAGTGCAGAATGAAGTGCCAGAAAAATAAAGATTAGAGAAAACTGCATTAATCAAAAAAGAATAGAACAAGGGAGCAACAATATCACTTTAAAGATGGGGGTGGATTATGCAATGTTTCTTTTTGTCAGAGTCAAAAAACATTTTTTTGTCATCAGCTTGACCACAATATCTTTTTTGTCAAATTGGAGATTAGAATATTTTTTTTAGGAAAAAATCATAACCCTCCTTGAAGTTAAATGGCCGTTCCCTGATAGGACACTAAAATATTTAGATTAGGAAACAATGGGCCGAATATAATACAGATTTTTCATTACAAATAGACACAAGAAAAACAATAATGGTTTAATTTCAAACAAAGCGTCCTTTGTTAGTCTTATATTATTTTTATTTTAGTTTCTTGTGTACAATTTGGAGTTTAGTATGGCGTTCATTATCACTGAACTAGTATATATATGTGTTTAGACGCAAGCTGAAGGAAGTACCTTGGTGCGGGAATTTCTCGCTGCATTGAAGCCCTGTTGGTGATCTTCTGCTGTTGTCTGTTCTATGGTCGGGTTGTTGTCTCTTTGACACATGGCCCATTTTCATTCTCAATTTAATAATCTCTTCAAATTCATTACAGACGCGTGTTTCTCCGCAAGTCAGAATTAAAATTCCATATTATGACTTTAAGTGCATTCAATAAGATTCAAAACATTTACCTAAAATATTACAAGAAAACGGCATATTGCGAAACTTTTTTCAAATGTGAGTTACCTTTCTTTAACCATGTGCCTGTCAAAACACAACAAATAGCTATTTAATATAATGTTACATTGCAAAATCTAGAATTAGGTGTATCAAGAATGCATGTAGACATTCAAAACGCTTCAGACGACGACTATTTGATTTCAGGAGAGGGAAGGGAAGGGGAAGAAGGGGCATCGAAGTCCAAAACTTGAAGAAGGAAAATAAACATGACCAACCCTTCAAAATGTTGATCACCTGAGTTCGCTTCTTCGAAAATTGGATATTCCCTTTCCATTCCCAAAAATATTTAAGACCCCCTCAATTTCCCCAAGTCCCCTTCCGGTTACAAGTGGTCCATAATATAGTTGATAATATACATGCACGATCCAGTAATATTTTGTTTAACACATGTATGCTACACCACAGTTAAATTTAAATGAACATAAGAGATGATGATAGCCTGTTCTTACATGTGAAAGGAGGAGAAAACCGTGGGTATTAAACTATTACGTAAACTCTGTGTTACTATCATTAGCTTTTCAAAAAGCTTTCCTGCCTTTGGCATCTATTGAATATAAGAAACTCGTTACTGAGGGGTATAATGGCAAGTTATGAAAGGAAATTTAAGATTTTAATTAAGTCAATAATGGAAGGATCTTATATTATATTTTAGGCAGTCGAAGGGCTTGAGTGTGTCTAGTGTTTCGATAAATTAAATAAATATATGCATAGCAAAAGATCCTACCATAGACATACAGAAACTCATCAAAAGGCCCAACCAACTTAAAAAAACCACAATATTTACAAGAAGAAATCCAGCTCCGACAAAATTTCTCATCATTGACACTTCTTGGTCTTTCATGATGGTGAAAATCTTAAGACTGAGTAACTTGTAAAATATGAAAAGGATTAGACCCGGTTAACCCTCTTAATGCCAAAGCGACACATATGTCGTTCTAGTGTTGATGCCAAAGCGACATATACGTCGTTTGGGGGTTTGATGCCAAGGCGACATATATGTCGTTTCAACAATAGTATATACTATAAATCAAAATTTAGCAATCTTCACTTCAGTAAATAATTAAACCTTTATAACATTGTTGACCATCGGTCATCTTAGTGTATTTTGAAGCAATGACGTAATATCCATGACGTCATTATGACGTTATAATTATGGCAAAAAAACACGTTAACCCTCTTGCTGCCGACCGTTTTTCAAGGTTGCATTTCATATGCCGGAAAATACGACAGCTCAACGTCTGTGACGTAACATGCCAAACAACAACGTCATTCGATATATGACGTCACGACAAAATGACCACTACATTTGGGACCAATTGGAGAAAAACATAACCCTGTTTATTCTTCCGTATTTTAATTGAAAGAGATACAGCATTGATAAGAAGCTTGCATAAATTTATCCATGGACATATGTGTCCCTCCGGCACTGCCGGTTTGGACATATGTGTCCCTCCGGCAGCAAGAGGGTTAACCAGCGGCAAACAGCAACGTTGGTTTTTATATTTGCAGATCTTTGCAAGCACATGACACTGGTGCTGAAATTTAGTGATTGACATAAGAGCTGGAAACACAAGATAATTGAATAAAACCGGGTCACCCTTTTTTTGCATCGTTACTTATTAGACTTACATAATCAAAAACACCTTATTGACGCATTTCCGACATATTCGATAAACTGTGTGTTGAAAAATGACTTATAAAGTTTCGCACATTACGTATGTTCGAATATTAATGTTTATGTGTTTATCCTCTAAGACAGTCCGAAACAGGAAATCGGCCCGTCCACTCATGACAGAATAATGGCACAAGAAAACTCGATTATTAACACTGAAAAGAATGTTAAGATTTGGAGTTATGAAAATTTGGAAAAACACTAATTTTCAGCATGAAACTAAACAAAATTGACCTTAAATGATCGATAAAACACACACTGTCAATGTTCACATTTTCCTATCTAAATTGAGTTCCTTTTATCCAAATGGTGTTTGATTGATAAGCGACAAATACTTGCAAGTTGACTTTAATTTGATAAACTAAATTTCATATTTATTAGTTTTCGCCCATTGGAATAACTCCTTTTGATGTTTAAAGTGTTCTTTATTATTGCTAGCTTAGTTCCTGCTATGAAGGTGGACAGGGTTTATTCAATTTTTTACAAACATACGTTTCGTAAACTTAGGCAGCAACCATTTGATTTTCTGGGGGGGGGGGGAGGGGGGGGGCTATTGTTTTTTTTGGAAAAAAAAGTTTGTTTCCAGTTTTTGGAGAACAAAATAATTTGTTTTTGATTCTGAGAAAAAAAAATTGTTTGTTTCACCCTCAGCTGCCACTATATGTAATGCTAAAATTGAAAGAAAAAAATTGTTTTCGACTTGTCGCGAAAAAAATAGATTGTTTTTCGCCGCAGGCGAAAAAAAAAGTTTGCAGTGAAAAAAAACCCCAAGGCCCCCCCCCCGAAAATCAAATGGTTGCTGCCTTAAGACTTTATTTGTCTGAATCCCGTAGGTGTAATATTTATAAACATTTATTTTAGGACTGAAATCGTGTCATCCCTCTTGATGCCAAAGCGACATATATGTCGTTTCAGTGTTGATGCCAAAGCGACATATACGTCGTTTGGGGGTTTGATGCCAAGGCGACATATATGTCGTTTCAACAATAGTATATATTATAAATCAAAATTTTGCAACCTATACCACACTAAATGATTAAAGCCTTATAACATTGTTGACCACAGGTCATCTAAGTGTATTTTGAAGCTATGTCATTATGACGTTATAATTATGGCAGAAGTATTAAAATTGAATTTTCTTTCTCTGAAAAAAAAAACGTCTTCCAGCGGCATACAACGACGTTGGTTTTTATATTTGCAGATCTTTGCAAACACATGACATTGGTGTTGAAGATTAAAATCTTGACATAAGAGCTGGAAAGACAAGATAATTGAACAAGAACGGCCCACCCCTTTTTTGGCATCGTAATTTATCAGAATAATATAATAAAAAAAACCACTTTATTGACCGCGTTTCCGACATATTCGTCAGACTGTGTGCTGAAAATGCTTTAGAAAGTTTCGCATATTACGAATGTTCGAATATAAATGTTTATGTGTTTACACTCTCAGTCCAAAATAGGAAACCGGTCCACCCATGACGAAATAATTGCCCAAGAGGACTCGGTAATTAATAAAAAAAATGTTGAGATTTGGAGTTATGAAAATTTATTTATAACGATTTTAAGCATGGAAATCAACAGAAATCTCCTAAAATTGTCGATAAAATACACACTGCCAATGCCCACATTTTCTTTTCTAAATTGAGTTCCTTTTATCCAAATTGTGTTTGATTGATAAGCGACAAATACTTGACTTTAATTTTATAAACACAATTTTATATTTATTAGTTTTCGCATTTAACCTACATGTTATATATAATCCTTTTGGTGTTTTAAAGTGTTCTTCATTATTGCTAGCTGAGTTCCTGCCATGAAGGAGGAAAGTGTTAATTACATTTTTACAAACATAGGGGAAATATTTTATGAACATTTTAGGAATGAAATCGTGTCATTAAACA
This sequence comes from Mytilus edulis, assembly GCA_019925275.1. Taxonomy (NCBI): domain Eukaryota; kingdom Metazoa; phylum Mollusca; class Bivalvia; order Mytilida; family Mytilidae; genus Mytilus; species Mytilus edulis. The sequence goes on along the minus strand of CM034351.1, from coordinate 28,090,713 downwards.
TTATATGGTGCATTTTTGACGGACACTTTCAGTCGGCTTCACATAGTTGATAGACGAAATATTTAATTTAAATTTTAAAGCTATTTTAAAACTGAATTAACGATTTATTAATTGCATGTCATTTAGTTCAGCGACAAATATTTTATACTTATAATATACAAATAAGGGGATGTGGTTTAACTGCAAATGAGTATGATGAGACAGCAATCAACTAGATAGATATGAAGTGGATGTTAGCAATATTGCAGGCAATAGTACAGCCTTCAACATTGAGAAAAAACAACAATAGTCGCCTACAGAAGACCCCGAAATGTAAAATGTGAAACAATTCAATTGAGAAGGTGAATGGCCTAATTCATAATAATATATTTGGCTTATTCATACTTGTGTACAAGTATACCAAATAAGTTTAATCATTTAATTGAGAAAAAAAAAATGAAAAATTACTGAATTTTAACCTTTACGGAGATGCAACGGGTTCTGTATTTCTATTTCCAATATGATTTCAAGGAGATGGTATTGCTAGGTTATGAGCAGGGTTTATTCTACTATATTCAGCATTAGCTCAATTAACGTTCATATACAGATCCATTTTTTTACATACCGGTTCATGAAATTATATTGGTATTTTTGGCCAGTATGCACCATCTGTATCTCCCTTGAAATTTTAAAGAGACCAGTCTTTTTTTTTTTAAGTCTGACTGTTTCGGATTAAACAGAAGCTAGGGATTTGAATTTCACTAAACGGATACATGTACCACAGATCAGATCATAAAATATTCATTATCAAATTATAGAGAATAAACTGATGAAACAATATGTTCTCCGAGTGTTCGAAATTCATTTTTGTAATTTAACTGAAAAGGATCATGTCGATAAAAGTATTCTCTATTTCTCTGTGCGATGATTCACATTAAAAAATCCAAAATGAACACACATTTTTTTGGCATTCGTAAGAAGAGAAACGAAAAGAGACATAAGAGGAGACACCTTCTACTGGCATACATTTTATTACACAAAACCAGCAGCGATTATTACGGCCTCTAAAATCTGGACCTATTTTTAATCCTTTGATTCGGTTAATGATGTAACATATACCATTTAGTAATAATATATTAAGTTGTTTGGCACGTGAAGAATACAAGGAGTATAGATACTAAAATTATTTTCGATAATAGTTACGGGCAATACTTCCTTTCATATACTGTTTTGTATTTGCTATGTTTTTGAAACTGATGTGGTTCTACAGAAATTTTCACAAAAGGAATCTGGTGACCTTCAATTTAAAACAAATTGATATTGGCCTACATCAAAAGACGCAATAAATTAAAAAAAACAAAATACACGTAGAGGTCGACTAACATTCAATACGCAATCACATCTACGAAATGTATATAACTTCATATGTAAATAGTCCCGTTCATGTCGAGACGAGATAGGACAAATCTAAGCCAGTCTTCTGAATTTATCCCTAAACATTAAATGCAAGAAATAAATGTTCTTACATGTACATTTAATACACAAAAAAATACTGCTCACATGGTTCATGTATTCAGACAGCATAGGACAATGATGCAAGGTTAAAATATCGCGACATTACTCGCCTCCTTTTGTATATTCAGTAATTGTAATATCAAAGTGTTACTTATAGAAAAATAAAAGTTCTTGAACATGGGAAAACACATGATTATAACTGACCTTTCATTACCCTTTTAGAGAAATTATTTACGAATCCAGTGGCAGTATTTTTTACGAACTTTGGGCTATATATTACATTTTTTAAATATTTTATGAAGTTATTTCTAATTGGATTTCAATCAACCAATATATTTTTTTAACACGTATCTCTGTGTTTATCAGGTTATATTTATCATTGAACAACTATCTGTTGCTGGATATTTAAACACACATTTTTTATCCTGAAATTTGGCATATATTTTACCAAAATTGGTTTGCAAAATATTATTATAAATGTTTACATCAGTAGAAAACAAAAACAATCGAAGATAAAATTGTGACCAAATAAACAAATGTACTTCCGATAAATCCGTGTCTTTCAACATAAGGTTTGGTAAAAATCCGCCCATAAATACTCTAAAATATCTTTTTAAAAACTGTTATGATATAAAAATATATAGCCAAAAATTGTAGGCGGCAAATACGTATTGCATAATACTTTACAATATTATCTTGCAATTCAAAAAAGAACTTTTTATAATTGCACGAATTCGACAGCATCAAAAAAAAATATCAGTTAACTTTACATTTATGAATCTCATTGGTACATGTACGTTAAGATGCAAATTTGTATAAAAAGATTATAATCAGCAAATATAGCATTATCAAAATGTTCACCAGGTCACCGCCCTTATGAATGCCGTTTGCGTAGAAAAAACTACTGTATAAATCAACATGAAAAAAATAACGCCAAAAAGACGACGTCAAAAGAATTCGGCACTGGCGACGTCAAATTGTTATTGCTTATTTGCAACGTCGAAACGTTGATTTTTTTTAAATCTGGCATCAAGAGGGTTATATATATATATGGTGCATTATTGACGGACACTTTCAGTCGGCTTCACATAATTGATAGACGAAATATTTAATTTTAAATTTTAACTAAAGCTATTTTAAAACTGAATTTACGATTAATAAATTGGGTTATATTTAGTTCAGCAAAATATTTCATACTTATAATTATAATATAAAAATAAGGGGATTTGGTTTAACTGCCAATGAACATGATGAGACAACAATCAAACAACGTTGAATGAAGTGTTAGCAATTTTGCAGGCAACCGTACGGCCTTCAACAATGAGAAAAAACAGTACAACTAATCGCCTACAGCAGGCCCTGAAATGTAAAATGGGAAACAATTTAATCGAGAAAATGAATGACCTAATTCATAATACTATATTTGGCTTATTCATACTCGTGTATAACAAATAAGTATTAATCATTTAATTGAAAGGGAGAAAATGAAAATTAACGAATTTTAACCTTTAAATATTTGTAACGGGTTCTGTATTTCTATATCCAATATGATGTCTAGGAGACTATATTGCTCAAGGACTAATCATCTATATTAGCATCAGCTTAATTGATTTCCATATACTAGACCCTTTACAGATCGTTATTTAAACATACAGGTTCATGACATTATTTTGGTATTTTTTAGCCATTCATGCATGCATGCACCCTCTGTAACTAGCTTGAAATTTTAAAGGCACCAGGGCTGCGTTCAATATCGTAGCAGCTACGTAGTGCTACGTAGATTTTACTATTGAACGTGTAGCTATAGACTAGTTGTAACATAAATATTGTTAGCAGCTACGTAGCCGCTACGTAGCTGCTACGATATTGAACTCGACCCAGTCTTTTTTATTTGAAGTCGGACTTTTCCGGATTTAAAAGAAGCTAGGGATTTGAATTTCACTAAACGGGAAACCAAAGACCTGGTCATGAAATATTCATAACCAAACTATAGAGAATAAACTGATGGAACAATATGTTCTCCGAGTGTTTGGCATTCATTTTTGTAATTTAACTTAAAAGGATCTTGTCGATAAAATAATTCTTTATTTATCTGTGCGATGATTCACATTAAAAAATCCAAAATGAACACCCATTTTTTTGGCATTCTTTAGAAGACTTAGAAGAGAACACGAAAAGATATATAAGAGGAGACACCCTCTAATGGCACAATTTTGTTACACAAAACCAGCAGCGGTTTTTAGGCCTTTAAAATCTGGACCTATTTTTATCTTTTGATTCGGATAATGATGTAACATATACAATTAAGAAATAATATAAGTTGTTTTGCACGTGAGAAGTACAAAGAGTATGAATACTAAAATTATTTTAGATAATAGTTACGGGCAATACTTCTTTTCATACTGTTTTGTATTTGCTAGGTTTTTGAAATGGATGTGGTTCTTCAGAAATTTACACAAAAGGAATTTCGTGACCTTCATGTTATTTTTTTTTTATATAGGCCAACATCAAAAGACACAATAAATTAAAACAAACATTCAATACGTAATCACATCTACAAAATGTATAATACTTCATAAAGTAAATAGTCCCGTGTCGAGACGGGGATAAATTCAAGCCAGTATTCTGAATTTATCCCTACACATTATATGCAAGAAAAAAATGTGAGATATAAAAAAAAGGCTTCTGCTCGCATGGTTCATGTATTCAGACAGCACAGGACAATGATATGAGGCTAAAATATCCCGACATTATTCGCCTCCTTTTGTATCGGTAATTGTTATATCAAAATAGAAAAATAAAAGTTCTTGAACATGGATAAAAAAACACGATTATAACTGACGCTTTATTACCCTTTTAGAAGAAATGATGTACGAACCCTTTTCTTACAGTGGCGAGAAGAATATTTTCACGAACAACTTTGGGCTATATATTGCATTTTTTGAATAAATTTTATAAAGGTATTTCTTAAGGGATGTCAATCAACCAATAGATTTATTTGTTATCACATACATGTATCTATTTGTTTATCAGGTTATATTTATCATTGAACAACTATCTTTTACTGGAGATATAAACACTAATTTTTTATCCTGAAATTTGCCATATATTTTTACCAAAATTGGTTTAAAAAATATTATTATAGATGTCCACATCAGTAGAAAATAAAAACAATCAAAGATAAAATTATGACCATATAAACAAATGTATTTCCGGCAATTCCGTGTCTTTCAACATAAGGTTTGGTAAAAATCCGCCCATAAATACCCTAAAATATCTTTTTAAAAACTGTTATGATATGAAAATATGTAGCAAAAAATTGTAGGCGGCGCATAATACTTTAAAAAAAATTCTCTCTCAATTAAAAAAGATCTTTTTATAATTGCACGAATTCAACAGCATGTTGAAAAAAATATCAGTTTACTTTACATTTGTGAATCTCCTTGGTCCATCAAGATGCAAATTTGTATAGAAAGATTTTAATCAGTCAACATAGAATTATCAAAATGTTCTCCTGGTCACCGCCCTTGTGAATGCCGTTCGTGTAGAAAAAACTACTTTATAAATCAATATGAAAAAAATAACGCTAAAAAGACGACGTCAAAAGAATTCGGCACTGGCGACGTCAAATTGTTATTTTAATGCAATTATTTTGTAACAATTGTTCTGATTGGATGACAGCAAGCGTAAAATTCTCTATCTCCTTGTCTGTAACTAAGGAAGCCGACATTTTGAATTTCGGAATGTATTGACATGTTATTTCTACAATAATAAACAAAAAACTCACTTGTTGCGCCTAAAAATCTTCTTTTTATGAAATTTTATTACATTCTGAAGCGGCACAGAAGCAGAAAACGCCCGGTGTTTATGTTTGACGCCGGAAGCATACCTATGACGTCACCTAGTGTAGGGACCAAAGAAGATAACATCTTTTCGCGGAATTTTCTTTAATGAAGATTTTATACTGAAATAATGATCAAAATTTAATTATGAACTTGTTTTGCATTAGAATAGAGATAACTGTATTGTATTTGAAGCTTTGCGGACGTCCATCGGTAGTTTTACTGTCGCAAATACCCGTTTACCTGTCTCCGCTCCGCGTCGCCAGGTAAACTAAATTTGCGACAGTAAAACTACCGATGGACGTCCTTAAAGCTTCAAATACAATACAGTTATCTCTTAATTGCCCATTGACAACGTCGAAACGTTGATTTTTTTAAATCTGGCATCAAGAGCTGAATTCACATGACGCATTGAACACATCATTGAAAGATCGTGAATTACAGAACAAGAGTTAGTGCTTTTTTTCAGAACTGTTTGACACTCAAAGAGGAAGTTACCAAGTGTAATGTATTTGATTGACTCATTTTGAAAGATAACCAAACACAACCAAAGCACAGACTGTGAGTATGGAATGTTACATTTTTAACAAAGAAGAAAATCGTAACAATTCTGAAGGTTTGTTATTTTGTTATTTTGATGCTTTCTTTGTGACAGAAGTGTTCCACATTTTTAACTATTTTTTTTTATCTCAGCGTTACTGATGAGTCTAATGTAGACGAACAGCGCGTCTGGTGTATCAAATTATAAGCCTGGTTCCTTTGATAACTATTTTCACCACTGGGTCGATGCCATTGCTGGTGGACACTGCGTCCCCGATGATATCACCAGCCCCGTAGTCAGCACGTCGGTCTCGACATGAATATCAATTATGAGGCCTTTTTTTTATTTTTATAAATTAACTGTTTACAAGAGTATGGGTTATTCGAAATACTAAGGATTTTCATATACCAGACATAGATTACCTTAGTCGTATTCGTCAAAACTTTCTGAAAATTTAAGTCCTCAATGCTCCTCAACTTTATGTCTGTTTGGCTTTAAAACTATTTTTGATCTGAGCGTCACTGGTGAGATATGTATGTAGACGAAACGCGCGTCTGGCGTATCAAATTATTAGCCTGGTACCTTTGAAAACCTTTGAAAGCTATTAACTGTATGATGTTTTTCAGTACGACGCAACCTTGATTAGGCCATAGTATAAGACCTCCAACTAAGTTGAGCGTTGAAAAAAACCCTAAAGCAAGTGCATTCGTGATTTAATTTTCAGGGTCCGAATAACACTATTTGGTTACAAATATTAATAATTTAATTTTGGATGTAACGCGTCTTCTGATTAGCTAACGTTATTTTGTTATTAGCCCATAGACATAATTTAGTCATGTGACCGTGACGTCATCAACGTTTTTTCATGGTGTTCTACGGTTAAAAAAGAAATGACTGTAATATTTTTTCTGTTTATTCGAAAAAATGTGGTGCACACTGTTAAAAAACCCGCTACGCGCGTTATTCAGTGTGCACCAAATTTTTTATGTTATTTCTTCATAGACAGAAAAAATATTACAGTAATTCCTTAAATGTACAATTCTAAATAAAGTTACTTATCCCCGGCTTAGTATATATCTAGGATTTTGATTGGTTAACGCACGTCGTTACAAAACCCATAGCCCCTGGGTGTTGCCAACTCATATCCCCGGACGTTGCTAGCCATTATACCGGGGAAATTCACGCAAGTTTTCCTTAGTTGTATGATTGCTCCTTGTGAAATATTGAATTCTGTAGATTATCCATGATGTTTGTAATCAAATATTTAATTCATTAACGATTTTGTCCTATTATGCCGATCATTTGCACTCATTTCATTAAATGCATCACTTGACTGCCCCATTTTCAAGGAATGGGACTACTGACCTATCTATGCAAATGACCCACGTTGACGTCACACCATCTATGACGTAACTTTCACAACATTGAGCGCCAAATTTGAATCAATCCAGTTCCTCTGTCTTTGTATAAAAATACGTCTTATATTTGACTACCTGTAGGGTTCTACCAAAGGTACCCCGTAAAAAATATGCAAAATTTCCAAATTTCAATAAAACTTTTTTAAATAATGAAAAAACGTTGTTTTTACGTTACACTTTGTACCCGAATATCCATAAAACTCGCCCGATTCGGACTAAGACCGGGGTTAAATTCGTTATCTACGTTCATATCCGTAGATATGGGTATTTTAACACCCTTCAGTACCCTGTACACCCTTTGGCTTCGCCTCATGGTGTACTGGGGGTACTTCAGGGTGTTAAAATACCCATATACCCTGTACACCCTTCGGTTTCGCCTCATGGTGTACTTGGGGTACTTCAGGGTGTTAAAATACCCATATCTACGGATATGAACGTAGATAACTTATGTTATCCCCGGCTTAGTATATATCTAGGATTTTGATTGGTTAACGCACGTCGTTACAAAACCCATAGCCCCTGTGTGTTGCTAACCCATATCCCCGGACGTTGCTAACCATTATCCCGGGGAAATTCACGCAAGTTTTCCTTAGTTCTATGGTTGCTCCTTGTGGAATATTGAATTCTGTAGATTATCCATGATGTTTGTAATTAAATATTTAATTCATTAACGATTTTGTCCTATTATGCCGATCATTTACACTCATTTCATTAAATGCATCACTTGACTGCCGCATTTTCAAGGAATGGGACTACTGACCTAGCTATGCAAATTACCCACGTTGACGTCACACCATCTATGGCGTAACGCTCACAATATTGAGCGCCAACTTTGACTCAATCCAGTTTCTCCGTCTCCGTATTAAAAACGTCTTATATTTGACTACCTGTAGTGTTCTACCAAAGTTAGTACCCTACACCTCGTAAAAAATATGTAAAATTTCCAAATTTCAATAAAACTTTTTTAGATAATGAAAAAAACCTTGTTTTCGCGTTACACTTTGTAAAATTCAGTTTGACTGCCACATTGTCAAACATTGGGACTACTGGCCTAGCTATGCAAATGACCCACATTCACGTCACACCATTTATGACGTAACTCTCACAACATTCAGCGCCAAATTTTACTCAATCCAGTTTCTCTGTCTCCGTATTAAAAATGTCTTATATTTGACTACCTATAGGGTTCTACCAAAGGTACCCTACACCCCGTTAAAAATATGTAAAATTTCGAAATTTTAATAAAACCTTTTTAGATTATGAAAAAAACGTATTAAAAATGTCTTATATTTGACTACCTTTAGGGTTCTACCAAAGGTAGTACCCTTCACCCGTAAAAAATATGTAAAACTTCGAAATTTTAATAAAACTTTTTTAGATTATCAAAAAACGTTGTTTTCAATATACACTTTGTACCCGAATTTCAATAAAACTGGACCGATTCGTACTAAGACCGGGGATAAATTCGTTATCTACGTTCATATCCGTAGATATGGGTATTTTAACACCCTTCAGTACAATGTACCCTGTACACCCTTTGGCTTCGCCTCATGGTGTACTGGGGGTACTTCAGGGTGTTAAAATACCCATATACCCTGTACACCCTTCAGCTTCGCCTCATGGTGTACTTGGGGTACTTCAGGGTGTTAAAATACCCATATCTACGGATATGAACGTAGATAACTTATGTTATCCCCGGCTTAGTATATATCTAGGATTTTGATTGGTTAACGCACGTCGTTACAAAACCCATAGCCCCTGTGTGTTGCTAACCCATATCCCCGGACGTTGCTAACCATTATCCCGGGGAAATTCACGCAAGTTTTCCTTAGTTCCATGGTTGCTCCTTGTGGAATATTGAATTCTGTAGATTATCCATGATGTTTGTAATTAAATATTTAATTCATTAACGATTTTGTCCTATTATGCCGATCATTTACACTCATTTCATTAAATGCATCACTTGACTGCCACATTTTCAAGGAATGGGACTACTGACCTAGCTATGCAAATTAACCACGTTGACGTCACACCATCTATGGCGTAACGCTCACAATATTGAGCGCCAACTTTGACTCAATCCAGTTTCTCCGTCTCCGTATTAAAAACGTCTTATATTTGACTACCTGTAGTGTTCTACCAAAGTTAGTACCCTACACCCCGTAAAAAATATGTAAAATTTCCAAATTTCAATAAAACTTTTTTAGATAATGAAAAAAACCTTGTTTTCGCGTTACACTTTGTAAAATTCAGTTTGACTGCCACATTGTCAAACATTGGGACTACTGGCCTAGCTATGCAAATGACCCACATTCACGTCACACCATTTATGACGTAACTCTCACAACATTCAGCGCCAAATTTTACTCAATCCAGTTTCTCTGTCTCCGTATTAAAAATGTCTTATATTTGACTATAGGGTTCTACCAAAGGTACCCTACACCCCGTTAAAATATGTAAAATTTCGAAATTTTAATAAAACCTTTTTAGATTATGAAAAAAACGTATTAAAAATGTCTTATATTTGACTACCTTTAGGGTTCTACCAAAAGTAGTACCCTTCACCCCGTAAAAAATATGTAAAACTTCGAAATTTTAATAAAACTTTTTTAGATTATCAAAAAACGTTGTTTTCACGATACACTTTGTACCCGAATTTCAATAAAACTGGCCCGATTCGTACTAAGACCGGGGATAAATTCGTTATCTACGTTCATATCCGTAGATATGGGTATTTTAACACCCTTCAGTACAATGTACCCTGTACACCCTTTGGCTTCGCCTCATGGTGTACTGGGGGTACTTCAGGGTGTTAAAATACCCATATACCCTGTACACCCTTCAGCTTCGCCTCATGGTGTACTTGGGGTACTTCAGTGTGTTAAAATACCCATATCTACGGATATGAACGTAGATAACTTATAATATCTTTTGTTCATTTCTTCAAAATATATGAATATATACTATCTGATTAAAAATCTTTCCCTTTATTATATAAAGTTGGTCTTTGATCATAGGCATAATAATAGCCAACTTGTTGAAATTGAACCATTAAATATAAGAACATGGTGTTTTCTTTGTGACAAAAGTGTTCCAAACCTTTAACTTTAATATTTTATTCAGCACAATACAACCTTGGTGAAGCCAAGGTATGAGACCTCCAACTACGGAAAGCGTTGATCAAAACAAAACAACTGTATTGTTTTTTTTTTTTAATTTTCACTGTTCGAATAACACTATTCGGTTACAAGACTAATGTACAATTTTAAATAAAGTTACCTATCTTTTGTTTATTTCTTCAAATTATTTGAATATACATGTATGCTATCTGATTTAAAATCTTTGCCTTCATTATCTTTATTATATGAAGTTAGTCTTTAATCATAGGCATAATAATAGCCAACTTGTTGAAATTAAACCATAATAAAGATTATATATATAAGAACATGGTGTTTTTTATATTTCATTTTGATCCTATCTTTGTGACAAAAGTGTTCCATACCTTTAACTTTATTATTTTATTCAGCACAATACAACCTTGATTAGGCCAAGGTATGAGACCTCCAACTACAGAAAGCGTTGATCAAAACAAAACAATTGCATTGTTTTTCTAATTTTCAGTGTTCGAATAACATTATTGGGTTACAAGATTAAAGGACAATTTTAACTAAAGTTACCTATCTTTTGTTCATTTCTTCCATTATATTCAAATACATGGTATCTGATCTAAAACTTTCCCTTTATCACCTTTATTATATAGTCTGCCTTTGATGATAAGCATATAACGAACTTGTTGTAATTGAACCATTATATACAAGAACATGCATGATGTACCAATATGTAGGGCAAAATTCTGGACTTTTTGTCTTCATACTTAAGAAACTTATTCAAACATGTTAAATGTAAAATATTGATTACAACGAACACCAGTCTAAAGTATTTAAATGAATGTTGTCTGATTTGAATTTTCCTTAACAGGGCCATTAGCACTGTGTCTAAATCACACCGGCAAAATTTATTCGGACTCGATGGTATCTAACATTCGGCACAATGACGGAACATTAATAGACAAAAGAAAGCTAGGTTTCTCCTTATTTTCTTATTTTTTTTAATGATATCAAAGAATATATATACATAAACAACTATTTTCTATTGTGATATGCATTATTTTCTACAACCGTTTTATATTAACCAAGAAATAAGTAAAAATGCATGTCAAAATGACGAATTGAGTGAACCTTGCCTCGAAATTGTTTAATTTCTCGTTAAATTGTTCACTTTGTACGGAATGAAAGGTACGGGAAGATAGATACTGACACGGAGATTGCAAAACTAGTCATTATGAGCATCTCAATACTTGTATTTGTGTGTATGGAACGAAAGAAATGGGTCATGTCAAATTAAAATACACCGGTTTCGTCATTGTTGTTTACTAACAATCACCCGGGTTCGTCTTTATATTTCACCCGGTTTTTTCATTTTTTTTTTAAACCAACAATTTATGAAAAGCAACGTTAACACGGATCTGAACATTGTCTTTCGAAAGAATTTAAATATATATTTATTATAAAGTAAACTTGGCGTGTTTACATTTATTTACATAGGTAATTATAGTACTACACATTTTCCTAATAAAAGGCGTATCTGTTATTTCACTGATCTCCAAACTAATTTTAAATGGAATATAGATACTCAATAGCAAACACTGATATCTAATTACTTTTTTAACATTAACATTATGATATTTTTTTATATAGGTTTTGAGATACATCGCAATATGTGACCCCCCCCCCTTTTTTTTTTTTTACAAAAAAACCTTAATAACGCTTATCAAACAAAATTTAAAACATCACCAAAAAGTATGCAGAAGATTTATATTACTAAGAAGTGTGTAAAGTTTGATGCAAAAATGATAAACCGTTTTGAGATATGGTACGACATGTTCTTATGTTGTACTGTTATACCACTGTCCCAGGTTAGGGTGAGGGTTGGGATCCCGCTAACATGTTTAACCCCGCCACATTATTTATGTATGTGCCTGTAATTCAGTGGTTGTCGTTATATCTTTGTTCCATACTTGTATATGTTACAGTCAAACCTTCTAACTTTTGACATATGCAGCTTTATACAAATAGTTAAAAACGCTATGAATTTGAATCACTTAGTGTCGCTTGTTTAAAAATATAAATGAGAATGTTTATAATAAACATAATCAAACTCACATAATCCGATTTCGCGGGTGATCCTGTTTTCTTATTTCTTACAATATTTTGCATGGTAGTTGTAATCCTTTTCTTTCTATAAACATTCAATTTCCATGTCGATTATGCATGTATATATACATTTGTCTTATCATCAACGTTTATCCTTAAGAAGATTTATTTTTAACGATCATAGAAAAGATTACATACATAGAATGATTAGATTACTTATAAAGGTGCCTATCCTATTGTATGAGAAAATCATATATCAATTGTGTGTTTCGATTTTTTCAGACCGTAAAGTATAACTCTAATTTCAAGTTTAAACATATTTTCCATAATTCATATAGAAAACGCATATTTGAGAGCTTTAACCTCAATTTTCGTTATAACCGATCATTTCTATCTATTCTGTTGTTAAAATTTTTTGAATGCAAAGTAAAATTAAAATTATTTGTGTTCTATAAGAGTAGGAATTCTAGTTTTTGCTTATTATTTATTTGAATCTGAGACTAATCATATAAATAATAAGCCGTTGTCCTGTGAAAGAACTTGTTTTCCAACGACCCGATCACAAAACTCCATTTTAATACTGAAGTTAAATTATCAATTATAATGCAAAGCGATTATGATTTTTTTGTTGTTGACCAAACCGGGTTATGCATTGTGAAATCTATGACCAAACCGGGTGGTAAACATTGACGAAACCGGCCAGTTCCATTTTGACATGACCCATTTCTTTCGTTCCATACTCCGAAATTTAAGTATTGAGATGTTCATAAAAACAAGTTTTGGAATCTCCGTGTCAGTATCTATCGTCCCGTACCTTTTTTTCCGTACAATGTGAACAATTTAACGAGAAATTAAACAATTTCGAGGCAAGGTTCACTCAATTCGTCATTTTGACGTGCATTTTTACTTATTTCTCCGTTAATATTGAACGGTTGTAGAAAATATTGCATATCACTATAAAAAATAGTTGTATGTATATATATAATTCTTCGATATCATAAAAAAAATTAAGAAAATAAAGAGAAACCTAGCTTTCTGCTGTCTATTAATGTTCCGTCATTGTGCCGGATGTTAGATACCATCGAGTCCGAACAAAGTTTGCCGGTGTGGTTTAAACACAGTGATTAGCTGTCAAATGCTTGAACACCGATTTTAATTGAGTTTCATAATTTGATTTATAATATCGTTTCCAAAAACGAATATCCAATTTATCAAAAGTTCACAAAAAGAAATAATTAACAATGAACTCACTAAAACGTATCAGTATTTCATACATTTATTGATTAGCTATAATTTCGTTTTTAATCAATTAATATAATTAGACATGTCTTTATCAAACCAATTTTTGTTTTGTCATTTCGACACTTATTTTTGATCATCAATCTAGATTAAAAAACTTTTATTGTTGTGCTCAAAATGTATTCATGATAATACTGATTATAAAAAGTTGGCATTAAGGTTGCATTTCTGTAAATTTTGACAATGCAATTTCCCATAGGAACTCCTTTTACGGCTAAAACTGTACCACTTTTACTATGAAGTTTTGAAAAAAATCTTATCCTAGAATTGAAAGTTCATATGCACCACAATTTTTTTCAAAGTTCAAAATATAGGGCTGTGCGGCATATTTTCAACGTTTATATGCCCTGAACTTCTCAGAGTTTAAACTTACACTAATTTTCTTAACTACCCCTACCTCGAATGAAAGGTTACCACAGATTTCAATGTAAACAATATGCACGTGTTTATTTACTGGTAACATTCCCAAGTTCTGTCTCTGCGATATGGAACACAGAGAGCATAACTGGGAACCAGTATGTAAACAAAATTAATTTTCTATGAATATTCAATTATACTCCCCAAAAGAGGCGTGTTTTGAGAAACAACTGTATTTACAAAGTACAACCTATAGAGGTTATTGGTGGGATGCTACTCCACATGTCGTTGTTTCTTTATATTGATTTGTACCTGGTGCTCGTTTTCAACCGTATGAAAGAAAGTACGATTCGACAAAAATTATACTAGAAACCACTCACAGTTTATTGTTAGTCTGAAAATGTTTCACTTTGGAAAATTTAAGACCAGCATGAACATACGAGTATTGTTGTTATTGAACTTTTCATAAACTTTGAAAACAATTTGAAAATGTGGGATGCATCTCTGCAATCACAGTTCTGAATTTTTACCCCCAATTTTTTTTTATGCTATTGTTCATTGGTTTCATTTTTCTTTTTCCTAGAACATTCTGAAATATAAAAAAAACCACTTGGTTTCGTTTACCTCATAAGTTGTTATAATGAAATCTAAGGCTTTCTATCCTTATATAAATGAATGGAAACATACTAGTTTAAACAAGAATTACAATATGATAGCATACACTTATATATTTGTATTCAATAGGAACATTGCAAATAAAAAAGCAGTATGTCAGGATGCGACTTGAATGTTTTATAAACAGTATTTAGACAAAATTCTTAGAGAAAAAGATAACCCGAAACATTTATTTCATTTGCGATATTATTATTGCAGGGTTTTCTGTGGCAACATAATTGTTACGTTCAATTTGAAGGGCGTGTTATTCAACAAATATTCGGCTTTTCTATGGAAACCAACTGTACCCATCTGCATAGATGAACTTCTAATAAAAGACAAATAATAAGAAGTTAGCTTTGTATTTTAACTTTACTTTCTGCTATATAGATAGATCTATATCCTTGCACTGTATTATTTTCAGTTTGCTGACTTTGTTGACTGCATCTAAGATAAGTGTACGTTTGGCCTATATCTTGACTTACATAAAGAAATCGACAAAGAAAATCGTTGAAAACTACTTTTACGACAACAGATGTATATATATATGTGATCGGCAATAATTGAAATTAGTCATTAAGCTTAAATCCTAAGCAATAGGATAACACCTAGGCAGTAAGTGATTGCCTTAAATTTTCAAGCATTAAACTTATTTCCTGAAATCTGATGAAGATTATTCAAAAATTTGCCGAACATCATTTCAGGTAATAAGTTAAACTTTGGAATTTGTTTTATATTCCAAAAACATGTACATATATTCGGTGAAATATTCTTTATGTCAAATATTAAAAAAATCATATTCCAAGTTGATATACATTCATACATTCATTCAAAAGATCTTAAATTGTTCGTTTTCAAAGCAGAACGTATTCGTTATTTCTTTGTTGTATTTCAGAAATGGTTGTTCAAAACAAGTAATTGTATAAAAAAGAAGATGTGGTATGTTTGCCAATGAGACAACTGTCCACAAGAGACCAAAATGACACAGACATTAACAACTATAGGTCACCGTACGGCCTTCAACAATGAGCAAAGCCCATACCGCATAGTCAGCTATAAAAGGCCCCGATAAGACAATGTATAACAATTCAAATGAGAAAACTAACGGCCGTATTTATATATATATAAAAAAAAGACGAAAAACAAATATGTAACACATAAACAAACGACAACCACTATATTACAGGCTCCTGACTTGGGACAGACACATACATAAATAATGTGGCGGGGTTAAACATGTTAGCGGGATCCCAACCCTTCCTCTAACCTGGGACAGTGGTATAACAGTACAACTTAAGAACGAACTATGAAAATCAGTTGAAAAAGGCTTAACTCATCAGATGGACACAAATACAAGTAGACGTGGCCGGGTACTTATACATCCCGATACAAAAACAGATCTGAGATTACTCGCAGTTATCTGACAGCTAGTTCAAAGCCACTAACAACTAATAAAAAATCATGCATCTAAGACTAAACTATCAATCCGTACACATCCAACATCCAATGGATTTAGTGTAAAGACGTCATAAACAGCCAGAGAAAAACATGACCTTGTGCAATTCCAAGTTACAGGTATCAACAGATTGTAGATCCATGAATATGTATATGTATGTAACATACTAGTAATATTTAGTTAACTTTTAATTTACTGATGACAAAATCAATATTGATACCAATAAAAACAATATTCAATTATCTTATTACAGTGTTGAATAGGTAGCCTTTTGGAATAAGTTTATTTAAAGGAGCGACACGTTGTGATTGCCAATGAAACAACTATCCAACAAATTCCCGTGTTAATACTGAATTATTAGAAGATTAATTGTCATCTCACAAATTTATTATTTCATCATGAACTTTCTTTTCTACGACGTTTTCCGTCTTTACACTTTAAGCATGTCTACTAAACTGAACAGTTTGTCTCACATGTTAATTTTATAGAGGGTACTCACATGTTAAAATTGTATACCTTAATTAAGTAATTACTTGTACATGTACAAAAGGTTTGTGCAAGTAGTAACTTGTACACAATAATAAAGTGTACACGGCATATATATATAATACAGTTAACATGAATTTTAGCTTGAGTTTGTTGTCAGAATTTCCTATAAGTAAGATACATGCTTACACGGAAGATATTACAACAAAGGTTACAATTTGTGAACTTAAAATCATCCCTTCGAATGTATTATGAAAGCAATCATGATGTTTTGACCTATATAGATTATTTCTGTCATAAGATATTTTTAACTTGTAATAACCGCAAAACATCATCCTTTTCTCGAATGAAAAATTGTCGGATGCGACTTAGTGTAATACTTAGAACTTGCTTAGAATAACAGAATTGGTGCCAGGAGAAGATCGTGAATAATAAAGGTAACAGTAGTATACCACTGTTCAAAAGTCATAAATCGATTGAAAGAAAACAAATCCGGGGTTACAAACTAAAACAAAGAGAAACACATGAACTATAAGAGGAAAACAACGAAACAACAGAACACAAAAGTGCAACAAAAACAAAACAAAAAACAAACGACAATGCAACATACATACACGGAGTATTAGATAACAGCTGCCATATTTCTGACTTGGTACAGAACATTTTTAGAAGCAAAATGCGGGTTGAACTGGTTTTGTGGCCTGCCAAACCTCGCGCTTTATGTCGATGTTAAATATTCCAATAACATGACAAGCTTACATGCCGGGAATACTTTACAAATAAATACAAGAACATCCATGACAGAGAAATACATAAATACATAATATTATAGTACATTTCGATATGTTAAAACACAGAATAACAACGAATAACTAGGACAGTACATAAAAACAGCTAAGTAGAATTACGAACTGTGTGTCCTTCACACGAATGTATCAACGCCACTAAAAGCAACAACGAAAAGCAACGTCACAGGTAAATTTCTAAAATTGGATCTAAATCAAGATAATGGTTTTTGATTATGTAATTTAATATAATGAACTGCTTTGTTGGATTATCTAATTAGGTCACCCTTTATTTTTTCGTCGTTTTTTTTTTCTTTGTTGCGATTTTTTTTACTATCAGTTGTCTGTGATCTTTTGGTGTTTTTTACTTATGATTGTTAATATCTCCTTGGTATCTTTTTCACCAAATTTAACGCCAAAAATGGCAATGATTGCATAACATATGGAACTGACATACATTCGCACATAACAAGGAATACTGTTGATCTTTTTAACAAAGGGATATTTTTTTAAAATTATATTTAGTACTGAAAGAAACAGTCTAAATGTTCAAATGTTTTGTATCTTTTTGTGTAGTTAAGTTTCTGCCTCATAGAAATATTCTTTCTTTCTGGATAAAACTCAACACAGAATTTGCAGTTAAAAAGCATTTGAACTACTACCATGATATGGACCAGCATTAAAAGTTGGTTTCTTTTCGTTAATAATTGTCTTAGTTGTGTTACCATTTCTCTTTACGTATTGACAAGCATCTTTTGATTTACCCAGTTGATAACACACATGATCTCTAACTTTTATAAATGAAAGTGTGACTTAATTAAGCCTGCAGTCATTAAGTGCCAATAAATTATGTTTATAAGGATAATAGTCTCAAAATAAATGTTAAACTGTTTGCATTTTTATTTATTAGTATTCATCCCTTATACCACGACTTATAATCGAGTTCAGAAGAAATGTTAAAATCCCGATGAGTTAAGGAGGATTAAAATATTGAAAAGTCTCCTGTGGTGATGTATATTTCATTCACCCGTAAGAAACGTCCAAAATGTATGCAAACTTAGTTTGATTTGTAACTAAAAGTTTCTTTCCCACTTTGTCAAATAAATTGCCTTCGGCAATTGGAGACCCATTCTCTTGGTCAGTATCTCTTTGCACTGTTTTCCATCAGGAGATAGAACAACCACATTAAATGAATCCAATCCAGCAACAAACACGTTCCCGTTGCTATCCACGATAATTCCTTGTGGACGTTTCAAAAAAGGTTTCATCCTGGAACTTCGAATATTTTGCTCTACTCTTAAAACGACAAATTACTTTGTTTTTATCCGGATTAGTAACGAAAATTTTATCAGAATGCGTTGAGACATATGCATTCTGTGGTGAGGTAGGAATCGTAGTTATACTGTAGTCTGCACAATATATCACATGTAAGCCTTTACCTGTAACACAGCAGAACATTGATGTATCAACATAATTCATTCCGAAGGTATATCCAGGTAATTTTATAAACTCCATGATGTCTTTCATGGTCAAATTGAGAATGCTGATACCACTACACTTTTCATTTGAAATTCAAGAGGATACAGCTACTCTATGGTAATCTAAGTATGCTACATCATACGCACTGTTGAGTTGGTTTGTTTTTAACACAGGAATTGTATTTATATTCCCTGCGGCATAAATTTCTTCTACTTTATAGTTTTAGATTTGACAATTTGTTAAAAGAACTGCGCCATTTATTTTAACGCAACAACCAGCATGCAGGATATTTACAAGATGAGTTCAGCTTTCATCTGTCTCCATGTTTTATGTCGTTGATTGGTTTGATTGTCTCGGCAACCACCATTTCACCTTGTATGCCTTTCATTTTTTAAGGCCAATGGAAGTAGACGGACTTTTCAAGATAACAAATAATCGCTCACATAATATATTAAAATTATGATGATCAAACTACTTAAATAAAACTCTTTTTTGAAACCCAATTTTTATGAAGTATACAAATTATCTACTTAAATAATAATTGGTATAAAATGCAAAAATTATTACTATCGTTACAGAAAATAAAATTGAGAATGGAAATGGGGAATGTGTCAAAGAGACAACAACCCGACCATAGAGCAGAAAACAGCAGAAGGTCACCAACAGGTCTTCAATGCAACGAGAAATGCCCGCACCCGGAGGCGTCCTTCAGCTGGCCCCTAAACAAATATATACTAGTTTAGTTTAGTGATAATGAACGCCATACTAAACTCCAAATTGTACACAAGAAACTAAAAGTTAAAATAGTATTTAATATTTTCCATTTCTAAGCTTCATATTTGTTTTTTGTTTGTGAATTATATTAGAAAGGAGCAAAGACTGGCGTCCAGAATATGAATTCGAACCATCATACAATGAATTAAGTTATGTAGAAATTATAAATCTGTTCGGCTAAAGATGTCAAACGCTATCCGTATTAATTACCCGAAAAAGATAGGGTATATCAGGGTAGCGACTGACGTCTGACTAAATAGTTGAAAGGGGCTGAATATTGAAGTACTACTTTTTGATAAATATTCCTAAAGTAATGAACTAGAGAAGTTCTCGCTCGGACACACACTCCATAATCTATTATATTATAAGAGCATAAACCTGAAGCACGTGGAGGCACTCTACTGTCTCCACACGGCACTAAAGACAAACTCTGTAAATCAAATAAAATTGAGAATGGAAATGGGGAATGTGCCAAAGAGACAACAACCCGACCATAGAGCAGACAACAGCAGAAGGTCACAAACAGTGTTCTTTGTGTTGCTGGAAACGAAATGTAAAGATTTGTAGTCGATTA
Source organism: Mytilus edulis (assembly GCA_019925275.1). Classification (NCBI taxonomy): domain Eukaryota; kingdom Metazoa; phylum Mollusca; class Bivalvia; order Mytilida; family Mytilidae; genus Mytilus; species Mytilus edulis. The sequence continues at coordinate 28,070,341 of CM034351.1, read as the reverse complement.
TGTTGCACCTAAAAAGAAAGTGAGGATACTAATAGAAACAAGCAACAAGCAACATAATAGACTATTAGTTAAACGACACAAAAGACAGAAGACTCTTCAACAAGAACAGTATACAAAAATCGGGGGTGATCTTCAAATTGAAAAGGCTCAATTCACGAGCGTGCATTACAGTGGTTATCCATTGGTAGCTGGTTATAATTATTGTTTAACCTTTATTGGTGTGTATATATAAATCAGGAAGTTCGTTTTCCAGTTTGAATTGTTTTACATTAACATGCCGGGCATTTATCGTTAATTATACGGCATGAGTTTTGTGCATTGCTTAAAGTCGTACAATGATCCTTAGTTGCGTACATCTACATAATTTGGTGTCTGGTGGATAGTCCTGTTTTTCTTGCAATCGTATAGCCACTTCCTACTTTTTAATCACAATGTAACTCTTGTAAAATTTAAATTGTCTCCGTTTGTTTAAGTCATCAAATATTTTCACGGTATTTCTTAACAAAAATAATGAGAATGCCAGAATTTGACAGAATATGACCCGAATTCTTTTGAAAGTTTTTTTGGTCGATTGGTATACACTCTTATAAATATGGTCAACAGTCATTTGGATATACAGTTAAAACAAATATTCTGGAATTTTCACAAAAAGAAATCACGAAATCGATGAAAAGTTCAAAAGAAGATAACCAATATAACTTATAAAAAATAGTCAAAAGGTCTTTAACCTAAAATGTATGCCAATATAAAAACATGCAAAAGCTCTCTTAAATTATAAGCTGGAACTACGCGTATGTCATTTTTATATATACTTGAAACTAACTTTTTTACCAAAGAATTTTCAATGCTGTAACAATGTATACTGTTTCACTTAATCCGACCCAATACAATTCATTAGGTTTAACGATCTATTAATTAAATCACAAATATGGCGTTTTCTGGGACAATTTGTGTTTAGAAATCCTTAACAGAGATATTAAACGATAACATATTTAGTCATTTGTTAATGAAATTAAATATGTAACTATTTTTCATAAATATTTCAAAGGTGTTTCTATTTAGTATGATTTCAACAATTTGAAAAGAATTTACATGTATAAACATTTGGTTTTTTCAAAGTCACATGATCCTTCAACCCTGGCAATAAGGCAATACAATGAAGATATTTTATAATACAAAAATATAATTTGTATTATGTTACATGTGCACTTCAAATTGATTAGCAACATTTTAATCTTACAAATAAAGGAAATGATTGTTTCTGCCAAAAAGCTTTAATAAATGTTAACATGGAAAGAACATTGTATAGTATTTTTCCAATTTGCAACAACACATGACAACTATCAAATAAATTAGCACATACTTACAACTTCTCGTCCAATCAAATTGCTTGAATATGCCTTCTAATTTTCATAGTACATACTTTTCCGTGTACTAAGTAACTACGCATGAATGACCACAAGGGTAAGATTTCATTGTATTGTAATCAAGATATTAGAACAAAAATTGCTACTGGCTATTTTGAAATAAATGATGTGTTCCAAATTTAACTAAATAGTTTGTAATTAGTTTTCAAACAGATTTTTAACATCCTACTAATCAATCTTTTGATCTAAATTTTGTTTTGACAATTAAAAAAGTTTCTATCATTTAAATAAAGAGTAATAATAATGGTGCTTTATACCTTGATTAAAGTACAACTCAATCTAAAATGTGTAATCCTTTATCTTCCATGCAATTACTTTGTACACAAAAAGAGTCAACCATGAATCTTTTGAAGGGAAATTATTAATAAAGCAATTTGATATATTTAGTCATTAATTGGTCGATAACTGGTTGCCTAATGTCCAGTGACAAATATTTCATGCATATAAACTATCCACTAGACTACCTATGGGAACATACCAGGGGCAGATCCAGCCATTTTTAAAAGGTGTTTCAACCAAAGATGTGGGAGGGGGATCCAACTGTTTGTGATAGTTTTAGGTTTTATGTGAAATAAAAAAAAATGTTTTCAAGAATGTAAAGCTTTCACTGCAATTTAAGAATTGTCTGCTCTTGGTCAATTCATTTTGTCATCTTACAATGTAAATAAGTACATGTATAGTAAAACAACGCTTCGTTCATATCAATAAACATACTTACACCAGCAGCTACCTTCTTTACATTTTAAAGTGAAGGGCCTTTTGAAATCCCATTTTTACAATGATATTATAGTGAGTAGATTTACAAAACTACGTAAATGAGCTACATCCAGTCAGCCAAAACATATCAATAGACTAATTACAGGATTACTCAAATTGTAAATATGTGCTAAATTGGATATTGTATAGAAAGGTATATACTATGAAAATAAGAGCATGGGGCAAAGCCCCTCGCTCTAATTTTCATAGTATATACCTTTCTATACAATAACCGAGACTTAACACGTATTTTGCATTTTTATATGGATGAACTACGAACTCACCCATGTCATTATTTTATGCCTTGAAGCACATTAAATTATTACTAGTAATTGCCTGGGTCGTTTTGTCAATAGAAAGAATTATTGTTCTTGAAGGAAATAATCCTTATAGGTATATATTTAGGGGCCATCTGAAGCTCGCCTCCGGGTATACGAATTTCACGATGTATTGAAGACTCATTGGTGACATCGGGCTGATTTCTGCTCTTTCGTCGGGTTGTTGTCTCTTTGATACATTACCCGTTTTCATTTTCAATTTCATTTAGATGAATATAGTTTTGAATCGCAAGATTCAAGTTGTTTAATTTCTACTTAATCAGTTTTGCTGTTTGTAAATACGGAAGATTCCAAGGAGTCATTTAAATCTTAAAAGTCAAAGAAATATAGACAAGGACAAGAAATATGCAAACAAAAGAAAAACGACGAAAAGACAAATAATTCCACAAAAAAACGTATAGAACACCATATAATGCGCAACACTACCAAAATCGGGGATGACGACAGGTGCTCATTCAAGTCAAAATCTTGTTATAGGTCGCTTTCGGTAATAAAATGACAGGTAGAATATATTTATAGTTATCTGTAAGACATATATTGTATGACTTGTTATAGAGTCTGTTAAACTTTCCAGCCGGAAAAAAGTTTTAAAATACAACCACACGGTTATCACGGGTGTCATTCGGTTTATCGAGAGAAATGGGCGTGAAAGAATATCTAACGGCGGTCAAGTATTGAGAGACGATCGTGAAAGTTCTGGTAACGGATCGTGAAAGGCATTTAATGTACATTTTAGTTCAGAATCTTTGAAAAAATCGCTAAATTTTCAAAACGCGGAACAAATCCGAACAAAAAAATATGTCTGTCAAAATGGTATAACTTCTTCAACATAACTGTGAAAGAAGATAAAGAAAATATGAAGTACTTTTTGAAAAAACACAAAAGGCGCAATGCGTGTCTATGAAATTAATTACAAGTAACACGCTTTGTGTACCTATAATGGTCATATTTCAGAATATCATGATATATTTGAAATTTAATCTTTGGTCTATCTGATAGTACAGTAAAATTAAAGTATGTTCTTCCATTAAAAGCGTTAATTTGTTTATGAAAACCTTGAATTTCTTGAATTTCCATCAAACTTGATCGTGAAAGATCAGGCAACGTATTTTTTCGATCGTGAAAGAAAATGCGTGACCAGACTTTATACTAGTAATCAGAAATCAGTATTTCTTTTACCATTTAATAAATCTGCAAGTGGTTGAAGCCTGTAATTATTTTGATAAGGATGAACATTAAAGCTATTATCTTTTTTTTCTATTCAACACTTAACCTCGAAAGTTAAAAAAACCCAACTAATAACGTGTCTAAATAAGTGTGAACGATTCAGCTCTTTGAATCGGTCTAGTGCACTTCACGCGCACAAACACTAGTTAGCCAATAATATGGATATGCAACGTTCAAACCAAAATGTTATCAATCAAACAAAAAATCATAGCAAAAACAGCACATTTCATGTGTAATATTGGATTGAACGATAACCAACATTTTGTGCAACAGAACTTTTTAAGTTCTTTATAAACAACGCAGATAAGGATTGATTTAACTTTATAGTACATATTATAGAATACCAAGCGCAAATGCTGTAATGTCTTGATTGCTTTACTTATGATAGTATATTTGTTGAACGTCTATAATATAAAGGGTTTTACTAGAAGTGTCAAATGCGCTTAAGATTATCAATGTTTCATAAAAAAGGTCAAGGTCAGATGAACCATGCCATACAGATCTCTACAAATATCCCGTACACCAAATTAATGTGTTCCGATCTTTACAGTGCCTTAGAAACTGACAAATGTAAAAGTTGTGCTTGGCCAATTTATTCGAAACATAAGGTCAAAAGTATATGAACCCTGACCGACAGCCAGACATAGACATCTTTCTATCAATTTTGTGTGAATAGTTCTTTATTAACCAAGTTTCAGATTATATTTATACAAAATAACTATGAGAACTGTTTAATTAATTCAAATACAATGCCCTTATTTTGATAAAGGTAGTTTATCTAGTCGAATTTGTGAAAAAATCGTGTTTGTTTACATTTTTTATGTCATTGAAATGTCGAGAAGCAATCTGACTTTTGTCGTTTTGGTAATAACTGTGTACTTTTGAAACTGGATATTCTGACATACTGATCATAATGTTGAACCATTTTGACAGACAGTTTTATTTTGTCGTAAATGTGTCTGTGTAATTAATTAAATTAGAATATTTACTGACCTTTCATATGTCTTCTCGATTAAATTTCTTTCACGATCCGTTACCAGAACTTTCACGATCGTCTCTCAATACTTGACCGCCGTTAGATATTCTTTCACGCCCATTTCTCTCGATAAACCGAATGACACCCGTGGTTATTCTGAGGAGGGATGTCTTTAAAAGATTAATATATCGATAAAGTAAAGTGATCAACCTCACACTTACTTACGTTCACTCAAATGCTTTTATACAAACAATAGCTAATTATCAGTGACTAAGGGAAAACGTATTAAAAGTATATTTTGTACTTAACATAGGGGTGCTTTCAAATGCACCACTAATTTAAAACAACACTCATATCAGGTTTTTGTGTTTCTAAATTATATTTTGAAAATACATTTTATTTATAGTAGTTGTTAAAGTTTTTACGTGTTTCCCTAAATGCACCATTGCTTAACAAGAGAATACAAGTTAACATTTATTCTGTTCCAAATATCAATTGTCAAGATGATACGGTATTATATTTCTCTTTTAGAAATGAGTGATAAAAATGTCTTTTGTTCTTATTCGTTCGATGAACACCATTTACAATTCATGAAAAGATACGATGATTTGTTTTGTTTTAAGCGATTTGACAGAATGTACAGAAATGTTGAATCTTCGATGGTAAAATGTGTAGTTCGTTGTGTTACCAAAATTTGGTATACAAAATTCCGAATTTTTATAACATTTAGCATATCAGGTATTTTAATAAGTAACGAAACTTTTATATTTAATGTAGTTGTTATCTGAAGAATATTTTGCCAGGCTAGCACATACATATGGACATATGATACAGATATGAGTTTTTTTTAATTAGTAGTGGCATTCTTGATGTCTTTCAAAGCCCTGCCATATGAACTGAGATTATGTTACCAGATTATATGCAAGAAAGGGAACCATGATTAGTTTAGACCAGCCTTTATATCGAGTTCCATTGGAGGGAAATATCTTTTACTTCTCATACGAATAAACGAAATGCCAGTGGCGTAGCTAGGCTATTTTTAAGTGTACGCCCCAACCTCGGCGAGGGGTTTGGGAGCCCCAATCGGACCCAGGACATAGCATCTTCTAGTAGTCGGTTTGAGGGGGAGGTGTCATTTAAAACTAATCAATAGCAAGTTGAACATACCTTATAGATTACTTTTTTTTTTTTTTTTTATCTTTTATGTTTAATGTATGCATTGTGTTGATTTGAAATCTAATGGTCAATGGTGTTAGAAAAAATATCCAAACCTGTTACTTAAAAATATGTTTAAACCGTGGGGTAATATAGAGCAATTACTCGACTAAAACCCCTTTTCGTGCAAAAGTCGCTAATGGATATAAACTGATTACTTTGCATAGATGTTTAAGTGCATTATGAAAATTTGTAAAGGGTTCCATGGAACCGTGGTTCTCGCTAGATTACCGCTTCCCTCGAAAATTGATTCTTTTTATCAGTCCATTACAGGATTTTAAATAATCAAACATTTTCTTTAGATTTTTTTTCTTGATCTGGACTATTAACTTCTACCCAAGTCTCATCACAATATCTGAAGGTTTTCAAAATTATCATGTAAAAAATAATAATCACAGAGCGCCTGTTAACTTCTAATTGAAAAACGAAAAAAAATATATTTTCAAAATTTTACTTCGGACATGAATCACAAAAAAGCTTATGCCAAAGTTTCATAAAATTCGATGGAGGGTTGACAAAGTAATTGAAGTGTTACAAACTTCAACCACAGACTATCTACTTGTTAACTGCAAACAGAAATTCCTATTATCAGTAAAATACGGGGAAATCAAAAATGTAAATTCATCATTAAGATCTGGATACTCTTTTGAGAATAACAAGCTTCTGTCCAACTTTCGTAAAATTTCATGAAGGTTTGACAAAATAATTGATGTAAGAAAAATCTTTTACCACATATTTAACCTAAATGTTGACGCCTCCGATGAAATATAGAGTCTTTATATATATATAAAAAAAAATATATATAGCTATTTCTTGTTTTCGTGTCATAAATGTAGGCTCAGCTAAAATTCAAACTGCACATATCGATCTCAGCTGAAAGGAAAGTAAGTGGAAATCCCAGCAGATTCAGACTTTGACTGACATAAAATGAACAAATATCTAATACGGTACCATTTGATCGAAAGATTTTTTTTCTCATTTTTTCTGGAAATACATGCTATTGAAGAAAGATTAAAAAGACTGCTCATGATGTGCTTTAAACCAGATTTTTTTTAATACTGTATATTGAGATTAAAATATTTTTTTTACCAAAATTCAAGTGTACGCCCGGGCGTTTTGACGTAAACGTAGCTACACGCCTGAATGCTAGATAACTTAGAAAGGAGGGTCCTGGAAGAAGAGACGACGTTATGTCATCCGTCTATAATTCTAATCGTAATCCGTAGTCAGAAAATGCTCCAAGTTTTAAAGTATAGACCTGCAAAGAGGTAGAACAGCTATTTTTAAACGATATGACTATGGTCAAATGTGAAAAAAGGTTCATTTAAAATGTATAACTATAAATTGAATTAATTTTTGACGGATTATGTGGAAGGGATTACCAATAACCAATTTATAAACTGTTTGAAAATGAGGCGAATCAAGATGTGATTGCCCAACTAAACACTGGAGCTGGCATGTCAGTAACTTCTAAGAGTTTTTTTGTGAATTTATGTATCATTCACATTTGGCTTAGTTTATTCTATTACCTATTCTAACATCGGACTCGATGCATTTATGCGCCTGTCCCAAGTCAGGAGCCTCTGATCTTTGTTAGTCTGGTACATTTTTAGATTTTGGTTCAGTTACATGTTTCGAAGTTTAGTGTTACGTTCATTTTCGTTGAACAAGTTTGTTTAAGAGTCAGCTTAAGCCCGAATATGGTGCGGAATTATCTCGCCATGTGGATGAACCGTTTGTAGCCTTTGGTTGTTTTATTGCTCTCCGGTCGGGTTGTTGTATCTTTGACACTTCCCCCGTTTCTATTCTCAATTTTACTGTATACATGGCATGTATTGTTATTATAAAATATCCATTTAAACGTGTTTGTTTTGTTGCTATTTATCACATTATTTATAAAAGGATTTACGAAATTAACATCAATCAGACAGCAAACCGTCAACATATAAAAAACCGCCTATTTCTTATGAATTAATCATTTCTCCTAATCCTTTGAGTACGGAATTGAAGTCAGTATTATTTGACTGTAACCATGTAAATCATGTACAAGGAACATACAGAAAAAAAGAAATCTTTCAATAAACGACTTAGGTGCGTAACAACATTTTGTGAGATGAGGAATCCGACGTAAAAATGATGAAATGATGTTTTTTTTGCACAAACATAGACAGATCGGTCATATTTGATTTCATCATGTCCAGTGGTTTAAATTCGAATAATAGTACCCTAATAAGACTGACTAATTTTCTGTGAGAAGACAAGCTTTTTACCTTAAGTAAACATGCATAAAATATATTTCAAATTTTATTCCTCAAAGTGTTAACTTTTTTCAAAGAATGAAAACGTAAGCTCTGTAAAGTTTTTCAAATTGCTAAAGAATACGCTTCTTTAATATAGTAGAATATAAAATTAGTTACATAGTGTGGTAGTGACCTAACACAATATGTATGGGGTCAGTAAATTCCGTCTAGGTCACTAGCACGTTATTAATGAATTTATCTTACCGTCTATACTAACAAGTGGTAATAGACTAGTGGTCTTTCAAAGTCATCAAGTTTTAAATAATACAATTAGTATCAAGATTCCATTGGTCTATTAAAATAAATGCGAACAATAACAACTTATTAGCTTAAAATGTGTTTTAAGAAAAAAAATTAATCGTGTATCATAAGATTTGCCCCCAACACCGTGTTGTTTTAATAAAGAGATGCAACACTGCTACTAGCCGTGTATTGAAATAAGCCCAGTCTAATAATCTAATATGCAATATACACGGTCTCCACGCGGTTACATTTAACCAATCATATTACTAGAAGTATATAGGATGTAAGATGAAAAAAATAGCATACTACTTCGTCAGTTGCTGTTTTAAAATAAGTAATACTATACTTATCATGATGACATACTACACAATGAGGTCTGCTTAGAAAAACCCAATAAAACGTGATTCACCTGTGATAAAACTAGCCATAAAATGGCGACGTTTTAAAGATGATACCCTTAGTATAGACCTGTGTACCTGCAAAAAAATCAAATCCAAGATAATAACAGAAAAGGTGTTCGGTGTTGGACAAATATGAATTATTAAATTATTTATATTTAGAATTTGCTGTATTTATTTTTCTACTTTTATCGCTGCAGAAGACGGTAATTAATAAAACACCTAATTTATAGTTAAAACTGTCAGCTTAATTACACTGGTAAATAAGATTGTTTCGTGCAGATATCTTCAATTCCTCTTTCGTTTCTATCACTCATTGCTCTACAACACAAATGCTACCTGCTATATCAAAGATTTTATCCAAGTATTGATAAAGAACGAAAAAATGCCCCAAAAGATATTAAGGGAAGCATATAAAACCTTCTGAAACACAGAACGCATTAAGGTTTATATTTGTGTGTGATGTTGGGCTTTATCATTTTTCGAGCTGTAAATATAACTGTGTATTGAGTCTGAATTTGAGAGTAAGTTGTGTAATGTTTTGACACGTGATAATAGTTGGTTATTCAAATATTTCTCATAAATAAACACATTACTTTTGAATATGAAAATGGCATACGAGACATATTATTGCGAATATATACTGTCTTACTCTCTCTATAATACATTTAAAAGCTTTTTTATTGAACGTATTTATGAAATAAGGCCTATAGGTTACCTTTTGAGAAGATACTATAGGATTACTAGTAGTATGGATTTATTTATGTTCACTGATGAAGTAGCAATACAGACGGTCGGGTCAATTTGGAAGCGAGAAGGATATTTTAAAAATCCTACCTATTCCGTTTATCAATTAAGACTTAAATGTTGTCAATAAAAACATGTTATTTTAACAATGGTACTGGATAATTGTTTACTCGGTTAATCGAGACGTGTTGTACCCATACTAATGTACAAATTGGCAAGCACAAGGAAGACGAAAATAGCATATTTTTGTCTCATGTGTCTAGTAAAGATTTTTTCAGAAATTTGGTCCTTTCAGAAACAGATTATTTCAATATCAATGACCTAGTAAAACAGTATTCATTTTAAAAAACAGATTGTGATATTACAATTAAAATAGAATGTAATTCCTGTCCTTAAACTGATATCAACTAGATAAAAAGGCTTTGTTGTAAATGTTTGCCATAACAATGTATCATTGACAAACTCGTGTCGTTTCCAGTCACTGTTATGCTTATTGTGGACCCTACGTCACACTAATCGTTCACTCAATAGCACTTTCGTTCAACTACATTATGCAGAAAGGAAGTTATTTTAAAATTTTTTGATACATTTTTGTACACAGGTCCAATATTATAGATTACGGAAGAGCATTTATTTAGAGTTAACTTAAACATTTTTCTCCTGGTAAACGTGGTGGATATCAAATGAAAAGACTTTTAATTCTTGATATCTGAAATGTCATTTGCTCTGCACATAGTGATCAAATATCATACAGGTTTCCTCGCATTACATTGAAATATGCCTGCTAATAAATTTGACTTTAAAACACGACAATTGATTTAGGGCAAGTTAGTATAATTTTGGATACTATATTTCTTGAGATTGTAGAACGCCGCCATCTCATTCCAGGAGCTAATGAATGTCTAAGCATGTATGAAGGACCGAAATCGACATTTATCATCAAGTAATTACAGCAGTCGCGTATTCTAACATATTTTTAAGCTCTGATTTGTGATATTAAAAATGGGGACAAATTTCCTGACAACGTTGAACCACATATGTTTGAAACAGCAAAATAGTATTGTTTTATACATTTTTTCAAAGAATGCTCATCTCTTAATGCATCAATGGCAACGAAAATAAAAATAGAAATATGAAAGGTTTGGATAATGCATTCAAAGTAGGAACGAAATTTGATGAACTATCAAGAAAACCGTACTTTTGCGCTTTCGGCAAAATTGAAAAGACATGGCAAAAAGCCATTTCAAGGCAAACCAAATCTTTCATGAATATCAACAGAAGCCCCATAATGAGTCAAAATTAAAAAAATGTATTAAAATATTTCGACAGAGCCATTTACAAAACTGAATCTGGTAGCGTTAGAGATAAAGAGTCATATTGTTTCCAAACAAAATTGTAAATTTTCTTCAAAAGCCGAATACATATGATTTTCTTTTTGTAACAGTGTGTTTTCATCTATTAGCATTTCACTTGATGTTCGAAATAACAAGTATAAAAGATGGAAATATGTATGCAATCATTATAGAGCTTAAAATCTTTTTGAGAAAATTGCCGGAAAAGTTGAATAGGAAGGCCGCCATTTTGGTTTTGGTATGATCGTTTTGTTTGTTGACTATTTTGGTTAGTTATTTCCTTCACAACGACTGCCTTCAGGCCTAGGTTGGTTAGCTGTGCAACCCGCTAACCATGATAATGAAGTACTGGTCGATGAGTCTCGGACATAGTAATAACGATGCAAGGAAGCATTATCAGGACCAATGTCGTGGTTCATTATCTAAAACCTTGGATACAGGCCCTGAGAAGTCAGTCGGCATAACACTCCCCAATCCATAATGGGTATTGGAGTGTATGCTGACGCAGATATTTATATAGACCACAATGTAGACTGTACAGCGTTCAACAAACGACAACCACTGGACATTGATATACTTGTACAGTGGAGATCACTTCTAACCTCTCATTAGAACTGTCAGAATATTCTGTCATAGAACTGTTCTAACCTGTCCTAGAACAGTTCTTGCTAGAACAGTTCTACCCTAGAACTGTTCTAGGTAGAACTGTCAAGATCAGTTCTAGGTAGAACTGACTAAATCAGTTCTAGGTAGAACTGTTAGGATCAGTTCTAGGGTAGAACTGTCTAAAACTGTTCTAGATAGAACTGACCAAATCAGTTCTAACCGTAGAACTGTCAGCAGAACTGACTAAATCAGTCAGGACTGTAGAACAGTTCTAAATGACGTCACTGCAGAAAGGGCAATTTAGAATTTAGAAGAAAAAATCAGTTCCAATTACTTTACTATATATAATAGCAGATATTTCTATATTTTTTACTGATCAAAAGTTACATGTACAAATATCGAAGTGGATAGGAGGTTATCCAACTCATCGGAGAAATATTTTTATGAGATTGCAAATGAAACATCATTGTTTACGTTTCTTCGTTCCCCGTTTTTAACAGTCTCTTCGTAAATATAACTCTGCATTTAATTCAAGTAAATTTAATCTTAATTTACCTTGTTTGCCTTGGATTTACATTCATGATTTAAGATTCTGTTTTGACAAATGTTCAAACGAAAATTGTACAGTGGATGAATAATTATGGGATATCATAGTAATGAACACAGTGTTGTTAAACGCAAGAAAACTATGTAAATTTGCACTGAGGTCTCAGATTTGCATTATTTCGTTGCCAAACTTATCCATAACGATAATGAATAATATCTGGGAGTCTGGAACGTCAGAAAAATATACTCGATCTGAACATGAATGAAATATTTGCCACTCGATGTAAGGCTACAAACAAAACCAATCAGTTTCCTTCTTCAAATTATATTAACAGTATAGTCAGTATACCTTTCCAATTAGAGAACTTCTCATACATGTACTTTTCATTTTAAAATAAAGTATATGAATCAGTGATGTGAGTGTTGGATGATGCCGTTAAATAGTTTTGTTTAAAAAAATCATGAACAGTTACTACTGACTTAAAAAGTCACTTTTTGTGACGGTTCATTATTTAATAATTTAAATTTGAATGTAACGGGTCTTCTGTCGTTATTGTGTTATCAGCGCCCATAGACATAAGTTAGTCATGTGACCGTAATGTCATCAACGTTTTTTCATGGTTTGGCAAGATTTAAAATGGAATTTAGAATTAAATTATAAGAAATGACTTATCATTTTTTTCTGTCTATTCGAAATAACATAAAAAATGTGGTGCACACTATTAAAAAACCCGCTTCGCGCATTTTTACATTAAAAAAAGCAAAATGATCAGTTTTGGCTGATGCAGTCATATATGGTCAGATTTGGTTGATGCTGTCAAATATGGTCAGTTTTGATTGATGCAGACACATATTTTTGTTACATGAGTCAGTCTGAGGTATGAAAACTACTGATGTTTGTTTAATTTCCAATATTGCAGTTATTTATATATATACTACAGTAAAAAAAAATATAACTGAAGTACTGTGCAACTATATAGACTTCCATAAAAAGAAGCAAATATGGTCAGTTTTGGTTGATGCGGTCAAAAGATTTTATTATACAACTCAGTCTGAAGTATGAAAACAACTGATATTTGTTTACGATTCAATACTTTGAATAAAAGGAGGATATACTGGCACTATAAATTCATGCGAACAAAATTTTGAGGTCATTGTTTTCCAATATTGCTGTAACTTGTATATTACAGTCCCTCTTGACCTAAAATTATACCTGAATTACTGTGCAGCTTTATAGATTTGCAGAAAGAAAGAGCAAATAAGGTCAGTTTAGATAGATGCTGTCAAAAGATTGTATTACACGACTCAGTCTGAAGTATGCAAACTACTCATAATTTGTTTTACGATTCAATACTTTGAATAAAAAAAGTACATGCTGGCACTATAAATTCATGCGAACAAAATTTTTAGGTCATTGTTTTCCAATGTTGCTGTAACTTGTATATTATAGTCCCTGTTGACCTAAAATTATAACTGAATTACTGTACAGCTATATAGATTTGCAGAAAGAAAGAGCAAATAAGGTCAGTTTAGATTGATGCGGTCAAAAGAATTTATTACACGACTCAGTCTGAAGTATGAAAACTACTGAATTGGTTTACGATTCAATACTTTGAATAAAAAGAGGACATGCTGGCACTATAAATTCATGCGTACAAAATTTTGAGGTCATTGTTATCCAATATTGCTATAACTTGTATATATTACAGTCCCTCTTGACCTAAAATTATAACTTAATTACTGTACAGCTATATAGATTTGTAGAACGAAAGAGCAAATAATACCGGTCAGTTTAGATTGATGCGGTCAAAAGATTTTATAACACGACTCAGTCTGAAGTATGAAAACTACTGATATTTGTTTACGATTCAATACTTTGAATAAAAAGAGGACATGCTGGCACTATAAATTCATGCGAACAAAATTTTTATGTCATTGTTTTCCAATATTGCTGTAACTTGTATATTACAGTCCCTCTTGACCTAAAATTATACCTGAATTACTGTGCAGCTTTATAGATTTGCAGAAAGAAAGAGCAAATAAGGTCAGTTTAGATAGATGCTGTCAAAAGATTGTATTACACGACTCAGTCTGAAGTATGCAAACTACTCATAATTTGTTTACGATTCAATACTTTGAATAAAAAAAGTACATGCTGGCACTATAAATTCATGCGAACAAAATTTTTAGGTCATTGTTTTCCAATGTTGCTGTAACTTGTATATTATAGTCCCTGTTGACCTAAAATTATAACTGAATTACTGTACAGCTATATAGATTTGCAGAAAGAAAGAGCAAATAAGGTCAGTTTAGATTGATGCGGTCAAAAGAATTTATTACACGACTCAGTCTGAAGTATGAAAACTACTGATATTGGTTTACGATTCAATACTTTGAATAAAAAGAGGACATGCTGGCACTATAAATTCATGCGTACAAAATTTTGAGGTCATTGTTATCCAATATTGCTATAACTTGTATATATGACAGTCCCTCTTGACCTAAAATTATAACTTAATTACTGTACAGCTATATAGATTTGTAGAACGAAAGAGCAAATAATACCGGTCAGTTTAGATTGATGCGGTCAAAAGATTTTATAACACGACTCAGTCTGAAGTATGAAAACTACTGATATTTGTTTACGATTCAATACTTTGAATAAAAAGAGGACATGCTGGCACTATAAATTCATGCGAACAAAATTTTTATGTCATTGTTTTCCAATATTGCTGTAACTTGTATATTACAGTCCCTCTTGACCTAAAATTATAACTGAATTGCTGTACAGCTATATAGATTTGCAGAAAGAAAGAGCAAATACGGTCAGTTAAGATTGATGCGGTCAAAAGATTTTATTACACGACTCAGTCTGAAGTATGAAAACTACTGATATTTGTTTACGATTCAATACTTTGAATAAAAAGAGGATATGCTGGCACTATAAATTCATTCGAACAAAATTTTGAGGTCATTGTTTTCCAATATTGCTATAACTTGTATATATTACAGTCACTCATGACCTAAAATTATAACTGAATAACTGTGCAGCTATATAGATTTGCAGAAAGAAAGAGCAAATACGGTCAGTTAAGATTGATGCGGTCAAAAGATTTTATTACACGACTCAGTCTGAAGTATGAAAACTACTGATATTTGTTTACGATTCAATACTTTGAATAAAAAGAGGATATGCTGGCACTATAAATTCATTCGAACAAAATTTTGAGGTCATTGTTTTCCAATATTGCTATAACTTGTATATATTACAGTCACTCATGACCTAAAATTATAACTGAATAACTGTGCAGCTATATAGATTTGCAGAAAGAAAGAGCAAATAAGGTCAGTTTACTTTAGATTGATGCGGTCAAAAGATTTTATTACACGACTCAGTCTGAAGTATGAAAACTACTGATATTTGTTTACGATTCTATACTTTGAATAATAAAAGGACATGCTGGCACTATAAATTCATGCATACAAAATTTTGAGGTCATTGTTTTCCAATATTGCTATAACTTGTATATAGTACAGTCCCTCTTGACCTAAAACTATAACTGAATTACTGTACAGCACCCTTTTTATGGACGACCAATGCATCTGAATGAGGACAATAAATTTTAGTTGGACCCCCCCCCCCCCCTTTTTTTATACTGCTGGATCCGTCCCTGGTGGTTTGGGCCGGAATAACGTATTACATTAAGGGCAGATAATTTTGTTATGTAAAACGAGTCATCCTGACTCCCCGAATGACAAATGTAAAATAAATGAAATAATAATGCCCCCCCCCCCCAATATTAACGGCTTAATTTATGTTAAAAAAATGAAAGAAAAACAAATAATTTATGTAACACATCAACAAAAGAAAAATCACTGAATAACAGGCTCCTGACTTGGAACAGTCACATACATGCAGAATATGGCGGGGTTAAAACCGGCAACATAGCAAAACTCTTTATAATATTAATCGCTATTTTGCCGAAGCCTTTATATTTAGACAAAGAGTTCTTAAATTTAAACCAAATCAATTCTAGCCGTATAATTTATAAATCAATTTCAGCTGTAGGATTTATAAATCAATTCTAGCCGTAGAATTTATAAATCAATTCTAGCCGTAGAATTTATAAATCAATTCTAGCCGTAGAATTTGTAATCAATTCTAACCGCAGAACTGTTCTAGAAGTAGAACTGACCAAAGATTTGGTCAGTTCTAGGTAGAACTGCCTAAAACTGTTCTAGGGTAGAACTGTCAGGATCAGTTCTAGGTAGAACTTTCCAAATCAGTTCTCGGTAGAACTGACCAAATCAGTTCTAGCTAGAACAGTTCTAACCTAGAACTGACTAAAAGGTGTCAGGCTGACAGTTCTACGTACTGTCCTAGAACAGTTCTCCTGACAGATTCTGACAGATTTAATGAGAGGTTAGAAGTGATCTCCACTGTATCTCAGGAGATTTTTAGAGTTTTTGGTTTGACACTTTTAATTACGATCAACACAATACTTACTGTGTCTAAACCACACCGGCAAAAAATGTATATTGACACGGAAATTGCAAAACTAGCCACTTTGAGCACCATAATACTTGTATTTCTGTGTATGAAATGAAAGAAATGGGTCATATCAAAATGGAATAGGCCGGTTTGGTCAATGTTGTTTACTACACAATCACCCGGTTTTGTTTATGTTTATCACCCGGTTAAGTTTTGTTATGAAACAACAAATTTATGAAAAACAACGCTAACACAGACAAAAAAAGATCCTGCATGCAATGCATTATTTATACAAGAGTGTACGCACTGACATGTAGCGACTGCTTGAATATTCGTAACTTTGAATCTATTTTGAAGATCTGTAAGATAAAAAAAATTGATAAAAGTATCACTGCATAAACTTAACATTGTTCATGGAACCATAAAAAAGTCAAGGTCTAATGAAACATGCCAGACGGACATGAACACATTACAATCATTTAAACAAAACAAACCAAAAAAAAACAACTTAGCATTTACTAATTAATCAATAAAATAAGTTCTAGGTCACATAATAGTTATGTGGCCATATGAGCAAATATTGTTGACTTATTACTTATGGCATTAGAGATACGGACTTGTGTTACATATTTGTCTTTCTCGTTTGAATTGTTTTACATGTGTCATTTCGTGGTCTTTTTTAGCTGAATATGCGGTATGTGCTTTGCTCATTGCTCATTGTTGAAAGCCGTATGGTGACCTGTAGTTACAAATTTCTGTGTTATTTGGTTTGTTGTAGAGAGTTGTTTCATTGTCAATCATACCACATCTACTTTTTTTATGTATATAACACGAATTGTTAACCTTGATCCTGGATATAAACTATTAGGGATCAACCATTTAACTTCCAGGAGGAGGTATGTTTTTATTTTATAAAAACATATTCTGATCTCCAATTTAATAAAAAAAAATAAAAAATATTCAGCTCAAACAGATTACAAAACAAAAATATTCTGATTTCCCCCCTTACTTGCAGTGTTTAATATTAAAAATAATAATCTGATTGATAGCATTGAAAAACAAAATAAATCTTTTTACGCCTTGCGCTAATTTTTTTTTAGCTAGAAAAAAACCTCATTAATCACGCTCCCCTCCCCTTTGAAGTTAAATTGTTGCTCCCTTATCAGTGTGGCATTCACATCTATTCATTTTGATGGGAAATTGCTGAACTACGAAAATGAGGTAAAGGGCAATGGCCATATGACAGATAAAAACATCGCAAGGCAAAATATCCGTGTGCGGGGTTTGTTGCAGTCAGGCCTTCACACTTCTGACATCTGAAACCTCATACAAATAGTTCAAGTCGCCATGAATTTGAATCTCCTTGGTCTCGCATTTTGTCGATTCTAAAATATCAATGTGAATTTTTAGACTAAACATTATCATCCTTCTCACATACACCAACATTCGCGGGTGTCGATGTTTTTTTTTTTATTTCTTATAAAATTCTAAGTTGGCGGCTTATAGGTCGAGCTCCCCAATCTCCACCTGTGATGGCCCTTAAAAAATAAATCTTGTTTTTAATCTTGGTTTTTTTTTTAATACATTTGTCTTCTTATCATGTTTTATAATAAACACTTAGCCTTAAAAAGATGTAATTTAATCGATCATAAGTTAGAAAGATTATACCCTTTGGTAGCGGGGAGTTACGTTTGCGCGAGTAGATTGGATTACTTATAAAGATAACCATTATGTTGTGCAAGAAATGAAAGCCAAAAAAACAAGCGTTTACAGATTCAAATAAATAATAAGTTGTCCTCTGAAAGAAATGTTTTTTTAACGAGCCACTAGACTCCTTTTAAACGCCGCAGCAGTTCAATTATGTTAAGCAATTATGCATTTTTTTTCTTTGACCAAACCGGGTTCTACACATTGACCAAATCGGCCTCTTCCATTTTGATATGACCCATTTCTTTCATTTCATACACAGAAATACAAGTATTGAGGTGCTCAAAGCGGCTAGTTTTGCAATCTTCGTGTTAATATCTTTTTTTTTCATACCTTTCTTCCCGTTCAATGTAAACAATTTAACGAGATATTAAACACATTCAAAAGGTTCACTCAATGCGTCATTTTGAAATACATTTTTACTTATTTCTCCGTTAATATAGAACGGTTGTAGAAACTATTACACCTCACAATAGAAAATAGTTAGATATGTGTAGACATTCTTCGATATCACAGAAATCAACCTTTTCTCTGTCTATAATGTTCCGTCACCGTGCCGGATATTAGATGCCATCGAGTCCAAACATTTTTTGTCGGTGTGGTTTAGACGCAGTGATACTAGATTGTGAATTAATTGGACATATATATTCCATTGGATTCCGTACAGTTAAGAGAAGAGTTCTGGATAAAGAAACGATAACGGATCGGACATATATTTTAACAGTCAAGGTTGACATTTCAATTTGTATAATATTTCTCGTAAAATTGTTAATAAATCTTGTTAAATGTATCGTTAATTTTGGTGTTTTGTTGGCTACAATTCAAAGGTGATGTCTGGACTAACACAAAGATGATTAATATACAATTTACAATAAACATATTTTTCTATTCATGGATATAAAGCACTATTTTATTTGAGTTGCATTTTAGCTCACCTGGCCCGGAGGGCCAAGTGAGCTTTTCCCATCACTTAGCGTCCGTCGTCCGTCGTCGTTAACTTTTACAAAAATCTTCTCCTCTGAAACTACTGGGCCAAATTAAACCAAACTTGGCCACAATCATCATTGGGGTATCTTGTTTAAAAAATTTGAGGTTGACCCGGCCAACCAACCAAGATGGCCGCCATGGCTAAAAATAGAACATAGGGGTAAAATGCAGTTTTGGGGTTATAACTCAAAAACCAAAGCATTTAGAGCAAATCTGACATGGGGGGTAAAATTGTTTATCAGGTCAAGATCTATCTGCCCTGAAATTTTCAGATGAATCGGACAACACGTTGTTGGGTTGCTGCCCCTGAATTGATAATTTTAAGGAAATTTTGCTGTTTTTGGTTATTATCTTGAATATTATTATAGATAGAGATAAACTGTAAACAGCAATAATGTTCAGCAAAGTAAGATCTACAAATAAATCAACATGACCAAAATGATCAGTTGACCACTTTAGGAGTTATTGCCATTTATAGTCAATTTTTAACCATTTTTCGTAAATCTTACTAATCATTTAGAAAAATCTTCTTCTCTGAAACTACTGGGCCAAATTTAACCAAACTTGGCCATAATCATCATTGGGTTATCTAGTTTAAAAAATGTGTCCGGTGACCCGGCCAACCAACCAAGATGGCCGCCATGGCTAAAAATAGAACATAGGGGTAAAATGCAGTTTTTGGCTTATAACTCAAAAACCAAAGCATTAAGAGCAAATCTGACAGGGTGAAATTGTTCATCAGGTCAAGATCTATCTGCCTTGAAATTTTCAGATGAATCGGACATTCCGTTGTTGGGTTACTGCCCCTGAAATGGTAATTTTAAGGAAATTTTGCTGTTTTTGGTTATTATCGTGAATATTATTATAGATAGAGATAAACTGTTAACAGCAATAATGTTCAACAAAGTAAGATCTACAAATAAGTCAACATGACTAAAATGGTCAGTTGACCACTTTAGGAGTTATTGCCTTTTATAGTCAATTTTTAACCATTTTTCGTAAATCTTAGTAATCTTTTAGAAAAATCTTCTCCTCTGAAACTACTGGGCCAAACTTAACCAAACTTAGCCATAATTGGGGTATCTAGTTAAAAAATGTGTCTGGTAACTCGGCCAACAAACCAAGATGGCCGCCATGGCTAAAAATAGAACATGGGGGTAAAATGCAGTTTTTGGCTTATAACTCAAAAACCAAAGCATTAAGAGCAAATCTGACAGGAAGTAAAATTGTTGATCAGGTCACGATCTATCTGACCTAGAATTTTCAGATGAATTGGATAATCGGTTGTTAGGTTGCTGCCCCTGGATTGGTAATTTTGAGGAAATTTTGCTGTTTTTTTTTGTTATCTTGAATATTATTATAGATAGAGATAAACTGTAAACAGCAATAATGTACAGCAAAATAAGAACTAAAAATAAGTCACTATGACCAAAATAGTCAATTGACCCCCTAAGGAGTTATTGCCTTTCATAGTCAATTTTTAACAATTTTTCTTAAAATTTGAAGATTTTCAATAACATTTTCCACAGAAAGTACTGTTATAGATAGAGATAATTGTAAGCAGCAAGAATGTTTAGTAAAGTAAGATCTACAAACACATCACCATCAACAAAACACAATTTTGTCATGAATCCATCTATGTCCATTGTTTAATATTCACATAGACCAAGGTGAGCGACACAGGCTCTTTAGAGCCTCTAGTTTTTTTTTGAAATAACGTTATGATCTCATAATTAAACAGTTATAGTCCTAGATTTAAACACACTTGCTTTTCGTCGAATAGATAGTAGTTTAACTTCTTATTATGAGTGACAACATCTTGTAGTCATTCTGCATCAATATGCTGTCATTTGTATTATTCAATTCATCCGCAAATATTGTGTACCATAATATCCTGTCAATATTACCGATATATAAAGTTTATATTAAATTACAAATATAATATCGTTTGGTTGAGGCGGCCAAAACGTTTTGTTAAACAAACCATCCTGTTCCAAACTTTTTGGCAATCGGAATAGGATACCTGCAGTTGATATATATTATAAAGTACAAATATGGACAATGTTGATTGATAAGAGCAAATATATTTGTTATAAACACAACCTGTACAAATAATTAGACTTTTGAATTTTAGAGCCGTTATATTTTTTGTTGATATAACATATGTATAAATGTAAAATCGGGGGTTCGTTTTGTGCTGAATGTATTTATTTAAACTATAGAAAAACAATCGTTGTAAATTAAACTTAGTGTTGAGCAGACCAGTCTAAAGTTTACTTCAGAACAGGTCTGGTTCAATTGGAGATGCCAAGGTCGAAGTTAATTTACAGCATGATTGTTTTACGTTAACCTTTTTGGCAGTCTTAATTGATTTATGCATAGGATCAGTCGCAAAACTCCTTAAACCTGTCCAAATATACGGCTAAATAGCTGTCCTTGTTATAAATACACCCATAAGTATGTCGGAAAGAACGGTGCAAAAGTATCTTTAGAAGTTAAAGTTTTCAAAATGTTTTAATTTGAAAGTTGTTATGAAAGTTTTGTCAATGTAGCAACATATATATTATATATTATATATTAATATATTAGTCAATTTTTTTTGGTTAATCGATCTATTTTTCTTATATCAACAAACGAGTTGTGTTTAGATATAACGAGCACTACAGGTTAAAAACTAACTTGACTGTGCCGGTTGTGTCTAAAACATTATATGTAAAATGTTCGACAAGTGTCATTGCTATAACTGTGCAATTTGGGATGTTTTGACCTAGCATTTATACAAATATAAAAGAAGATGTGGTATGATTGCAAAAAAGGCAACTCGTCACCAGAGATCAAATGACACAAACAAATACAACTATTGGCCACCTTACGGCCTTTAATAATGAGTTATATCCATACATCGTAGTCAGATATAATAGACCCCGAAATGAAAACTGTAAAACAATCCTAAAGAGAAACAAATGGCCTAATTTATATACAAAAAAACAAATTAATAACACAGCAACAAACAAGCGACAACCACTGAATTACAGGAACCCGACTGGGGACAGACAGATAAATACATAATGGCATAGGTTTAAACATGTTAGCGGGATTCCAACCCTCCCTCTAACCTAGAACAGTGGTGTAACAGTACAACATAAGAACGAACTATAAAATTCAGTCGAAAAAAGCTTAACTCATCACAAGTAGAAATAATCTAACAAAAACACAGAGTGGACGTGGCCGTACATCCCAACAACAAAATATAAATGGGGTATTAAGTCATCGTCAATATCGTAACTACATCGTGTCTTGGACATACCTATGACTTATTAATTTACCAGTAATACATAGATAACGTTCATTGAAATTAAAAACGGGCATAGCAAACAAGTTGGAAAATGTAAGATGGTGCCAAAGGAACATCATCATCGAAAACCTGTCGATAAACTTTGTTGCCGAAACGTACAAAAATATTATCACGGAGAAAAATTTACAGCTTCAATAATCTCATCACACATCCAGTAAGTATGATTTTACCTTTTTCTTTAGAGAAGAAGGCTTTAAATGAGTGTCAGTAAATATATTTAAAATTGAGAAAGGAAATGGGGAATGTGTCAAAGCGACAACAACCCGACCGTAGAGCAGACAACAACAGAAGGCCACCAATTGGTCTTCAATGTAGCGAGAAACTCCCGCAACCGTAGTCGTCCTTCAGCTGGCCCCTTAAAAATATGTATACTAGTACAGTGATAATGGACGTCATACTAAACTCCGAATTATACACAAGAAACTAAAATTAAAAATCATACAAGACTAACAAAGGCCAGAGGCTCCTGATTTGGGACAGACGCAACATTGCGGCGAGGTTAAACATGTGTATGAGATCTCAACCCTCCCCTATACCTCTAGCCAATATAGAAAAGTAAACGCATAACAATACGCACATTAAAATTCAGTTCAAGAGAAGTCCGAGTCCGGTGTCAGAAGATGTAACAAAAGAAAATAATAAAATGACAATAATACATAAATAACAACAGACTACTAGCAATTAACTGACATGCCAGCTCCAGACCTCAATTAAACTGATTGAAAGATTATATCGTCATCATATGAATATCAGGCACAATCCCTCCCGTTAGGGGTTTAGTATCATACTATCATAAAATATATGAGAAGAACATAACTCGTGTCATGCCAACAACTGTTTTTTTTAAAATAAATGTGTTTTGTTCCCATGCAAAGACCCTATAAGTGAATCAATATTAAAGCCAAAATATGCAATCTTTAATGACCTGGCAACAGTATCGTAACTATATCACTTCTTAATAAGTCTGTTTAAAGGTTTTGTAAGCTTTTGAGGTGAATACTGACATTTTATGTGCTTTGTAAAGAATACTACCATAAAAGATTGGATGTGAAATACCTGAACGTATAAGATGTCTGCATGTTGAGTTGTATTTACGAATTATTTCCTTATACCGATGATAAAATTTAGTAAATGTTTTGACTAGGTTGTGATATCGAAAACCCTGGTGTAATAATTTTTCAGTGATACATAAATTTCTTTCGCTAAAATCTAATACGTTGTTACATACACGAGCGAATCGTACAAGTTGAGATATATAAACACCATAAGATGGTAACAAGGGAACGTCACCATCTAAAAATGGATAATTAACGATAGGAAATGAAAAATCATCTCTTTTATCATAAATTTTTGTATTAAGCTTCCCGTTAATGATATAGATATCAAGATCGAGGAAAGAGCAGTGGTCATTGTTAGTTTTAGTTTTATTTAAAGTAAGTTCAACAGAATAAATTTCTTTAGTATACATACTGAAATCGTCATTATTGAGAGCAATATATCATCCAAATATTTAAGACTATGGTTAAATTTTTGTATCAAATGTTGTTTCGATGGATCTTTTCTAATTTAAGTCATAAATTGTAATTCATAACAATACAAAAAAGGTCCGCAATAAGTGGTGCACAGTTAATCCCCATTGGAATTCCAATAACTTGACGATATACGGATTCTCCAAAGCAAACAAAGATGTTATCAAGTAAAAATTCAAGCGCATATATAGTATCAAAGCATGTCCAATTGACATAGTTCTTTTGTTTATTGCTGCTAAAAAATGACCTAGAAGAGTTTGAACATTGCATTTATATTTACCGAACGACATTTAATTAAATTGGAAAACTTTTGTCTTAAAGGCTAGAACACAAAACTAGCTAATCGTTGATTTATAATAAATAATTATATAAAAAATAAAGTTTATTTTAGTCGGAAAGAGCTTTTCGTTTAACTTATTGTATGTTGTTTTTAACCAACATATCTTTTAGCTAAATGTAAAACACATTGATGATTTGCAGAAAGCAACATTGCAACAATAAATCAGCTGTTTCCAACCCATTTGAGATCTTATAATACGATCAACCCCTAGCTCCTATTAAATGAAACTAAACACATAAAAAAAGTCATGTGTTTATGGATACTAACGTCTCTAAAAATAAATGGGACTAAGCGAATCGAAATTACTTTTCAAACATTTATGATAATCTAGCATCATGTAAATAATCGTTTATAATGGCAAATTATGTTTTTTTGTATGTTGAATGTCTGGAAGTACCTATCAGCCACGTTTGCCTATTCTCCAGGACCCAACACATCGTGTTTCTGCAGTACAGAATAGGACAAACTCTATAATATTCCGTGGCTCATATGAAGGGTGGGTGCTTCATCAGGGGTCCTGACCCAATTCTTCATATTGTACTAAGCTTTGACTACCGATCTAGTCAGTATTTCTTTTAAGTTCCGATATCTACTATACGCCACCATTGGTGGTTTTGGAAATAGCTCCCTACATTTCGCATTGCGAACTAGTTTTTTATAATGTTTTCGTAAAGCTTTATTTATATTTCCTAACGAGAAGTGATATTTAGTTACAAATACTAGTGGTATCTGTTTGTCAGATTCTTGTTTAAAGCGGAGTAATTCTGGTCGTTCGATATTGAGAGCCGATTCACAGTTACGACGTATTTCAAGGTCTTTATATCCCCTTTGCTTAAGATGGCCTTTGAATTTACAAAGAGTATCTTTTAAATTTTGCGTGTTGCTGTTGTTTCGGTGGTGGCGAATAGCTTCCCCTTTTATAAATCCGGAGAAGACTGTTGGGTTGTGCATAGACGTCCTATCTAAATATTGAAACGTATTAGTAGGTTTGGTGTAGCTCTTAATATCAAGGATACCGGTGTTCCTGAATCTTAACCCTTTATGTACGACTGTATCGAGAAAGATAATTTCTTCGTTTGAAATTTCAAACGTAAACTTTAATAAAGGGTGATGATCATTTGCTATTTTAAAAAACTCCTCAACTTCTTCTCGTGATGAATGAGCTATTATAAACGCATCATCTCTATACCTTCCGTAAAATAAGATCTTATTTTTATACTTATATTTTTCAATAATTTCATTGATAACTTCGAATGCTCTAATATCACAAATTTCTGGGCTGCATTTACTTCCCATACTAGCGCCTATTTTCTGTACAAAGTATCGGTCATTAAATTCAAAATAATTATTTTTCAACACTGTGGCTACTAACGATTTAATTGTTTCACAGCTAGGTAATTTGATCGGATAATCTTCTTTTACTGCACTGTTATAAGCCCGTCCAACAGAATGAATGAGTTCATTGAACTCCATGTTTGTATACATGCTGGTGCAGTCAAAAGAAACTAAGAGGCAATCCCGATCAGGCCTTAAATTTTCTATTTTATTTATGAAATCCCCACTATCACTAATAGTGCAGTAAAAGAAGATTATCCGATCAAATTACCTAGCTGTGAAACAATTAAATCGTTAGTAGCCACAGTGTTGAAAAATAATTATTTTGAATTTAATGACCGATACTTTGTACAGAAAATAGGCGCTAGTATGGGAAGTAAATGCAGCCCAGAAATTTGTGATATTAGAGCATTCGAAGTTATCAATGAAATTATTGAAAAATATAAGTATAAAAATAAGATCTTATTTTACGGAAGGTATAGAGATGAAGCGTTTATAATAGCTCATTCATCACGAGAAGAAGTTGAGGAGTTTTTTAAAATAGCAAATGATCATCACCCTTTATTAAAGTTTACGTTTGAAATTTCAAACGAAGAAATTATCTTTCTCGATACAGTCGTACATAAAGGGTTAAGATTCAGGAACACCGGTATCCTTGATATTAAGAGCTACACCAAACCTACTAATACGTTTCAATATTTAGATAGGACGTCTATGCACAACCCAACAGTCTTCTCCGGATTTATAAAAGGGGAAGCTATTCGCCACCACCGAAACAACAGCAACACGCAAAATTTAAAAGATACTCTTTGTAAATTCAAAGGCCATCTTAAGCAAAGGGGATATAAAGACCTTGAAATACGTCGTAACTGTGAATCGGCTCTCAATATCGAACGACCAGAATTACTCCGCTTTAAACAAGAATCTGACAAACAGATACCACTAGTATTTGTAACTAAATATCACTTCTCGTTAGGAAATATAAATAAAGCTTTACGAAAACATTATAAAAAACTAGTTCGCAATGCGAAATGTAGGGAGCTATTTCCAAAACCACCAATGGTGGCGTATAGTAGATATCGGAACTTAAAAGAAATACTGACTAGATCGGTAGTCAAAGCTTAGTACAATATGAAGAATTGGGTCAGGACCCCTGATGAAGCACCCACCCTTCATATGAGCCACGGAATATTATAGAGTTTGTCCTATTCTGTACTGCAGAAACACGATGTGTTGGGTCCTGGAGAATAGGCAAACGTGGCTGATAGGTACTTCCAGACATTCAACATGAAAATTTTCGGACAAGTTATTTGGACAAGTTCATTTATGCTAATTTGCTTTGTCTATATGCCTTTTTGTGTTTCTTGTAAGCACATGACGTGGTTCTGTACATATACACCCCGTCATTCTGTTATTGTTCTGTGATAATTTTTTGTATTGTCTTTCTTTTTTGCTAATGTGCTGTGTTTATATGCCTTTTGTTGGTTCTTTGATACATATTACGTGGCTCTGTACTTTTACATCCCACCAGTGTGTTATTGTGCTATTGCAAATTTTGTATTCTTGTCGTTCATGTTTGCTAATGTGCTTTGTTTATATGCCTTTTTGTGCGTCTTTGTTACATATTTGTTTGTTTTTATAGTGACTAAGACTATAACACAAAGTTGACTGCTGTACCCCTTTTTGTGACATTTATACCTATTATGTCTGTTTGTTTTGTTCGTACATCGTTGTCATTAAAACGAAACTTGATGCGACTGTCATATAAGTGAGATGTTTAGCTAGCTTAAAAACCAGGTTTAATCCACCATTTTCTACATAAGAAAAAATGCCTGTACCAAGTCAGGAGTATGACAGTTGTTATCCATTCGTTTGATGTGTATGAGCTTTTGATTTGTCATTTGATTATAAATTTTCCCTTTTGAATTTTTCTTTGATTTCAGTATTTTTGTGATTTTAATTTAAAGAATATAAAGCAAAAATGTATGGATTTGAGGGAAACGTCTCAAATTGAAAGAACTCGGTTGATTTTGAAAAGCTTACTATGATATCTGAGACTTAAAATCTAATCATTAGGAATGAATAAAGACTAAAGCTCCGATATCCGATTTCGCAAAATACCATTGTTTATAGGGAGTGTCTTACTTCATTCAATTAAACAGAACACAAATTTTGAATCACGAACGAGGTTAACATGATAACAATATTTGAAACAAAATCCTTCATTTAAATTCTCTCCAATGAATAAGTCGCTTCAAATAACATCTGTTATATCGGTGATACGAGGTACGGTAAGTTCATTTGCCGTAATATGATAAGTATATCTTGAATGTAATGAAGACGAAACTATAATTTAGTTTAACAAGATACTTTTTATTGTAAAAATATGTATTTTCAACAACAAAAGTTTTAAATAACACACAATTTAATATTATTATTTAGTTTTAAATAACACATAATTTAATATTATTATTTTTGCAAAATATCAAATGCCCTGTGGATTGCTACTTAACCTATGCGATCAAAACATTTCTTTAAAGTGAGACTCTACGGTTTTGTTTATGTTACTTTATTATAGCATAAAAACAGAGAAAAATATAAATTCTGTCTAAACTTTTAAAAAAGATCAATATAAAACAATCTAAAAATAAAACTCCAATGATAAACCAAACTCATCAAATGGTTAATTACTCTGTAGTTTGCATTTAAATCTGGGTAAATATTTACCTGATGCATGTCATCATATTATGCCTTGAAGCATATTTCATTGAAATTTTGTTCCATCCAGGTTTTTTTCTTCTTCAAAAGGATGATCTGTCGTTCTGAAAGAAAATAACTCCAAAAAAAAAAAATATAAGCAGTTGGGAAAACCCGTCTTTAAAGTTGAGCGCCTTTTAACATCTAATTCCATCAGAAAATTAATCCCGTCAGACCTCTCTCCCACATAAAAGGAACGTATAATAACTTATACATTTATATATACATTTCGAAATAAACTGATAACTAAAAGCAACGGAGAAATCTTAACAGATATCTACTACAAATAAACCAACAGACACGCATCAGTATTGAAATTTGCAGTCATGTTACCCTTCCCACACCAGAAAAAAATATTCCTTTCTGTTTTGAGACGGGCATGTACTATACACACAATACGAAAAACTAGCTTCAAAGAACTATCATACTTTTTAAGTGAACATAATTAGCCAAAGTATTAAGTAAATCGTTGTGTTAAAAATTCCATGTGTATACCATTTTTAAAAAATCAGTACGACAAGAAAGGGACAATACTGTTATGCCTTTTTAAGTACATACTATCCCTTCAACTCTGAAATGAACAACGTTATGCAAACATATTTGCCTATTCTACAATAAAAGGAAAATCGGAAGAGAAATGTTTCATACGTAGTCATTGCTTAAAAGTATAAGACCATTTACAAAATATGATGTTTCATCACTAGTGACATTCATCATGTAGCAAACATTGTTTTCTTTTCAAAGTGTCAGTAATTGTTGACTGTTTAACGTCATACAAAGTAAATCACTGCAAAGTTTCAGTCTGTCTATAAATAGTTTTTAAGATAATAAGTTAAAAGCACTCAAATTCGTGTAGAATCATCAGCTAATGTCAAAAACTCCTATAGGGAGTTGAATGATGGTATCAATCACTAGACTTATTTGTAGATCTTATTTTGCTCGTCATTTCTGCTATTTGTTGTTTCTCTCTTTATCCTATGGTTCCGTCAGAAACTGAAAAAATGTTAAATATCGACGTGCAAACGCAAAAAGTTTTTAAAGGAGTAGACTGATAATTTCAGTCATGTTACTTTATTTGAAGATCTACTTTTACTAATCTCATTAAACTGTTCATGGGATTCCACTATAATAATCATTATTACTTATTTTCGATTGAATTGACAGTCACACATTTATCCGGATATGTAAAATTTGCCATACTTCGATTGTAAAGTGAGACCCATAATAAATGAGATATGTGTTATGAATGGATACCCATATCCTTTATTTTTCTGCTGCATCACAGGATATTGTGTCAATCGTGTTTTAAATTGATTATAAACTTATACAAATATTTTGTTATAGTTTCGTTACTTACATGTTATTAAACAAAGCAAGCAATTTTTTACTCGATTTAAAGCTATAGTGCTTTCATTTAAATGGTCATATGGTATGAATGAACCTCAAACGTACTTAACGATGACATGTCTCATTTCGATTACCTTAGAAATAGAAAGTTGTGTCCTAGCAACATATATTGAATACCCAAATCCCCAAGCAAACAAATAAAAAAAACATATTTGAAAATAATGAACTTGCTTATATACGATGTATTTTTAAAGTCATACTCACAATCATCTTTGACCGAAATATCTGTATTAATTGGCCTAAATATAAAAGATATGATGTGGAAATGAGAAAACTAACGGCCTAAATTATGTACAAACAAATGAACGAAAACAAATTCAAATATGTAAAAATGTATCACAGCTACAAACGACAACCACTGAATTACAGGGTCTGACTTCGGACAGGCACATACATACAAGAATGTGTCTGTAGTTAAATATATTAAAGCATAGTTTTAAAGTTTATTAACACAGACACATATGTTCACAGGCTGCAGAGTGTTTTGTTATGGAAAGGATAAAAATAAATATGATTGAGCCGAAAAAGAGGATAATAGTTACAATATATAATGGCGATGCAGAAAAAATAGAAAAACAAATAAAAAAGATAAATGGTATCTTGCCATGACACAAAATAAGAACATGCACAACAACAACAACAAAAAACACACAAAAGGAAAGGAACAGCGCTTTTATTTATGTTCTTCATCTCAAAGTCCCAGTGAGGCCTGCAACACGGATAAAAAAGTCCCACCACAATGCAAATTTAAGAATGCTTGTGTGGTAGTTATATCCAATATTTTCATTTCTTTTTCTATTTTTTATGAAAGTTTTCCAATTTAATTTGTTTTCAAACCATTTTATCTGTTCTGACTGATAATATTTTAAAGAAGCTTGTGTAGTTGCTTCTTGTACCGTGACGGATTCTTTGGCCATTTAAAATACAATTGTCATAGAAAGACTTCTCTGAACCAAAACATATCAATTTATTTTCACTTCTTCATCTAAAAAATCAAATCTGACCGTTGACATTTTGTCACATTTTTCATCTTATGTTTTAAGATCAAAGCAGCACCAACAATTGATCTTACTTCTTACTTCTTATTGAAAAGTATAATAGAAAACGCCTGTTCAGTATCAGTTGAATTGTCAGAGTCATAAAACGTTCATCGACTGTGATGATGAATATTGCTAAGAATTATACAATAACGTCGGGAACAGTGCAGAAACATCAATTAGGTGGAGGCCAGTAAACAATTTGTCCAAAAAAATGCCAAATCAAAATACAAATTATATGAAACGGCACAGACTGTACAATTTGAAGGAGAACACTAATTTGACTTTGAATGATACGTTTAGTAGTATGGATAAGAAATACCTATTGTGACGAAGACGCCTCCAAAGAGTTCTCATATCTTTATAGAATTGAACTCGCCACTAATATGTTGGTGTTCTGTTATATATTAGTTTTGTAATGGTAATGGCCTGACCATTAAGTATAACCGATCCGACGATTGGGCTCAAGCAGGAAAGACTATCATATCAGATGCTGATACTCAAATCAAAAGTCAATCTAACAAATGGTAAAAAGCTGAAAATACGAAATAAAATACAATTTTACAATGTGTTGAATTTATGTTACAATGTATGAATGTCAAAAGTAGACAATAGCACAGTCCATGGAACACGAACTAAAGCTGCAGTTATAAAGGTGAAATTTCTAGTATATCTCGGATAAAGAGTTCAAATATGTGATGAACGATTTGAAGGCATCAAATACAAAGTTATCAATGAAACTCACTCTGTGGTTAGCCACGAATTGTGTCCAAGATGACGTTTGTCCTTAAATATTCTCCAGTTCTGTGATGACCTTGCTATTCAGTTTGCGATACGTGTATGAAGGGAAAATATATCGATGATACGATGTTTTGACGTTCTTATAAGGTTAAAGATGAATAATCGTCCTAGGCCAGAAACACATAAACAGATTTAGAATATAATCCAACGAACTATATAAATTGAGGAAAGAGGAAACGAATGATGTTTATCTGATATCACTATTCCATGAATAAATCGCATATGAATATATGATAAATAAATAAATCCAAACATAAATTGAATATGTACAGGAGTAATTGGTCATATGTGAAATACAGTTCTCCATTAACAACTCTTCCCTATAAAGTTTCTTAGATAAATTTATCCCATATGAAATTTGGTTCGACACAGTTTCTTGTCCTTTAGAACATTTAGAAGAAGGATGTTTCCGATTCGCTGTGATCTATGGAATGTGCATTTTGCTGTAACGGACGTGGGAACTATTTACGTCAACGTAGACAGACGGCGATGATAGTTCTGAGTTTGCGATAGTCACATATTCGTGAGTATCTGATGAAATCAAGCGTTTCATGTTAACGTTCAATCCGACGGATCTAGTGGCTCTATTTCTGAAGTTGCGACCTATATGTTTGATCTTGTCGTAGTAATGTCTGACAAAGGGCGTTACTGTGGGATGATGTCCAGGTAAGATCAATGGTTCGAATTGTTTTTTACTAATATTCAAGTCAGACTTGGCAATACTGCTTCCTATTCGGAGTTGTCGTTGCTTGTTGCAAGTCACATTGGCAATCGATCCTTCTTTTGGAATAGGTTTGTGAATTTGACTAATTTCTTCTCCATGAAATTCATGTCTTGTTGATTTCAGAATGAAATTTTCTTTATCCATAGAATTTTCTATAGAAGTCACAGATTTTTCTTTTGAGAAATACACATGCCTAACAGACTAAGTACCAGGTCCAGTAAACTCAAGGAATTGTATAGAATGCGTTTTTGCAACCTTCACATTCGAATCAAACTTTTGGTAGTTATCCTCACCAACGATTAGATTCTCGACCTTGACGGATATTGATAGTCTTGAGGCAAAGAGTTGTTCTGGTTCCATGATTGAATCGTTAGGTCTCTTCGTGTTGACTTCAAGTGAAACAGTTTGCTTGCCAATGTATGTATTTTCAATTATGACGCAACCAAATTTCAACTTTTGACCAAATGAAGTTCTGGATAGTCCTAGGCGTTGTTAAAGGTCGTGGTGTGTCTCTATAAGGTCTCTTCTAATTACTAGTTGAATTTTACACTTTTCCTCTATTAGTGCAATGCGTCCTTTTAATCTTTTAAATGATGATAATACATTGTAACTTCGAGATTAGGGATTTCGTCCCGATTATTGAGAATATTATCACATTCAATTAATGTAGGCATATCAAATTGTACGTTATCATGCATATTGTTTTAGTTTAGTTTAAGAGCCTGTATATGAATAAACCATGCAATATGACAATAAAACGTCCGGCAGCTAGTTTTGAAAAATAATGTTATGTGACATGCATCTGTAAGGGTAACATGTAGGGACTCTGAATATACCACAAAAAGTGAAAATATTTGATTCTATTTTTTGAAATAATCAATTCTATTTTTAGAACAGATTGAAGCATTCGCAGAAGCATTTTCTTATGAAAAAATGGCCATCTTTGAAATTATTTTTTCTTTGATAGGATGCAAGTTTAACATGGTTGTAACTGTATAAAACGAGTTTTTACAGTCAAATGATACAAATTGGCATCATGTCAACTTTTGAAAAAGGATTGGTACAGAGAGGTTGATGTTGCTTACTGTTTTTAACAGTTTATAATTTGTAAGATAACACCTGAAATTTTTTGTTGTACTTTGTCTGTTTTATAAGGTTAATAACTTCAGTGTCTGTAAGCTTTTGCTTTGCAAATAAGGTTTTAGTACTTTTTAAGCATTTCAAAAATTCTAAAAAAATTCACAAAAAAGTAAGAATGCCAGACAGAATATCTTTTTATTTGCAGAACAACCCATCAATACTGACCAAAAATAACTCATGTATAGCAAATAATTAAGGGAAAAATACTGCACATATTATATTGATTATTTAACATTAAAATTGAGCAATACAAGAGCTAAACATAATTCTAATTAAACACTATATGTTAAATTTTTATCCAATAAAATATATACTTTATCCGAGCTAAAGAGGTCCTTATTTCCCAATCTAAATATTGTTTTCTGTCTATAAAGAATGCTAGAGATAACCTCATGGGGCCTCAATTACAATTGGTTTACCTCCCCTGAATGTACTCTTTAAATTTACATTGGATCCAAAATCATGAAAATGGAATCACATCTTCTGCAGTTTTATTTCATTGAAACCTCCTTGATAATGTCACTATGCAGAATGAGAATGGATTGTAATGTGAATGTGCATATAAATCTCACACGTGACTTATTTTTTGTATATACACCAAATGCACTGCTTGGTTCAGCTAACAGTCTAACAAGCTAATGATGACATAGTTGAGACTTGGAATCCTTACAATGCTTAAAATTTAAATTTCTTAATATCTGATGATAGCAATACATAAATCGTCTAATCACAAAGGAATATTCTGTTCCTCTAAAAATAATTGTAGCGAGTATTCTATTAATATGAATACTGTGA
Source organism: Mytilus edulis (assembly GCA_019925275.1). Taxonomy (NCBI): domain Eukaryota; kingdom Metazoa; phylum Mollusca; class Bivalvia; order Mytilida; family Mytilidae; genus Mytilus; species Mytilus edulis. Next base: position 28,035,804 of record CM034351.1, on the reverse strand, counting down.
CTTGAATGAATGAATATCACAATAATAAGAAATTACAATCTGATATGCGACACATATATCTGCATGAAGCGTTTCCTGAATTCACAATATTGATTAATCTTTTTGTTCAGTGGGGCTTCAAAAACAGCAAGGATAAATATAGGCAAATAACTTACAGTATTAGAATCAATTTTCAAAATTGTCAAGAGAATCTTCTTATATCCAGTATAAATATTGCAGATGTCAGACAGCGAGATTTTTTTAAAACAGTTAAGATTTTATTTCTGTTCCGTTTATATAAAAATCCATCTACAGCCCACAACCTAAAGCATACTTCTTCTCTCAGTATAAGCTTCCTTTATAATGAACACCAAGGATTAAATCCAAGTTAAAGTAGAATTTACACGGTAAAATATAATGTTTATATTTTAAAAGTTAATTTCCAACGGTCATATACACAGTAAAACACTTCTATTTGCACAAAAAATTCTACTGTAATTTATGAATAATACTACACAAATTATACGAATTAAAAACTGTTTATCTCAGACCGTCTACCATCCATTGTCTCAAGCACCTGTAATCGTTTTATATAGAGTTTATAGCATCATCTCCCTAGTTTTGGCGTCTATCGTGTTCATTATATTGATATCTGTTTTAAAATATTTGTGAGAAATGTCTGCAGTCTATAATTATCCTGATAATGTTTGTTTTGAATTGAAAGACACTGTGTCAGACTTCTTATGTTGTATGTTGAGAAATATAGTCCTTGATCGGTTCAAAATATGTAAATCTAGATTTGAATAACAGTGGACACTCCAGAAGAAACTGAGAGATGTTTTCCTCAAAAAGATTACATAATTAACAGAGTGGAGAAGGTGATTGATTACATTTTGCTCTATCAGAATTTAATATAAATGTTCCTGAAATCATTCTAGTTTTGATAATAGTTTCTCGAACTTCAGCTTTTGTTTTGTCAAAGATATTCCAATCTGGAAGATTTTTGCCAATAAGAAGATGTTAATTTTCATTTATCGTAGATTTGATTTAGATTCAGCATTTAGCCAGTAGGTGTTCAATTGTTCAAGAGATTTCCATTTCATTTTTGAAGAGAGAAATTCCTGAAGAATATGAATCGGAGGCAGTCTATACTTTAATAGGATTTCTCGCATTGTAGAGAAAGAGCTGTTCGGGTTATCGTAGTTAACTGACATTTGTCTGATGATGATATCTTTAACTCTTTGAATATTCGAAGAAAGTAAATTGTGAAGAAAAGATAATTGTTTTTTGTGAAGTTCAGCTTCTATTTGGAGTCCACCAATCAAGAGGTATATTGCAGCTATTGTCGTACGCTGAGGAAAAGATTGGAAATATATTAAATTCTTTCTATGAAAAGAGGCTAGCTGTGTTATATTGGTCTTATTTTAAGGAATGGATTCCAAACCATTAAGGATTCTTTGCAGAACATATGTGTTGTAGATTTTATAAGATGTTTCTGAATCAAAGCCATTTGTCCACTGCACCCCAGAACCCATTAGTGCATTCAAAGTTTGTCTTGCCAGCTATATTCTTTTTGCTACATTTATTCCTCCTTCCTTTTTCCAGCTTCTAGTTATACATAAATGAGTTGCTTCTTTTGATGCTGTAACCGGAGTATCATATAGAGTCCAATCAGTGTTTGCGACCTTTCCACATGTTACAATTTTTGTTTTTGTAGGATGAATATTGTAGTGATGTTGATTAGAATATCTTTTTGAAACATTGAGCATAATTTGAAGATTGTCTCTATTTGTTTCAATAAAAGCTATGTCATCAGCGCAGGTAGGAGTACCGACAAAATATTTCCAGTATTTAAGCATAAATAGTTTCTTTCTAGTTCTAAGAGTAGATCTTGAACACCGATTATGTAGAGATGAGTTGATAAAATTGCACCTTGTCGTACGCCTTGGTGGACAGGAAATTTTTCACTAAGATCGCCTTGCCATTGTACTTTTGTTGTCAAATTAGAATATAGACCTTTAATCACCAGCCTTTGAAAAGAAGGAATATTTAGGTCTAATAATTTAACTAAAATAATGTCATGCTGTACCACGTCAAAGTTTGATTTGACATCCAAGAAACCCATAAAGAAAGTCACTGTTTTTCCTTGTTTGATCGTATTTTGATTCAGATATGATAAAACTAGAGATTAGATGATTTAGGCCTTTAGCTAAGCCAAACTATAAATCCGTAATGTTTTGAAGATTGAGTTTAGGTAAAATGCAGTATTCGAAGACTTTTCCTAGGACTGGGGTTACTGTGATACCCTGGTAAATGTTGACATCAGAAGGATCCTTGTCTTTTTAATACGGGGAAGAGAATGCAAGTCTCGAAGGTACCTGGAGTCTTTATAGTTTCTATTATATTGTTGAAAAGTTTAGTTAGATAAGGTGCTATTTCATTTTCGCAAAATTTGAGATGTTCAGCACATAGTCCAAATTCGTCGACACTTTTATTCATATTTGATTTTTCAATGGCTTTAATTATATCAACAGCTGTAAAATAGTTGGATGGTATTTCCTGGTCTTCAAAAGTTTTCATCATAACTTTTTGACGGATTTTGCATAAATTTACATATTTATCATCGTATTGTTCGGGTTTTGGAGCACTTTTAAAAGTCTTCAAAAGCTTGCAAAAGCTCTTTTTTGGTCTTTAGCCAGAAACAGATAATCATTCTCATCAGTTTTTATACAATTTATTATTGCTAATTAAGAGTTGTCACCTGATGATTCTGTTGAACATTTGTGAACTAGAGGTGTTCATAATTTGGCTGTGACTGGTATTTCTTGTTCCATTCGTTGGCGTTGTCGAAGCTCTTTTTACGGGTCCTTAATTCAAGAGATAACGGATGTCCAGTTGGTTTGCCTTACTCTGCCCATCTGTTTTAAACAACTTTACACATCTGAAGTAAGACTTTAACTTCAGGGATAGCTTTCCATTTTGGGCCTTCCAACTGTGTAATTTTGGATGGAATAGACTGTTGTATAGCATTTATAAGTGAATTTGAGATAATATCTGATCAATTTCCAGTTTTGGAAGATCCTTATGAAGCAACTCATTTAGAATTGTTTCCCTATATGTCTCTTCGTCCCATTCTTTCCCATAAAACTTTCGTTTTTGCAATTTTCTTTTGACTTGTATTGTGGACAAGAAGAGGAATGCTGATATTTGTTTGTATGATAACTGCACAATGTGCCGAAATGTTGGCATAGCATTTGTCTAGAATACAGTACTTTTTAGATAAATTATAAAACTGACAACGCCTGGCTAAAAATGAAAGAAGACAAACAGACAAAAAGTAGAACACATGACACAACATGGAAAACTAAAGAATAAGCAACATGAACCCCACCAAAAACTAGGGTGATCTCATGTGCTCCGGAATGGTAAGCAGATCCTGTTCCACATGTCCTTACCAACCAAGATATTTTAAAACAATTATTAATTATTAATCAGCTTTATTGAATTGTCAGTAATTGCTTCTTTTCAAGAACTTTTCAGTTTTTGAAAAAAAGAGGGGTGCCTTTGATTGCAAATTTGTATATATTCACATGCAAGGCAAAATGTATTATATCATAATCAGTAAGACTTAAATGAGTATAATCTTAGTATATACATCTCTTAGGCATTTTTGAGAAAATAAGAAATTTGGAGAATTGCTAAATTTTAATGTAATCTGCCCTTGGCTAACTTCATTTTTTTATGGCAGCTAGGCTATGAAGAGGTCCTTGTATTATGTTTTGCATATGATGACACTTTTGTTGATAATTTCTTTAATTTCATTAAATACTGTTTCAAAATATGCTTGTTTTATATATTTTCTATTGGTTTTTATCTGAAAATCAATAAATGTAAAGTGGCGCCACCTACCGCCAAGATTTTATAAATCAGACCAACGTTTATATTTATTTACAATATATATATATATGATAAGGTTAACCTACAAACAAGATTTCATAAAGATTGGCAAATGTTGCTTCCAGACTGTTTTGCATGGTTCTCTTAAACATATTTATTCATAGGGATCATTGATTGGGAAACAATTAATGTAATCTGTATTAATCCCTTTCCACTTTATTTTATAATTCTTTATTTGGTATTTCTTCATCTCATATAATATTTTTATGTTTTTTTTCTATCAAAGAAGAATACAATACATGTTAATTCATTTTTACCTGTCAGTGTCAGCGCCTATATTACATGTTGTAACACCCCCTCCCCATAAAAAACCCACAAATAAACAAAAACAAAACAAAAACAAAACAAAATAAAACAAAACAAAACAAAAAAATAATCAATAAAAAAAAATTTAAAAAAATCATTGACTTATATTTATATTACGATCAAATTGATATTAAAAGATTATAATTATTATTGTAACATAGTTATTCTATTCGTACATGTTCTCATAATTGTTTTTGATATAGAGTGACAAACATTTGTATTTTGTTGTTATTTTCACTCCTTGACAATATCTGGAAATCATATAAAAACAGTATTTTAACTTCTATTATCATAACATAGTAACACACATTTTATTATTACATATATATACATATATATATATATATATTTATAGGATGCAAACTAACCACTGTCCAATTGTAATGTGCATCCAGTTGTGTTACACATTTAATTTCAGTTAAGTATGAGTTATCTTTCTTATATCATAAAATTAATTGTTGAAATGCATATGGTTCCCATTTTTTTCTCTATTTGATCACCTGTTGTAGGAGTACTGTGAAAGGTGGAAGATAGTTACTTTGTTGGTGCAAGTGCTGCCTTGTAGCGGCATTAACCTGCTCTTTTTCAAAATCTACAAGGGTGTCGTTTACGTGCAAGATATATTGCTCTCTCTTAACGAGGGTCAGCCATTTATCGTCCACGTCTGACGGACTATCATCGTTTCAAAGACCATACTCGCAAATTGTGTCAAAGGAGAGCCGAATTTCAGTCCCTGGAATTTTCTCCCCGGAACGGTGATCGAACCATAAACCTTGTATTTGTAGTCCGATACCTTAAATTACCACGACAATCATGGCTCTCCTTTTTATATATTGTTTAATAAAATACTTGTTAGAATATGAAAATGACATACACAAAGAAACATAATTAAAACTGACAGACTTCAGATAGAAAGTTGGACAGTTAATCAATATAACAAATAAGCATACATCTTTTTTTTTAACATCAACAAACTCTTTATTGCAGTAGGATCTAGTTGTTATCAATTGTCCTCTATAGTACAACTATTTTGTAAAGGTTTATTTCTGTGTATCAATCGTAAAATGAACCAGAGGATTGTCTTGACGAAATTGTATATTCTTCATTGTTAGAATTATATTACATTAATTTTGCATTTAACATTTATTTTAAAACCATCATATACTTAAGTAGAATAATTTAATAAAAATAAAAATAAAAAAATAAAAGTAAAAATAAGGGATGACATAAAATGATAGTATGATGAACATCAGGTTTAGAACAGTTTTTAAAAAATAGGTATTTTTGTATTACAGTCATTAGTGACATACGATAAGCATGTGAGAAACGATAAGACTACATGTTTTAGGTCTAAAGAAATCAGATAAAAGTTCAGAAACTTGTATATAACAATCAATGACATAATGATTTATAGTTACTGTTTTGGTTATTTTTTTGGATAAACAACGGTAGATTAAAATGGTATTTAAAATTTAAACCGATAGTCAACAATGCGTAACGTTGTCCTTGTCCAATGTTAGTTCATAAGCCCCACACATTTAATAAATATGTTCACCGGCTAACAGTTGTTTAAAGAAACATTTCTTATTAGAAGAATGCTTAGTTCAAAAATAGACCCAAAAAATGAGGAACACCTGGATAGACTGTCTGAAATTGTTTCGGATATACTTAAAATCGATGGATTTTTTATGGAACATGTAAATATATATAGATCTAAATGTTTACTTTGTGAAAAGATTATAAAAGATCTGTTTGGATTTACTTCTATTCACTGTGGCAGTAGTATGGCAGAAGGATCTCAAATAGTTGGAAGTGATAAGGATTCAATGAAAGTTATGCCTAAGATTATTTGCATTAATGAGGATTGTAATTTGTCCGATGGGGAAAGTAACATTTTTACCCTTTTAATGGATAAATGTAAACACGGCTATACGAGGCTGCGTGCACACGCACTTGAGCAGAATATATTTCTACCGATGCTAACGAAAGACGGAGATAGCCACTTTTTGTCAAGTGAGGAATTTAGGAAATTAGATAAAACATCAATGACTGAGATAAATCCAGATCAATTGATAAAACAATTCTCTTACAATGGTGGACCTTGTATAACTACTGAAATGTTGAATGTAGTATGTGACTCCACATGTGGAATAGAATGTCATTCCTGGCCTGTATCGGCTACAGAGTGGATATACAGACAACGCTTGAAGAATTGGCCATCACAATGTATTGTTGATAAAATCGCGTTATTTCCAGTCCATGTGGTGCCTGTTGGTGACATTACATCTAAAATTTCGTCAACACAGTGGCGTTTTTCGTTTAATTATGCAGAAAGGGAGCTTTTATGGAACTTCACTGATAAACAGTTTCAATGTTATGTTTTACTGAAATGCATATTTAAAGCAAAATTCAAAGATTTTAACGAACTTAGTGGGTACCATATGAAAAACCTAATATTCTGGATATCGGAAGAGTATGGTGTGACCTTATTTACAAATACAAATTTGCTCGGTTGTGTCAAAATCTGTTTGGAAAGATACGAAGATAACATAAAACAAAACTTACTTTCTCATTACTTTTATCGCAATCGAAATCTTCTTTCTTGCAAATTGAAAGACGAAACGCAAGAACAGATTCTGAACCAAATCAGGAAAATTTTGGAACATACATTCCTTGCTATATTAGAATCTTCTCATTTCATTCCCGCAGGTAAACAATATTTGAGCATCTATAACATGTATTATGGGTCAGAAAAACATTTTATAAGTCATCTAGAGACCCAATTGCCTCGTAGCTTGAGCAAATGTCACCAGTTATATAAATTTGAAATATTTTCACAACTGCGCCAAGTGTTTGTATCAATAGCGCACTATCCATCGCCAACTAGTCTCCAAAAAATTAACGTTTTAATTCACGATCTAGAGACTGGAAATAGTTTACCTGACAACATTTCACCATATATGATTAAAACAGCATACTTGTTTTGTATTATACAATCAGGAATGATGTCCTGCAAAAACACGACTAGCATTAAAAACACACACAAAATCGATAGGTTCATTGATGCAGATCTCGCGTTCACAAAAGGAAGCGATTTTGATGAACTATCTGGAAAACTGTACTCTGTTACATTTGCGACTTTTAAAAAACGAAATTGATAAGGCACGGTCAATACTTCGCCCTGTTATGGATCGTACCAAACTGTTTGTTTATATTGGAAGGTGCTCACCTGTTTATTTCCTTCATGTGTTACGATTTTACAAAACTGTTATTTATTGCAATACATCCGATAGCTTTAACGTGGAAGACCTATCATATTGTTACGATATGGTCTTTCCATTATATGCTGTAGATTTTGTTCCAGATGCGATTAAATATGAACTTTACTTGCAAAAGGAAAAAGAAAAGGATAGTTTGTGTTGTAATTATCATCCAGTAGTTTACGCATTTTACTTGATGTTCGTAATTGCAGTAAAGAAAGACAAGAAAAAAAAACAGAAAAAGGAAATTCTAAATGGACTTTCTAAATTTATAGAAAAATCTCACGGCCCTTTAGATCTTCATAGAGCTTACAATCTTCTTGGATTTTGTTATTACAAATGTGGGCAAAGAAATAAAGCCGTTGCTGCATATATCCGGTCAATTCAGGTAAAATCAAATAGCACCAATGTTGGTGTGTATCACTTATGTGTTATAGCGTTGGAATATATCAATAGTTACAATACCGAAGATCGTGTAAGTAGTACGTCCAGCCTTTTGAAACGAGTTACTAATGGTTGTTTGTGTTAGTTTCTTTATTTAGGAGTTGTAAACAGGAAGGGTTTAATGAGCTGTCGTACTGTCCAATTACTTGTTGAGTATATTTTTCATTGAATATTGAAAGTAATATTCTAGTATATAGTTACTTTACAATTGTAGACGAAATTCAATATAGATTTATCTTATAAGTTAGATTGACAAGATTTGTATGAAGCAAATTCAAGATGTGAGATTTATAGACCGTGTATAATTGTGTTCATTTGTTTTTTTTCTTTTTTAGAAATTAAAAACGAAAAAAACAACAAAAAAGGAGTTTCTTTTTTTCATCATTTTCTTATTAATAAGCCCCTTACCCAAATGAAAAAATACAAAAACAAACATCTCGATTTTTATAAATTCTATATGCAGGTGCTGCTGCAATATTTCTAGATATAATAAGAAATTTAAAACTGGGAAGCTTATATCATTTATTTTGTCGTATCATATTGTTCCCAATTGACCCTCGTTACCAATTTCTTGATATAAGTCAAAATATGAACAGACTCAAGAGTAGTTGCTGTATTCTTTGTGTCAAGTTTAATGGGATAAATAAGTTTATCATTCAAACCAAACTTTGAAAAATCAGTCATAGAACATCATTGATGTAGCGGAAGTTGGAGCTAAAAAATAATGATAGCTTCTTTTCAATCTTTACTAATAACTTTAACATTTTACGCTTTTCCCATTAAACCCATATTTTATCACCACAGATTTAGAAAAGGGGCGATGGGGTGGTGGGGTGATAGTGTGGTGCTAAATTACATTTTCATAAACAGATTACGAAACATGTCAAAATGTCATTATAATTATATAAATATTTGTATAATATATATGTTACAGATTTTTTGAAACACTACGGAATTGAATACATAAAAAATACATTTCTATTATGTCTAGCGCTTTCATCAATCTTGGGACTGTAACTGTGAGGTAGCATCATTGTTGACCCGTGTTTGCGAAATATTTATTTACAGTTTTACTATTAGACAAATAATTTATTAAATTTCTTTAATTCCTTTCTATATTTTTAAGTCGATTGTGCACTTGAAAAACGAGAAGAATTTGAACTGACTCTAAGTGCAAAGTTCTAATTGTCGTTCTCCCCTGATTTTGCTGTATTCCAGTTGTCCGTTTGGCTGTTGTTTTCAAAATCCTGACTATTCACTGTTTGTCTAATACAGTTCTCTTTGTAGTTTATGCAAATTTTAGAGACATTTAATAACAATAACAAATAAACAACAATTGAAATTTGGTTTTTTTTCTAGATTGCAGTATAAAGCGTCCCGCATTTCCACGTTTCTAAGCCCCATCTTTATATCGTAGATATGTCAAGTTTTATACACTATTATAGTCTATATATCAATAACAAAGACTGAATACCACATTTTTGTATAACGCATGATGAAGAACATTTCCAGAAAGTTTTGAAACAAAAGCGGGAAAATGAATGCCTACTCAAATCCAATCTATTAGATGGAAGATTTTTCACCATGCACTTGCACTGCACTTTAATTAGAATAATAAACAAAAAAGATAAAGACCTAGAAGAAAAGTTTACCTGTAGAATTTTTAAGATGATCTGCTATATTTATAACTGTTGTAAAATATTGATTAAATACATAACAACAAACCAGAGGATACCAATAACCAATGATTATATCACTACAATATAATAATTATTACGATGGTGTTGAATTCCCTGTAATTTATTCAACATTCACACAAGAACTTTTCTAAAAATATGTCTGTGTGCCTTAACCTAACTTTTAGTTATTTATATGAAGAGAAGTTTTTTTTCTGAGACAAGTGCTTGTGACCAACCACCAGAGGTTGTAGTCATCCAATGTTCAATAATTCAGTACTTTGATTTATATAATCACTTTGAAATAAACTCGGAAGTTTTGATTGTATTAGTTTGAAAGTGTTTAGTAGAAACGAATCGTGTGTAGCTTATACATATTATATAGGCTACAATTTATTCACCATTTGTTTTGATATCTAACAACACATCTTCGAATGAAAAATACATTAAAACTGCTAACTTAAATTTATTTCAGGTTGCATTTCTGTAAATATTGACAATGCAATTTCACATAGGAACTCCTTTTACGGCTAAAACTGTACCACTTTGACTATGAAGTTTTAAAAAAAATATTTTCCTAGAATTGAAAGTTCATATGCACCACAATTTTTTTTCAAAGGTCAAAATATAGGGCTGTGCGGCATATTTTCAACGTTTATATGCCCTGAACTTCTCAGAGTTTAAACTTACACTAATGTTCTTAACTACCCTACCTCGAATGAAAGGTTACCACAGATTTCAATGTAAACAATATGCACATGTATACTTACTGGTAACATTCCCAAATTAAGTCTCTGTGAGATGGAACACAGAGAGCATAACTGTGAACCAGTATGTAAACAAAATTAATTTTCTATGAATATTCAAATCTCCCCAAAAGAGGCGTGTTTTGAGAATCAGCTGTATTTACAAAGTGCAACCTTCAATCGGGTCTGCATAATTCTCACTAACCGTCAATTTGTATAATGAATTCAAATGGAACCATTTTGCTCTTAAAATTTAAATGTTATGATGTGTAAAGTAATAATGGTTAATTCATTAGGTTTGACACAAAATGTGTTTCCCCGCAATACAAACAAATATAATGATCATGTCATACTATTTTAAATAAAAGTCTGAATAATTTGATATTCGTTTTAATAGGTATATCGAATTTTTGATAGGGAAAAAAGTTAAATGATTAATGATTTCTACCTTATGCTTTATTTTTCGATCCAAAGCCATTTTCAAATAAATGTTCATGTTAGTCTAACCAGTTGATAATTCAATTCGGTAGGTCTTACAAGGGGTACGCGATTGTATCAACGAAAAGAAGAGCATATATGCTGTCATCTGTGAAACGGATATTACATTAATGTCACTCAACTGACAATGGCGCCCTTAAATTGCACAACATTGAACAAGGGGATGATTTCAACGTCACCACTTGAAACTCTCGATTTATGAGCTTCTCTGTGAACATCAGCACTCTATACTTTAAAAAAACCAACAACACAATATTATCTACCTATTGCTGTTGTCTTAGCAGTCAATATTTCTTAAACACACTCATGTGTCAATGATTATTTTAAACGCATTCACAATAGGTACAAACCAGACTGCCTTTTTATTTAATTCTCAAAAAACCCAACGTGATCTCATATATTGAAGATTGTTATAAATAAGATGCTGTATAAATTTGTCTTTAGAATTATGGATGTATCCTTAGAATTAATGATTAGTAACTAAATAGGTTGTATATCTCTTATATCTTATAATGTGTTATGTGTATTATTGTTTGTCAGTTGGTCTGTTCCCCCTGTTTTAGCAACATTGTTATCAGTTTATTTTCAACTTATGAGTTTGAATGTACCTTTGTTGTCTTTTGTATCTATTGTATACACATCAATAAATTGATTTGTAACACATTTGGTTATGATAAATAAACGCCAAATAATATATCAATTGTATAATAATTTTAGTTAATATCTAACAAATACAGAAAAGTATGAACACGATATAACTAATTATTTATCATTTTAAGCAACATATATACCATAAAAGTCTAATGATAGAGAAAAAACAACCGTTACAAAAACTGTAGAAACGTTCAATAAGAGAACTCGACAAACAAGCACACACCGAATGTACCCACAGAACGATATGCACAATGGTCATTTTCCTGACTTGGTACATGGCATTTTATGAAAAAATGGTGGATTGAACCTGGTTTTGTTGCATGCAAAACCTCCCGCTTTAATGGCAGTATTAATTATAACATTAAAATGACAATATTACATGACAGGATTACAATAATTAAACAGATAAATGGGAGAAAATATAGGACAGAGAAACAAACGAATAAAAGCCATCAAAAGGTAACATGCCAACAAATATTTTTATACGACAAACGCGCGCTACGTCCACAAAAAAATATGTTCAGATGTGAAAAGTAGGACGTTTAACTATAGTAAATGTACTGTTCAGACAATTTGCTTGCAATCAATTTAGTACAACATAATGAACTAACACCGAACACCGTACACCGAACACCGAACATATCTTCGTTGATCGCTTACGAATCGTCAAAGCAGTACTGCATTTACCCCAGTAATTACGTCGTAGCATTAACAAAAAGAGAGACATAAGAGATGTTATACATTATAAGAGTAATGTCAAGCCAATGTAGAAATACATAATGACTGATTTACAATTTGTTTATCCTTAATTTTTCTAATATCTTTGTTTGGATAAACTATCAAATACATTAAAAAAGTAAAATCACAAAAATATTGAACTTCGAGGAAAATTCAACTTTCAAAAAACAATCAATACATTTGATTTAATGTATAATTACATTGAGTATAGACTTAATATATGTTACAAGATCAATTACATTTTTGCGGTTCTTCTATTAAAAATAAATCAAATGTTAAACCATGCAATTATGTAAAATTATAAAGATCGTCTGGTGTATTGAAAAGTTATTGAAATGTTTCTGTTTTTAAATGTTTATACTTAGTTCATCTTTTGTCGTTGCAAGGTCAAATGTTTCCACAATTAAACAATGAGCAACAAATGGTTTATCTCACCCCAAAAAGTTTAGATTATCATTTCTAAATGTTTTATATCGGAAGGTTCGATTTGAAGGATTAGTTCATGAATAAAAATATTTAAGCAGATAAATTGATCTCTTTTCAATTTGTTAACACTAGTTATTTTTTTTTTATATTTATAACGAAATGAAATAAAGCAATCTGATACCTCTTAGTGATTTGAAAGTGAGAAAAAAAATATATTTTTCAGTGGCAAATGAAGTCTTATAAGTTGAAGAGAAACAAAAATAAAACGTGAAATGCATTCGTTAGAATTGAGAGCAAAGATAGCCCTCTACTTCTGACGGGCTCGTTGGGCTCAGTCTTAAGTGTTCTATGTAGTTTTTTCGTCATATTTAAACAGTTTTTTGTGTTTTTTTTTGTGCTTAGAATTAAGAAACTGAATGGGTCTATCAATGCCAATGCTACGTCAATCTTTAAAGACCCAAATGTTGCAAAACACTTATCCTACCTCCATGACAAATATGTTGTTGTCCCCGAAGATAAAGCCCCAAACATCATAGTATTTTTATGTGTAAAACTCATTACATTGACTGCTTGATTAACGAAATAGGTATTCACTTGGAAACTCAACATATACCCTCACGACACTTACCAAAGAGGAATACTGGATATTCATAGGTCTGTTCTATGTTCCTTTTGAATTTCAACCAAAAATGAATAACTGGATCTTCTATCATTATATTGGATACCTGAACTACATAAATGTCCTTACCAACAGCGGGATATTGCTGGGTCTTCCAAGTGCTCCACGAAACCTTTTTCTAAATTATTAACATCTATTTTGTCAGCAATCAAAGACGGGCTTCAACGTTATTTTGAAACTGCCTATCCTAGAGGCGGCGTGAATCAGATGCGGGTACTTAAAAAATTCCACAGATCTTTCAGAGCACATACAATCTAACTCTCTTTCATCTTGTAACAGTATTAAAACATTTGACTTTTCTACTCTTTACACAAGTATTCCACATTCCAAACTAAAAGACAAATTGAAAGAGTTGGTATTTCTTTGCTTCATAAAAAAGAATGGCCAAAGTAGTATCTTGTCTTAGGGAGGGATAAATCCTACTTTGTAAAGGATCACTCTGATTCAAACAAAAAAATTTGATCGACAACATATTTGTTCCGTTCGGAGGACGTGTTTTTCAACAGACTTTCGGCATTCCAATGGGCACACATTGTGCCCCTCTACTTGCAGACTTGTTTCTTCATTATTATGAGGCTGACTTCATGCAGGACATTTTTTGGAAGAAAGATAAAAAGTAAGCGATATCCTTTAACTCTACGTTCCGCTATATAGATGATGTTCTTTCACTAAATGATTCAAAGTTTGGTGACTATGTGGAACGCATCTATCCCATCGAACTAGAGATAAAGGATACTATAGATACAGTTAAGTCGGCCTCATATCTTGACTTACATCTAGAAATTGACAATGAGGGTCGGTTGAAAACAAAACTTTACGACAAAAGAGATGATTTCAGCTTTCCAATTGTGAACTTTCCATTTCTAAGTAACGACATTCCAGTAGCACCTGCATATCGGGATAAATATCTCTCTATTGATCTATCTGCTTGCATTTCGTATCATGATTTTCTTGATAGAGGGTTGCTGCTCATAAGGATGCTATTAAACCAAGAGTTCCAAATGGTGAAGTTGTAAATTTTACGGACGTTACACGAGTTGGTTGACCGTTATGGAATAACCGTTTCATTGTGATAACACAATATTGACTGCTGTACCCCTATTTTTGACATTTTTACTCTTTGAGTATGTTTGTTTTGTTCATGCATCGTTGATAACGTAATGGAATTTGATGCGACTGTCATACAAGTGAGAGGTTTAGCTAGCTATAAAACCAGGTTCAATCCACCATTTTCTACATTAGAAAATGCCTGTACCAAGTCAGGAATATGACAGTTGTTATCCATTCGTTTGATGTGTTTGGACTTTTGATTTTGCCTTTTGATTTTTGATTTTCCTTTTTGAATTTTCCTCGGAGTTCAGTATTTTTGTGTTTTTACTTTTTTTTTCACAAATGATATCGGATATGTTTCTTATGTCGTAACTACCATCCCCTTCCCTTTCATGAAGGTGACCTACCGAATTAAACTATTTACCAGATATGTTATCACATAAGCAACACGACGGGTGCCACATGAGGAGCAGGATCTGCTTACCCTTCCGGAGCACCTGCGTTCACCCCTAGTTTTTGGTGGGGTTGCAGTGTCAAGATACAGGTATCAGCAGATTGTAGATCCATGAATGTGCATATGTTGATAAAAAAAAGTATAGCTTGCTTTCAATTTACTACCAATACCAACAACTTTCAAAGATATGATTACAGTGTTGAATTGATACCCGTTAAGAATAGGATAATTTTAAGGATAGATAAGTTTACCAGGATGGTTTCTACATTTCTGGTTAAAAACATCTCCGTAAAAATGAGGATGTGCAATCACGTTTCTACATGTAAAACCCAGCTTTAAACAATCAATTTTTATAGATATAGAAGAATATTGTAGGGTTTTTAGTAATCTGTGGTAACGAAATCCCTGACTTATTAATTTACCAGTAAAACACAGATTACGTTCATTGAAATCAAACATTTCGCAACTGACACGGGCATAGCAAACGAGTTGGAAAACGTAAACACCGTCAGATGGTGTGAACGGAACATCGTCAGAGGGTGTCAAAGGAACATCACCATCGGAAACACGTCGATAAAATTTGTTGCCGAAACGTACATAAGTATTATCAAGGAGAAAATTAACAGCTTCAATCATTTTATCACACCTCCAATAAGTATAATTTTACCTTTTTCTTTAGAGAAGAAGGCTTCAAATACATTTGCATTTATATTTGTAGCACTCAGAAACGTGTCCTTCCCCCCAAACGTGTCCGATTCCCCCAAACATGTCTAGTTGAAAACTGCGCCAAAGCGTGTCATTTGTATAAACGCCCAAACGTGTCCATTTCTAAACTAACCCCCAAACGTGTCCAATCCCCAAAACGTGTCCATAGCAAGCGTTATTTGGTTATTACTATTTCATTAACGTATACTAATTTTACCATTTCATTAAAAATATACATAAGCACGTAGTACTTTTTCAAAACGGAAGAAATAAACTGGCTTAAAGTGGGGGCGTCATTTCGGCTATTTCGTTTGTAAATTGTAAGCAAACATGTTGAGTTAAACAGTACAGTTAACGGGTCAAAGTGTCCTTTTCTCTGCTCGTTAGAACTTTAATGTTCTCTCTAATTATGCATGAAATACTGACAACTGGACAATTCGCAATCAACAGCCTAAAGTTAATTTATTCAGTAGAACTGAAAAAAACATTAAAACTTGTATGTTTTCTCTAATTTGCATGAAATACTTGCAACTGGACAATATGCAACCAGCAGTCTAGAGTTTATCTTAACAAAAGAACAGTAAAAACATTAAAACATGTATGTTAAATGTAAAAAAAAACCAAAAAAAAAACCAGGTAGCCTATGTTCTCTCTAAATAGAACTGCAAAAACATTAAAACTTGTATGTTCTCTCTAAATATGCATGACATACTTGCAACTGGACAATACGCGATCATCAGTTTAAAGTTTAGTTTAAAGTTAATGTGTACAGTACAACTTTAAAAACATTAAAACTTGCGAAACTATTGTGCGCTCTAAATATGCATAAAGTACTTGCAACTGGACAATACGTAATCAACATTCTAAAGTTTATTTATACACTACAAAATAAATTTGCATTTAAAACCGGCGTTGATCACATAACAGTAATATTTATAAAAAAAAGAATCTATAAAACTAATGCATGAAATATTTGGCACTGGACGTTATGTTTCTTATCGTGTGTCTTTAGTGATGGTGGAAACCTAAAATTTATTAAAAACCCGGATAACAAGTTTATAATTTGATGGGCTTTTGAAATACACACAAACTATTGACAAAAGTAAAAAAAATACTGTTAAAACCGCGCCATGCAATATTCGGATAAATATAAAAGGCATCATCGGAGTTTATAAGTACAAAATAATTAACAAAGTTAACGATTAATTCAACTCCAGAACTATGTGTATGTTCGCTCTAAACGAATATGAAATACTTGCAACTGGACAATAAACAACTGCAGTCAAAGTTACTTAATAATAACAGATTAATTTTGCAATTTTTATAATCATTAAAAACCTACATCGAACTAACTTAATCTGATAAATGACATCTTCATCACGTGTGTCTCCCATCATAGAATTGCCGTAAACGTTATCAGCGATTTTATTTAAGAGATACATGTAAAAGCGCTAAAAGACGTGTAACGTTTTGGCGTTAACTATTGGACACGTTTTGGTGAATAACAATTATCGGACACGTTTGGGGGTTATGAAATCGGACACGTTTGGGAAATATTGTACATTTCGGACACGTTTAGGGAGAAAAGACACGTTTGGGAGAATCGGACACGTTTGGGGGAAAGGACACGTTTGGGAGTGTTTACATATTTACCAAACGACATTTAATTAAATTGGCAAACTTGTGTCTGAAAGTCTAGCATGTCTAGAATATAAAACTAGCTGATAGATAATCTATAACACATAAGTAAATAAAAAGTAAGGTTCATCTTAGTCAAAGAGAGCTTTTACGTTATTGCATGCTGTTTGTTAACCACTATATATTTTAGCTAAAAGTAAAACACAATGATGATTTGCAGAAAAACAACAAAGCAACAATAAACCAGCGGTTTTCAACCCTAGCTCCTATTAAATGAAACTGAAAAACAGAAAAAACAAGTCAAGTGTTTATAAGTACAATAAAATGAATCGGACTAAGCAAATAGAAATTACATTTTGTGTTTGTTGCTTTTGTATTATCTTACCTATGAACACGAATAATCAATGCAAAAAGAAAGTTGAAAAAAAAGATTTCCATAACTATGCTTTCGTGTATAAAATGTACGTAGCGAGACAGGAGAGAGTGTTAAAATACAATGTTGAATTATCACATGCGTGTTTATAAGAATTGAGGTCAGGACTTTCGATTATTTATAGATAAATAAAATCATCATAGATAACAGGATTAAAATTTTATATTTACGCCATAACCATAAGTGTAACTTGTGTACCGGTACATATGATTTGTCCAACAAATGTTACCTATGATAAAGCTGGGAACAGTATACATGACCTTCATAGAGTCAGCAATATATTTCAATCAGATGGTTAGAAGCAGACTGTTCATCGTTCAATTCTTAATATCGTCTCCGAGGAGACGATATTGATAAGTTATGCTTTAAAGCGGGTCTTGAAGCAAGTGAGACCATACGGAAGTCGACACACCAGTAATGATAGAGACGAACATTGGTGATATAGTTGTGATTAGGTCAACGTTGAATTTAACTTTTATTTCAATTTTAATTTCAAAATATTATTATTTATTGGTTGACCATTAATTATCAGTAAAACGATTGTTCAATGGACAATTGCAATTATTTAGAAAATTGTGATCATTTTTACTTTTCGCGGTCCAGTATGTTGAGATCATCGCGGCAATATAACGTCCGAACTATTGTACTTGACCATGATCGACGTCGTATTGTCAGTGAACTCGCCTTGGGCAGAAATTACGTTACCTTGTTTATCAAATGTAATGGCTGAACAGTTGTTGTAATACACATTACTTCAACTATCATCTATATTTAATTTTAAATGGTCGTTCGATAACCTAGAGTTACTTACTTTGACAAAATTCATTTTATTCTCATTTTAAAGATTTCAAATTTGCATTTATACCATGTCTTTTGTATTATCAATTGAGGCGACAGTATCTGATGAGTGTTTAAATTTCTAAAACAATTAATAATAAACAAATGAAGTCAACACGCAAAATTGATGGAATCGAACGTTATTTATTTATAAGTTACAAGATTGATCGTTTATATAAATATACAGTGTTAATTTCCATTGTTTAACCCAAGCGTACATTTTAGATAAATAAATTGAATGAAAACTACGGTTCCTAATTTGTACATTGGGATTAAAAATTCGATATGTATCATTAGTTTCTTTAGTTTACAACTCTGTCTTGTATTTTTCTGGTCATACTATTTCAAATATTCAATTTCATGACTGTATCATGTGTTTCCATAAGTTTACCATAGTACTATCATATGGTTGGGTTAAAAATTAATGGTAAACCCCTAGGCTAGTTTTTACTGTTTTATAGTCTAATCTTACCGTTTTAATTTCTTGACATAACTGCACGACTCGATTCTCAATTATATGTGTTAAGATGATCGTTGCAAAGAATCCTGCTCAAACTTTAGTAAAAGACGGGGTTAACTTTGCATTGTATTCAGGGGTTAAAAATTCCACTAGCCCGACGCCCGGGACTAGATCAATTACGCCTCGGGCAGTTAAAATGTGTAACCCGATATGCCCGACGACTAGTAACACAAAATTCTTGACGTTTCCAATATAGAAAGTGGAAAATCCTTTCATCACTATTCTATGTTAGCCAATCCGATTCAATTAAGTCATCCGGGATTCCAAGAATTTGAACTGGTTTGTACAGGTCCTGTTGTACATATTTTAAAAATAGAAAAACAACTCTGGCTGCTCGGTATCGTATGTTGATTGCAATTCTAGTACTTTAAATATTGATTTCTCATACCATGGCCTGGGGTATTGTACATTGCTGATGCCGAGATTTTCAATTAACGGTATTTGGGGGTATGATGTATTGATCGGTATTGACCTGTCTTGTCGCACAGCTCTTGAGCACGAAACCATGCAACAAAATATTTCTTAATATTTTAATACGGGAACCCCAGGAACTTTATCCGTTTCAAAACGAAAAACTGTAGATGAAGGGGGTAATGAGACTGACAATTCATCCCCCCAAAAAATGCCAAATACGACCGGGAAAAGTGGAAATGTTTTTATAGTGTCTAATAATTAACGGTACCAATTTTGTTGCACCAGATGCGCATTTTGACAATACATGTCTCTTCAGTGATGCTCGTGGACAAAATATTTGAAATCCAAAGCTTATATAAAAGATGAAGAGCTATAATCCAAAAGGTCCAAAAAGTAAGACAGGAAGCCGCCAAGTCTTTATCGCGAGATTCACACATTTTCATGCTAATTTGGAAGCATTTGCCTTTGATCTATTGTTTTGTATTTGATCTTTACAATTTGGCCAAAAACTCACGCATTTACCATATTTACTACCTGTAAAAAAAATTAACTAGGACACAATGATTCCTCTGGCAAGGTTGGCTGTTGGTGATGAAAAAAACAGACGATGCTCTGTAAAAATTGCCGTTAATTGCCCCAAGCACGCAAATAAAAAGTCTGCTTTGAATGTGGGAACAACTAAATTAGGTTAAGCACCAACAGAATAAATAGCAGATTAACAAAAAATATGAAATACAGTGTATAACATGTATAATGTCTTCTTCAAAACAAAGGACACACATTTTGTATTAGGCAGCAAACTCTTGATTTTTACGGCATACTAGGGCTAGCAGGTCAGTTTTGATGGACTAGCAGTTCTTCCAACAGGGCTAGTGAAATCCTGCTGCCAACAAGTCTTGGGCTAGTTAGCTGTTACAAAAATTTTAACCCCTGTTAAATTGTTGCGAGAGTTTATATTCTTTGTTGAAGGCAATTGTAGTGACCTGCAATACAAGTACCATTCAATTGAGTTTAGTTATATGTCTTGTGTTTCTGTCTCTGCGCTAGGTTTTCTATATTTTGCATGTGTACTGAATCATGACATAAGACATTGTTACGTGTACCATGATGAGCTTTCGTGCAAGACTGCTCTGTGTATTTTTTACATGGAACATTTGATCAGACTTTGACTTTTTGACTCCTGACCTACATGTATGCATATACATGTGTGTCATCATGTTGCAGTGTGTTCCTCGGTATATTACCTTGACCTCAAAATATAATTTTCAATTGACCTTGCTTCTGAATATGTGGCATGTAGATGTATTGTCATAAGATGATGAGTCTATTGGCACGAGAAACTTCATGTAAGCTTGACCTTTGCCCTCAATGTAAAACTTGTATATTTTGTTTGAATTAAATGGAGAATTAACTGTATGATTGGCACTCGTACCACATCTTCTAAGATAAATTAGATACATAAGATATATTGTTAGTTTTGTGTACCACCATGACCCTTTTATCAAAATCCGCTTTGGTTTTTTTTACAAGGATCTCTAGACCAGACTATGACTCTTGACATTTGCATATTGTGTCTCTTGGTATGATTAATGATTGACGTCAAGTCAGGAGTCTCGGTTTTTGTTAGTCTTGTATGTTTTTAATGGTAAGTTTATTTTATAATTTGGAGTTTGAACTGGTATACATTTTGTTAAGGGCCATCCGAAGACCGCCTCTGGTCGAGGGATTTTCTCGCTTTGTTGAAGATATAAAAAAGAAGATGTGGTATGGTTGCCAATGAAACAACTATCCATAAAAGACCAAAATGACACAGACATTAACAACTATAGGTCACCGTACGGCCTTCAACAATGAGCAAAGTCCACACCGCATAGTCAGCTATGAGGACTCATAAGTGGCCTTTGACTGCTTTCTGCTCTTTTGACATTGTTACTGTCTCTTTTACACATTCCACATTTCCATTCTCAATTTTTAAGAATGTTTGGTTCAGATGAAACTAAATCCTTTAATTTCCGTGAATATCAAGTAAGAAAATTTACTGCTTCAGTAGCATCGTGTGCTGCCAGTTGTGATAGATAATGCAAAATGTTTCAATCATTTTACCTTAGATTTCATTTCATGGACATGTAGGTGTGGAATGTCTGCTTTTACATCATACAAATTCACACAGAAGGTATACGCATATCAATAAACTGAAATCAATGCTAAGAACCATTAAAGTACACTAAGACAGAGAGCTCAATCTAGTGAAACACTTTGTTAAGTTGGTCACATTTAACTTGAAATATCACTGTCTGTTACCAAACTGCACCGAGATCCTGAAAAAGAATGTGCAAGTTAAGTCTATTTAAAAAAGAATTCAATGGAAGTAAATAAGCTGATTACTGAAATAAATGTAGAATATATCTATTAATCACAGATGCCCCTGCTTGTGAAAAAAAATAGTAAACGTCCACATATAGATGCAGGATTCGCGTAGTTTTGACCGTACTAAAAATGTGACCATAAGCATTGCGAATAAGTTTCAAAACATTTGGCTGAGGCAAATTAAAGTTAAAGAACGGAAACACTAGATTAGCAGTTTTCCTATCTCAAGGCTCCGGGTTGACATTTGTATCATTGGTACTCGTACCACAACTTTTTACATCTAAAAAAATCATGAACAGTGACGCCATCGGGACCCAATATTGAGCTTCATAGATCTGTGTTATGGGGTAATGTGAATCGCGTATAAGGTTCCTTACATTTGATTGAGTCAGACTTATTTAAGAGAAAGGAAACGAAAGAGTCAGCACTTCTTATATTTTTT
Organism: Mytilus edulis; assembly: GCA_019925275.1. NCBI lineage: Eukaryota > Metazoa > Mollusca > Bivalvia > Mytilida > Mytilidae > Mytilus > Mytilus edulis. The sequence continues at coordinate 28,013,581 of CM034351.1, read as the reverse complement.
AAAGGGACATGATAACTCTTGAACGGTAAACGTGACACTTAAAAATTTCAAATTTGATTTTGTGTTGAGGTGGGGATCCCGCTTACATGTTCAACCCCTCCTTATTCGGTATGTATGTGCTTGTGGTAAGTCAAGAGCCTGTAATCCAATGAATGTCGTTTTTTATGTGTTACATACTTGTTTTTCGTTCATTTTTTGTACATAAATTTGTTTGTTTATTTTTCGTTTGATTATTGTTTTACAATGTCATTTCAGTGCCTTTTATTGCTGACTATATGCGGTATTGACTTTGCTCACTGTTGAAATCTGTATATGACCTATAGTTGTTAGTGTTTGTGTCATCTGGTATTTTGTGGAGAGTTCTCATTGGCACTCATGCCACATAAGGGGGAGGGTTGGGATCCCTCTAACATTTTTAACCGCGCCTCATTTTATATGCACGTGCCTATCTTGTTTTTCGTTTATTTTTTTGTACATGAATTAGACCGTTTGTTTTCTCGTTTGTATTGTTTACATTGTCATGTCGGTGCATTAATAGCTGACCTTGCGGTATGAACCTTGCTCATTGTTGAAGACCGTGTGGTGACCTAGGCTACATTTTATAATTGTTAATTTCTGTGTCATTTAGTCTCTTGTGGAGAGTTCTTATTGGCACTCATGCACCAGCTTCTTTTATATATTGTGTATAAGTTTTGTAGTATTTGGTTGAGGGAAACTAAAGTAAGAAGTGCGGAACCCGTTTGTATGGGACGTTCGGGACAGACGGACTAGTACGTGTAACTCTTCATATTCCTAAATCATGGCGCTAACACAGAAGTTCTTACTATTGTGCTGGTGATACACATCCCACTAGCACTGTCATTAACACATGTACAATGTACATATAATTTTATTATAAAAATATTCAATCTTAATCTTGATTTCTTTTTTTGGTCGAATGATTATATGCATGCCCTTCACAACGACTGAATGAGTATCAAATTTGACAAATTTATTGTACATTATTATATATTTTAATAAATTTTATGACTTTTCTTCCAACTAATGAAAGCTTACCAACTTATTGATCATAACTTTCCTTTATATGTCTTTTAACATTCTGTTTTGAACAAAAAGATTTCTTACATATACATCACATGTATTTCTTTCAAATCTGACATTATTAAAAATCCATTAAAAAAAATTCAGTCGAACTTGATAATAAATGTGCAATCAAATATATATGCAAGTCGTCAACTGGTCAAGTGGCTAGATGCACATATCGTTAGCCATATAAACATCATGTCCTAATTGGGTGGTTTTAAAACTCCTAGCATGGGCGCCACCCCACCCCTCCCCCCCCCCCCCCCCCGCCTTTGTGGGAAAAATTTTGTTGATTATATAGGAATCATTGAAGCATGAATGGAGCGGGCCCTCCTTAGGAAAAGTTCTGGATCCGCCACTGTCTAGACATATTTACGTAAATAAGGGATTTTTAAAGGGAAAAAAAGAAAACAAAATGACTGAATTAAATAAAAGGATGTTCGATGTACTGTATACTTCGGTTTGTTTTAAAAATCTATACGATGCTGTATTTTTATCTAGTTTTCATATCAAAATAATTAAATTGAGAAGATAAATACCTTATAGCTTCCTTTACCGTCGATGCTAAAATGTTTAATGTTATAAAATAATTTTAGCGTCTTTGACCTACTTTACCTTTTTATTCGGAGACTTGCGGTTATCTTCTGTTATTTTCAACGGGAACATTAGAATGATCTAGAATAGAACCCAGATGGAACCAAGAGGCGGATCCAGGGGGGGGGGGAGGCCTTCGTGGGGAAAATTTGGTTGATTATATAGGGAATCATTGAAGCATGACTGGAGCGGGTCCCCCTTCGGAAAAGTTCTGGATCCGCCACTGCCTAGACATATTTACGTAAATAAGGGATGAGTAAAGGAAAAAAAAAAAAATGACGGAATTAAATAAAAGGATGTTCGATGTACTGTACGTATTATACTTCGGTTTGTTTTAAAAATCTATACGATGCTTTATTTTTATCTAGATTCCTTATCAAAATAATTAAAATGAGAAGATAAATACCTTATATAACTTCCTTTACCGTCGATGCCAAAATGTTTAATGTTGTAAAATAATTTTAGCGTCTTTGACCTACTTTACCTTTTTATTCGGAGACTTGCGGTTATCTTCTGTTATGTTCAACGGGAACATTAGAATATTCTAGAATAGAACCCAGATGGAACCAAGAAGTTGGGTTGCTTTAACCAAACAACCCGGATGTTGAACCAGTTACCATGGTTTCGAACCAAAGAACCAAGGTTCAGAACCAGAAAACCCAGATGGAACCAAGGTTTAGAACCAGAGTGCCCGGATATAACCTAATTGCATTCGGAATTCTCATGACTTTTTATACCTTCAATGTATTGTCCAAATCATTTATTTATTTAGTATATTTATATATAATATTCAATACAGAAAATATTGTGACTTAAGGTATTATCCCCATTTGCTATGCTTCGACTGAACAGTTTGTGATCGTTTCAATTTCTTTTTAAAAGTGCTTTTACGGTCAAGTTACTCAGATAATTTAAAACTTTAAAGGAATAGACGTCAACCTTTGTAATTTTCTATATAGAATTACTTGAACACAAAACTAACTTTATCACATAACGTTTTGGTATAATAGCCTTGTAACTTTTTTAGTCATACTGAAGCTTTCTTCCCTACACAATGCACAACGTGTAACCTGAGTGGCCCATAAGTTCTCAGATATGTTTACAGGACAGAAATTTTGTCAAAAGATATCAGACCTCCTGTTTACCTTACAGATTACACAAACTAATTAAAATCCAATGGTGTGTTGCAATGAAATTAAATCAATTATGAACTTTAAAATCATTGAAAATGAATGTTATCTGATTTAAAATAGTGGTCGTCGGGTAATTTAAAATCCTATGTTAATTTTTTAATTGCTAACATGCATACTTATAAAAGAAACAACATAATTGTTTATTGTCTTCATACTCAATTAACTTATCTATCATGGTCATAGTCTCGAGTTAATTGACATGAATGTTGTCTAATTTTGAACATTTGAATTGAAGGGGATATTTAGCTATGTAATTTATGGTCACCAATTTAAATTGTTGATATTGGAATTATGAATAATGAAATGAAATTTAACCAATAATGAACTTTAAAATCATTGAAAATGAATGTTATCTGATTTAAAATAGTGGTCCTCAGGTAATTTAAAATCCTATGTTAATTTGTGAATTGCTAACATGCATACTTATAAAAGAAACAACATAATTGTTTATTGTCTTCATACTCAATTAACTTATCTATCTTGGTCATAGTCTCGAGTTAATTGACATGAATGCTGTCTAATTTTGAACATTTGAATTGAAGGGGATATTTAGCTATGTAATTCGTGGGCACCGATTTGAATTGTTGATATTGGAATTATGAATATACTAAAATACTCTAAATATGAATATAACACGTCTTATGAAGACGAAACGCGCGTCTGGCGTACTAAATTATTATCCTGGTACCTTTGATAACTTTTTACACCACTGGGTCGATGCCACTGCTGGTGGACGTTTCGTCTCCGAGGGTATCACCAGCCCAGTAGTCAACACTTCGGTATTGACATGAATATCAATAATGTGGTCATTTTTATAAATTTCCTGTTTACAAAACTTTGAAATTTTCGAAAAACTAAGGATTTTCTTATCCCAGGCATAGATTACCTTAGCCGTATTTGGCATAACTTTTTGGAATTTTGGATCCTTAATGCTCTTCAACTTTGTACTTGTTTGGCTTTATAAATATTTTGATATGAGCGTCACTGATGAGTCTTATGAAGACGAAACGCGCATCGGGCGTACTAAATTATAATCCTGGTACCTTTGATAACTTTTTACACCACTGGGTCGATGCCACTGCTGGTGGACGTTTCGTCCCCGAGGGTATCACCAGCCCAGTAGTCAACACTTCGGTGTTGACATGAATATCAATTATGTGGTCATTTTTTATAAATTTCCTGTTTACAAAACTTTGAATTTTTCGAAATACTAAGGATTTTCTTATCCCAGGCATAGATTACCTTAGCCGTATTTGGCACAACTTTTTGGAATTTTGGATCCTCAATGCTCTTCAACTTTGTACTTGTTTGGCTTTATATAAATATTTTGTTATGAGCGTCACTGATGGTTCTTATGAGGACGAAACGCGCGTCTGGCGTACTAAATTATAATCCTGGTACCTTTGATAACTTTTTTCTAAAACAAACAATGCATGGTTTACAATTTCTAGTATATTAACTGATATTTGTAATCAATAATAATAGGTAATATTATGTCAAATTCCTTAACGCTTAGACATAAAAGAAGTATACAAGTAAACTTAATGACCAAGGTCGAATTCACGTTTCAAAATTTAGAAGCTATTTGTTTGAAAAGTTCAAATTATTACCTCGACAAAATTTATTACCTTCCGAATGTTTTTGAAAACAACTACAGAACGGTAAGTATAAAGTGCGACTCAAACATGTCGGATAGTGTTTTGATGAGGAGATCAGTAAATGTTTTCAAGTGAACACCAGGTTTTTCGAGTGAAATCGCGGACAATCATGCATTGTAAGATTTTACGATTTTACCTTATGGAAATAAGTTTTGTTCAATACTGTTTACTGTAATCAAAGATTTGAACAGAAACTACACGTACAGGTTTTTCTTTTTCAATTGAAATCATGGTTGTTTACTTTAAAGTATGATCATAATTATTTCGTTAATGTAATTAGGTGATGGCAAATACCCAGTAACATATATGAAAAAGACGTTCCCAAAGTATCTGTTCAGAATTGTTATTATCTACAACTCCTAGCATTAGTCAATTGTATACGAAAAAAAACGTTAAACTTGTAGTTTACTAATAATAGCTTGACTAAAAGCTATATCAAAAGTGACTTGACATTTGAAATATTATAACTCGGCCTAAATTTGGCAGTGTTTTATGATCGTCGCTGTATTCAGACAATATAAGCAGCAATTCTTTCAAAAGTGAATGAAACGAGAGCGTGTGACGGTAGAAGAAGAGAGTGAAAAAGATGATTTACATAGTTTCTATGAATATATCCTATGTTCATTGTCACGAAAAGAATGGATGTAAAGACATCCTTTGTACACAATATCTGCACGAGAGACTTTGATAAAACTTGTAACAGATAGAAAAGTGCTTTTAATAATTTTCGTTATGAATGGATTTCTGAATGAAGGTAAATTGTTATCAAAGGTACCGGGATTATAATTTAATACGCCAGACGCGCGTTTTGTCTACACAAGACTCATCAGTGACGCTCAGATTAAAATAGTTATAAAGTCAAACAAGTACAAAGTTGAAGAGAAATGAGAACCCAACATTTCAAAAAGTTGTGCTAAATACGACTTTTTTAAAGAGCTTTTCTCACAGAAAACCATGCAAAATTTGAAAAATCGTCCAGGAGGTTGGTTAAAACTTTTTCAGCTAATGAAGTTTTTTAATATCTTATGTCCCCGAGAGTATCACCAGCCCAGTAGTCAACATTTCGGTGTTGACATGAATATCAATAATGTGGTCATTTTTATAAATTTCCTGTTTACAAAACATTGAATTTTACGAAAAACTAAGGATTTTCTTATCCCAGGCATAGATTACCTTAGCCATATTTGGCACAACTTTTTGGAATTTTGGATCCTCAATGCTCTTCAACTTTGTACTTGTTTGGCTTGATAAATATTTTGATATGAGCGTCACTGATGAGTCTTATGTAGACGAAACGCGCGTCTGGCGTACTAAATTATAATCCTGGTACCTTTGATAACTATTTACACCACTGGGTCGATGCCACTGCTGGTGGACGTTTCGTCCCCGAGGGTATCACCAGCCCAGTAGTCAACATTTCGGTGTTGACATGAATATCAATAATGTGGTCATTTGTTATAAATTTCCTGTTTACAAAACATTGAATTTTACGAAAAACTAAGGATTTTCTTATCCCAGGCATAGATTACCTTAGCCATATTTGGCACAACTTTTTGGAATTTTGGATCCATAATGCTCTTCAACTTTGTACTTGTTTGGCTTGATAAATATTTTGATATGAGCGTCACTGATGAGTCTTATGTAGACGAAACGCGCGTCTGGCGTACTGAATTATAATCCTGGTACCTTTGATAACTATTTACACCACTGGGTCGATGCCACTGCTGGTGGACGTTTCGTCCCCGAGGGTATCACCAGCCCAGTAGTCAACATTTCGGTGTTGACATGAATATCAATAATGTGGTCATTTTTATAAATTTCCTGTTTACAAAACATTGAATTTTACGAAAAACTAAGGATTTTCTTATCCCAGGCATAAATTACCTTAACCATATTTGGCACAACTTTTTGGAATTTTGGATCCTCAATGCTCTTCAACTTTGTACTTGTTTGGCTTGATAAATATTTTGATATGAGCGTCACTGATGAGTCTTATGTAGACGAAACGCGCGTCTGGCGTACTGAATTATAATCCTGGTACCTTTGATAACTATTTACACCACTGGGTCGATGCCACTGCTGGTGGACGTTTCGTCCCCGAGGGTATCACCAGCCCAGTAGTCAACATTTCGGTGTTGACATGAATATCAATAATGTGGTCATTTTTATAAATTTCCTGTTTACAAAACATTGAATTTTACGAAAAACTAAGGATTTTCTTATCCTAGGCATAGATTACCTTAGCCATATTTGGCACAACTTTTTGGAAATTTGGATCCTCAATGCTCTTCAACTTTGTACTTGTTTGGCTTGATAAATATTTTGATATGAGCGTCACTGATGAGTCTTATGTAGACGAAACGCCCGTCTGGCGTACTAAATTATAATCCTGGTACCTTTGATAACTATTTACACCACTGGGTCGATGCCACTGCTGGTGGACGTTTCGTCCCCGAGGGTATCACCAGCCCAGTAGTCAACATTTCGGTGTTGACATGAATATCAATAATGTGGTCATTTTTATAAATTTCCTGTTTACAAAACATTGAATTTTACGAAAAACTAAGGATTTTCTCATCCCAGGCATAGATTACCTTAGCCATATTTGGCACAAACTTTTTGGAATTTTGGATCCATATGCTCTTCAACTTTGTAACTTGTTTTGGCTTGATAAATATTTTGATATGAGCGTCACTGATGAGTCTTATGTAGACGAAACGCGCGTCTGGCGTACTAAATTATAATCCTGGTACCTTTGATAACTATTTACACCACTGGGTCGATGCCACTGCTGGTGGACGTTTCGTCCCCGAGGGTATCACCAGCCCAGTAGTCAACATTTCGGTGTTGACATGAATATCAATAATGTGGTCATTTTTATAAATTTCCTGTTTACAAAACATTGAATTTTACGAAAAACTAAGGATTTTCTTATCCCAGGCATAGATTACCTTTAAACCATATTTGGCACAACTTTTTGGAATTTTGGATCCTCAATGCTCTTCAACTTTGTACTTGTTTGGCTTGATAAATATTTTGATATGAGCGTCACTGATGAGTCTTATGTAGACGAAACGCGCGTCTGGCGTACTAAATTATAATCCTGGTACCTTTGATAACTATTTACACCACTGGGTCGATGCCACTGCTGGTGGACGTTTCGTCCCCGAGGGTATCACCAGCCCAGTAGTCAACATTTCGGTGTTGACATGAATATCAATAATGTGGTCATTTTTATAAATTTCCTGTTTACAAAACATTGAATTTTACGAAAAACTAAGGATTTTCTTATCCCAGGCATAGATTACCTTAGCCATATTTGGCACAACTTTTTGGAATTTTGGATCCTCAATGCTCTTCAACTTTGTACTTGTTTGGCTTGATAAATATTTTGATATGAGCGTCACTGATGAGTCTTATGTAGACGAAACGCGCGTCTGGCGTACTAAATTATAATCCTGGTACCTTTGATAACTATTTACACCACTGGGTCGATGCCACTGCTGGTGGACGTTTCGTCCCCGAGGGTATCACCAGCCCAGTAGTCAACATTTCGGTGTTGACATGAATATCAATAATGTGGTCATTTTTATAAATTTCCTGTTTACAAAACATTGAATTTTACGAAAAACTAAGGATTTTCTTATCCCAGGCATAGATTACCTTAGCCATATTTGGCACAACTTTTTGGAATTTTGGATCCTCAATGCTCTTCAACTTTGTACTTGTTTGGCTTGATAAATATTTTGATATGAGCGTCACTGATGAGTCTTATGTAGACGAAACGCGCGTCTGGCGTACTAAATTATAATCCTGGTACCTTTGATAACTATTTACACCACTGGGTCGATGCCACTGCTGGTGGACGTTTCGTCCCCGAGGGTATCACCAGCCCAGTAGTCAACATTTCGGTGTTGACATGAATATCAATAATGTGGTCATTTTTATAAATTTCCTGTTTACAAAACATTGAATTTTACGAAAAACTAAGGATTTTCTTATCCCAGGCATAGATTACCTTAGCCATATTTGGCACAACTTTTTGGAATTTTGGATCCTCAATGCTCTTCAACTTTGTACTTGTTTGGCTTGATAAATATTTTGATATGAGCGTCACTGATGAGTCTTATGTAGACGAAACGCGCGTCTGGCGTACTAAATTATAATCCTGGTACCTTTGATAACTATTTACACCACTGGGTCGATGCCACTGCTGGTGGACGTTTCGTCCCCGAGGGTATCACCAGCCCAGTAGTCAACATTTCGGTGTTGACATGAATATCAATAATGTGGTCATTTTTATAAATTTCCTGTTTACAAAACATTGAATTTTACGAAAAACTAAGGATTTTCTTATCCCAGGCATAGATTACCTTAAGCCATATTTGGCACAACTTTTTGGAATTTTGGATCCTCAATGCTCTTCAACTTTGTACTTGTTTGGCTTGATAAATATTTTGATATGAGCGTCACTGATGAGTCTTATGTAGACGAAACGCGCGTCTGGCGTACTAAATTATAATCCTGGTACCTTTGATAACTATTTACACCACTGGGTCGATGCCACTGCTGGTGGACGTTTCGTCCCCGAGGGTATCACCAGCCCAGTAGTCAACATTTCGGTGTTGACATGAATATCAATAATGTGGTCATTTTTATAAATTTCCTGTTTACAAAACATTGAATTTTACGAAAAACTAAGGATTTTCTTATCCCAGGCATAGATTACCTTAGCCATATTTGGCACAACTTTTTGGAATTTTGGATCCTCAATGCTCTTCAACTTTGTACTTGTTTGGCTTATAAATATTTTGATATGAGCGTCACTGATGAGTCTTATGTAGACGAAACGCGCGTCTGGCGTACTAAATTATAATCCTGGTACCTTTGATAACTATTTACACCACTGGGTCGATGCCACTGCTGGTGGACGTTTCGTCCCCGAGGGTATCACCAGCCCAGTAGTCAACATTTCGGTGTTGACATGAATATCAATAATGTGGTCATTTTTATAAATTTCCTGTTTACAAAACATTGAATTTTACGAAAAACTAAGGATTTTCTTATCCCAGGCATAGATTACCTTAGCCATATTTGGCACAACTTTTTGGAATTTTGGATCCTCAATGCTCTTCAACTTTGTACTTGTTTGGCTTGATAAATATTTTGATATGAGCGTCACTGATGAGTCTTATGTAGACGAAACGCGCGTCTGGCGTACTAAATTATAATCCTGGTACCTTTGATAACTATTTACACCACTGGGTCGATGCCACTGCTGGTGGACGTTTCGTCCCCGAGGGTATCACCAGCCCAGTAGTCAACATTTCGGTGTTGACATGAATATCAATAATGTGGTCATTTTTATAAATTTCCTGTTTACAAAACATTGAATTTTACGAAAAACTAAGGATTTTCTTATCCCAGGCATAGATTACCTTAGCCATATTTGGCACAACTTTTTGGAATTTTGGATCCTCAATGCTCTTCAACTTTGTACTTGTTTGGCTTGATAAATATTTTTGATATGAGCGTCACTGATGAGTCTTATGTAGACGAAAACGCGCGTCTGGCGTACTAAATTATAATCCTGGTACCTTTGATAACTATTTACACCACTGGGTCGATGCCACTGCTGGTGGACGTTTCGTCCCCGAGGGTATCACCAGCCCAGTAGTCAACATTTCGGTGTTGACATGAATATCAATAATGTGGTCATTTTGTATAAATTTCCTGTTTACAAAACATTGAATTTTACGAAAAACTAAGGATTTTCTTATCCCAGGCATAGATTACCTTAGCCATATTTGGCACAACTTTTTGGAATTTTGGATCCTCAATGCTCTTCAACTTTGTACTTGTTTGGCTTGATAAATATATTTTGATATGAGCGTCACTGATGAGTCTTATGTAGACGAAACGCGCGTCTGGCGTACTAAATTATAATCCTGGTACCTTTGATAACTATTTACACCACTGGGTCGATGCCACTGCTGGTGGACGTTTCGTCCCGAGGGTATCACCAGCCCAGTAGTCAACATTTCGGTGTTGACATGAATATCAATAATGTGGTCATTTTTATAAATTTCCTGTTTACAAAACATTGAATTTTACGAAAAACTAAGGATTTTCTTATCCCAGGCATAGATTACCTTAGCCATATTTGGCACAACTTTTTGGAATTTTGGATCCTCAATGCTCTTCAACTTTGTACTTGTTTGGCTTGATAAATATTTTGATATGAGCGTCACTGATGAGTCTTATGTAGACGAAACGCGCGTCTGGCGTACTAAATTATAATCCTGGTACCTTTGATAACTATTTACACCACTGGGTCGATGCCACTGCTGGTGGACGTTTCGTCCCGAGGGTATCACCAGCCCAGTAGTCAACATTTCGGTGTTGACATGAATATCAATAATGTGGTCATTTTATATGGGGGGGGGGGGGGGGGGGGGGGGGGGGGGGGGGGGGGGGGGGGGGGGGGGGGGGGGGGGGGGGGGGGGGGGGGGGGGGGGGGGGGGGGGGGGGGGGGGGGGGGGGGGGGGGGGGTATCACATCCAGTAGTCACATTTCGGTGTTGACGAAATCAATAATGTGGTCATATTATAAATTTCCTGTTTACAACATTGAATTTTACAAACTAGGTTTCATCCAGGCATAGATTACCTTGCCGAGGGCACAACATTGTGGAAATTTGGATCCTCAATGACTATCAACTTGCTTGTTTTTTTATAAATATTTTGAAATGAATTTCATGAATGAGTATTATGTACAACCGCGCGTCTGGCGTACTAAATTAATTGGTAACCTTTTTGGATATTTTACACCACTGGTTCTTTGCTCTGTTTGGTGAAATTTCGTCCCGAGGGTATCACCAGCCAGTAGTAACATTCGGTGGTGACTGAATATCAATCTGGTCATTTTATAAATTTCCATGGTTCAACATGATTTCGAAAACTAAGGATTTCTTATCCCAGGCATAGATTACCTTACCGGTATTGCAAACTTTTGGAATTTTGGATCAATGCTCTTCAACTTTGAATTTTGGCTTATAAATATTTTTATGAGCGTCACTGATGAGTCTTATGTAGACGAAACGCGCGTCTGGCTACTAAATTATAATCCTGGTACTTTGATAACTATTTACACCACTGGTCGATGCACGCTGGGTACTTTCGTCCCCGAGGGTATCACCACCCATAGTCAACATTTCGGTGTTGACATGAATATCAATAAGTGGTCATTTTAATTTCCTGTTACAAAACATTGAATTTTCGAAAACTAAGGATTTTCTTATCAGCATAGATTCCTTAGCCATATTTGGCACAACTTTTGGATTTTGGATCCTCAATGCTCTTCAATTTGAACTTGTTTGGCTTGATAAATTTTTGATATGAGCGTCCTGATGAGTCTTATGTAGACGAAACGCGCGTCTGCGTACTAAATATAATCCTGGTACCTTTGATAACTATTTACACCACTGGGTCGATGCCACTGCTGGTGGACGTTTCGTCCCCGAGGGTATCACCAGCCCAGTAGTCAACATTTCGGTGTTGACATGAATATCAATAATGTGGTCATTTTTAAATTTCCTGTTTACAAAACATTGAATTTTACGAAAAACTAAGGATTTTCTTATCCCAGGCATAATTACCTTAGCCATATTTGGCAACTTTTGGTCATTTATGATCCTCAATGCTCTTAACTTTGTACTTGTTTGGCTTGATAAATATTTTGATATGAGCGCACTGATGAGTCTTATGAGACGAAACGCGCGTCTGCGTACTAAATTATAATCCTGGTACCTTTGAAACTATTTACACCATGGGTCGAGCCACTCTGGTGGACTTCTCCCCGAGGGTATCACCAGCCCATATCAACATTCGGTGTTGACTAATATCAATAATGTGTCATTTTATAAATTTCCTGTTACAAAACATTGATTTTACGAAAAACTAGGATTTCTTACCAGGCATAGATTACCTTACCGATATTTGGCCAACTTTTGGAATTTGGATCCTCATGTCTTCAACTTTGTACTGTTTGGCTATAAATATTTGATAGAGCGTCACTGATGAGCTATGTAGACGAAACGCCGTCTGGCGTACTAAATTAAATCCTGGTACCTTTGTAACTATTTACACCACTGGTCGATGCCACTGCTGGTGGACGTTTCGTCCCCGAGGGTATCACCAGCCCAGTATCAACATTTCGGTGTTGACATGAATATCAATAATGTGGTCATTTTATAAATTTCCTGTTTACAAAACATTGAATTTTACGAAAAACTAAGGATTTTCTTATCCCAGGATAGATTACCTTAGCCTATTTGGCACAACTTTTTGGAATTTTGGATCCTCAATGCTCTTCAACTTTGTACTTGTTTGGCTTGATAAATATTTTGATATGAGCGTCACTGATGAGTCTTATGTAGACGAAACGCGCGTCTGGCGTACTAAATTAATCCTGGTACCTTGATAACTATTTACACCACTGGTCGATGCCACTGCTGGTGGACGTTTCGTCCCCGAGGGTATCACCAGCCAGTAGTCAACATTTCGGTGTTGACATGAATATCAATAATGTGGTCATTTTATAAATTTCCTGTTTACAAAACATTGAATTTTACGAAAAACTAAGGATTTTCTTATCCCAGGCATAGATTACCTTAGCCATATTTGGCACAACTTTTTGGAATTTTGGATCCTCAATGCTCTTCAACTTTGTACTTGTTTGGCTTGATAAATATTTTGATATGAGCGTCACTGATGAGTCTTATGTAGACGAAACGCCCGTCTGGCGTACTAAATTATAATCCTGGTACCTTTGATAACTATTTACACCACTGGGTCGATGCCACTGCTGGTGGACGTTTCGTCCCCGAGGGTATCACCAGCCCAGTAGTCAACATTTCGGTGTTGACATGAATATCAATAATGTGGTCATTTTTATAAATTTCCTGTTTACAAAACATTGAATTTTACGAAAAACTAAGGATTTTCTTATCCCAGGCATAGATTACCTTAGCCATATTTGGCACAACTTTTTGGAATTTTGGATCCATAACTGCTCTTCAACTTTGTACTTGTTTGGCTTGATAAATATTTTGATATGAGCGTCACTGATGAGTCTTATGTAGACGAAACGCGCGTCTGGCGTACTAAATTATAATCCTGGTACCTTTGATAACTATTTACACCACTGGGTCGATGCCACTGCTGGTGGACGTTTCGTCCCCGAGGGTATCACCAGCCCAGTGTCAACATTTCGGTGTTGACATGAATATCAATAATGTGGTCATTTTTATAAAATTTCCTGTTTACAAAACATTGAATTTTACGAAAAACTAAGGATTTTCTTATCCCAGGCTTATCCAGGCATAGATTACCTTAGCCATATTTGGCACAACTTTTTGGAATTTTGGATCCATACTGCTCTTCAACTTTGTACTTGTTTGGCTTGATAAATATTTTGATATGAGCGTCACTGATGAGTCTTATGTAGACGAAACGCGCGTCTGGCGTACTAAATTATAATCCTGGTACCTTTGATAACTATTTACACCACTGGGTCGATGCCACTGCTGGTGGACGTTTCGTCCCCGAGGGTATCACCAGCCCAGTGGTCAACATTTCGGTGTTGACATGAATATCAATAATGTGGTCATTTTTATAAATTTCCTGTTTACAAAACATTGAATTTTACGAAAAACTAAGGATTTTCTTATCCCAGGCATAGATTACCTTAACCATATTTGGCACAACTTTTTGGAATTTTGGATCCTCAATGCTCTTCAACTTTGTACTTGTTTGGCTTGATAAATATTTTGATATGAGCGTCACTGATGAGTCTTATGTAGACGAAACGCGCGTCTGGCGTACTAAATTATAATCCTGGTACCTTTGATAACTATTTACACCACTGGGTCGATGCCACTGCTGGTGGACGTTTCGTCCCCGAGGGTATCACCAGCCCAGTAGTCAACATTTCGGTGTTGACATGAATATCAATAATGTGGTCATTTTTATAAATTTCCTGTTTACAAAACATTGAATTTTACGAAAAACTAAGGATTTTCTTATCCCAGGCATAGATTACCTTAGCCATATTTGGCACAACTTTTTGGAATTTTGGATCCTCAATGCTCTTCAACTTTGTACTTGTTTGGCTTGATAAATATTTTGATATGAGCGTCACTGATGAGTCTTATGTAGACGAAACGCCCGTCTGGCGTACTAAATTATAATCCTGGTACCTTTGATAACTATTTACACCACTGGGTCGATGCCACTGCTGGTGGACGTTTCGTCCCCGAGGGTATCACCAGCCCAGTAGTCAACATTTCGGTGTTGACATGAATATCAATAATGTGGTCATTTGTATAAATTTCCTGTTTACAAAACATTGAATTTTACGAAAAACTAAGGATTTTCTTATCCCAGGCATAGATTACCTTAGCCATATTTGGCACAACTTTTTGGAATTTTGGATCCATACTGCTCTTCAACTTTGTACTTGTTTGGCTTGATACATATTTTGATATGAGCGTCACTGATGAGTCTTATGTAGACGAAACGCGCGTCTGGCGTACTAAATTATAATCCTGGTACCTTTGATAACTATTTACACCACTGGGTCGATGCCACTGCTGGTGGACGTTTCGTCCCCGAGGGTATCACCAGCCCAGTGGTCAACATTTCGGTGTTGACATGAATATCAATAATGTGGTCATTTTTATAAATTTCCTGTTTACAAAACATTGAATTTTACGAAAAACTAAGGATTTTCTTATCCCAGGCATAGATTACCTTAACCATATTTGGCACAACTTTTTGGAATTTTGGATCCTCAATGCTCTTCAACTTTGTACTTGTTTGGCTTGATAAATATTTTGATATGAGCGTCACTGATGAGTCTTATGTAGACGAAACGCGCGTCTGGCGTACTAAATTATAATCCTGGTACCTTTGATAACTATTTACACCACTGGGTCGATGCCACTGCTGGTGGACGTTTCGTCCCCGAGGGTATCACCAGCCCAGTAGTCAACATTTCGGTGTTGACATGAATATCAATAATGTGGTCATTTTTATAAATTTCCTGTTTACAAAACATTGAATTTTACGAAAAACTAAGGATTTTCTTATCCCAGGCATAGATTACCTTAGCCATATTTGGCACAACTTTTTGGAATTTTGGATCCTCAATGCTCTTCAACTTTGTACTTGTTTGGCTTGATAAATATTTTGATATGAGCGTCACTGATGAGTCTTATGTAGACGAAACGCGCGTCTGGCGTATTAAATTATAATCCTGGTACCTTTGATAACTAATTAGGTTCAATGGAAACCAGAAAATATATTTGAGACTTCTCTGAATTGTGTCTATATTTAATAACGAGCTAATTTGCATACTAGTAATTGGACAAAATTAGCCAAAAATTCCTTCAAATATATGTTTATTTGAAAGTACTTTATAAGTCACCAAATTTGTTCTATTGGGTTTCTAGCCATGTATACTGTGGAAATATATGTAAAAGATCATAAATTATGCATTTATAAAGCATTTTCTATTTTTTTGCACACTTAAAGGGTGCTCTGTTTAATGCCTTATTTTGTATAAGCCATTTACTGGCCAAGTTCAAGTCGCTGGTTTTCGAAAAGGTGAAGACAGAAATACATGAAATAAATCTCTTTCCACAAATTTTTATTAGATTAAAAAAATATAAAAAATCCACCCATGGCAAATTAGTAAAAATATCCTTATTTTCTTCTTTAAAACCCCACCTCCAGCCTTTTCCTACATTTTTAACCAAACCAATTTTGGGTATATATTGAACAAAATATGATGCTATTATCATTTCAAATGTTCAGTTTTGATTATTTTAAAGATTTTATTAATAAAAATACTTTGCAAATGTATAACATCTGAATAAATAAGATATTGTAACTTTCACTGAATAATTGTTATCATGAGTTATCTCCCATTAAATTGTTCTCCACACTACTATAAAGAAGGTAACTGTTCAGATGCTGACTTCCCTGAAACTATCAACTAAGCTTTTTTGTGTTAGAACGACCTTACATTAAGCTCTATGAGTGGCATAAAGATACATCTAACTTTGTATTGATGTCAATGTTGCAATATGTAGAGACATTTTAGTCTGGAGTTTTTCTCGCATTGTGTCAGCTCAGTGCTTCAGTCCGAGAATGTCCTGTCACTGACACTGACAGACTGAGTGTCAGATAATGAGATATTGCAGAAACGTAGAGGCTAAAGCTGATACCGAGAGATTATGAGGCTAAGTTAAGAAGGAATTTAGTTTGCTGTTGCTATTATGACCAGAACGAACGTCAAGTTTAAAGTAGGTCTTGAGCTTCCATACAGACACTGGTGAGACAACTAATCAGACGCAAACAGCATGCACAGCAGGTAAATAATGATATATAATATATAACAAATTAATCACTGCATATCTAATATAAAGAACTAAAGAAGGGTCTGCCAATACATACCAATCATAGCCAGGGGGTTCAAGGGATTTGTATGAAAGTCACCCTACCCCCCTTCTGGATGACTACCACAAGTCCATGTAACATCCCCTTGGAAATTCCAGGCTATGTGCCGTGCCATCATGTATTTACATTAATATTAATATCATGAATGTAATTTTACTTCTAGGACTGATTATGGTACACAGTCTTATGGTATAACTTTGTCTGTAAGTCCATCTGTCTGTCTGATATGGCATTGAGATTAATTTTGAAAAGTTATAATATTGAACTTTCATTTTTGAAACAGCAGCATGCGCTCATGGGGAAGCTGTTCATGTGCCTCTCACATTGCAAACATACAAGAAATAGGTACTAAAACCCAATATTAGGCATTACATTTCAGTATAATTTTGTATCAATAATGTTTCAAGATTTTTTTGGTATAAAAAGGGCTCAAGTAAGTTACAATCAAATACATAAAATAAGTAAAAGGGGTATAAAAGTCAGCAACCTAGCTAATGACAAAAGTTTACCAAATCAAAAACATTGCTGATATATATCCTTCATATGTATTATCAACATGCAGATTACAATAACAGGTGTAGTACATGTATCATCTACAATGTATGCAGTCTGCAGGGTTAGGCACTAGACTAGTGAAATTTCATTCGGACTAGTAAGTTTTTTCTAAATTTTGTTTGGACAAATAAGAAAAATGTCAGAATATTGGTCTTAGGACTAGAAGTTGAAAAAAAAAGTTTTTGGTGCAGTCTGTGTATATCAAGCTCTAAATTGTTCCTTATCAGAAATAAATTTAACAGAAACAGTGGTTGTCATTAGTTCTTGTATGTCAATATATATCATATATCATGTATATACTGGTTGTTTTGATATGAATATAGTTGTTAGTTTTCTCAGTTGACATCAATTCTTCATGTTGAGGATTTCGTTATAACCAACTATTCTGTATGAGTATGGGTTTTTCTCATTGTTGAAGGCCAAATGGTTGTCTATTATTGCTTACATGCACTTCATTTTAACTTTGGCGGATAGTTGTCTCATTGGCAATCATACCACGTCTCCTTGTTTTTTTTATAACGATCAGCTATTAATCCCTCGTTTTCAACTGTCAAAATTTACACTGTCTGTCTGTCTGTCTGTCTGTCTGTCTCTCTGTCTGTCTGTCTGTCTGTCTGTCTGTCGTACTGTCTGTCCGTCTATCTAGTCCGTCATTCATTCAGTTCGGGAAATTAGTTTTCTACCCTTTTTTTCTTTCAGCTTGAAATTATTGATTTGATGTTTGGTATCTATTTTCATCATGACAAGTTACAGATCAAATTAGAATTTTGTTCTGAAGGATAATTTTGTCCAGAGTTACAATGTATGGTCAATGGAGTGGACTCAATAGATTCATTCAAATATGCAGGTTTCCACACATTTTTAATTCTTTCTTGAAGATATTGATTTTATAATTGGTATATAGTGTTGTAAAATGTATCATGACAAGTTAGAGATCAAGTTAGAATTTTGTTGTGGTCTGATAATATTGTGCCAAGTAATGGTCCTTGTTCTTATAAAATTCACCCATATAATCAGTTTCCCACCTTTTTTTTATAATTGGTACAAGTACATGTATGTGGTTTTATAATGACAGGTTACAGATCAAGTAAAAATCTTATTCCGGTCTGATTCACTCAAACATGTCTAATAATCAGTTTCCACACCTTTTTAGCTCAACTGGCCCAAAGGGCCAAGTGAGCTTTTCTCATCACTTGGCGTCCGGCGTCCGGCGTCCGGCGTCCGGCCTCCGGCGTCCGTCGTTGTCCGGCGTCGTTGACTTTTACAAAAATCTTCTCTGAAACTACTGGGCCAAATTTAACCAAACTTGACCACAATCATCATTAGGGTATCTAGTTTAAAAATGTGTTCGATGACCCGGCCAACGAACCAAGATGGCCGCCATGGCTAAAAATAGAACATAGGGGTAAGATGCAGTTTTTGGCTTATAACTCAAAAACCAAAGCATTTAGAGCAAATCTGACAGGGGTTAGAATTGTTCATCAGGTCAAGATCTATCTGCCTTGAAATTTTCAGATGAATCGGACAACTCGTTGTTAGGTTGCTGCCCCCGAATTGGTAATTTTAAGGAAATTTTGCTGTTTTTTGTTATTATCTTGAATATTATTATAGATAGAGATAAACTGTAAATAGCAATAATGTTCAGCATATAAGATTTACAAATAAGTCAACATTACCAAAATGGTCAGTTGACCCTTTTAGAAGTTATTGCCCTTTATAGTAAATTTTTAACCATTTTTCGTAAATCTTAGTAATCTTTTAGAAAAATCTTCTCATCTGAAACTACTGGGCCAAATTAAACCAAACTAGGCCACAATCATCATTGGGGTATCTAGTTTAAAAATGTGTCCAGTGACTCGGCCAACCAACCAATATGGCTGCCATGTCTAAAAATAAAACATAGGGGTAAAATGCAGTTTTTGGCTTATAACTCAAAAATCAAAGCATTTAGAGCAAATTTGACAGGAGATGAAATTGTTTATTAGGTGAAGATCTGTCTGCCCTAAAATTTTAAGATGAATCGGATAATTGATGGTTAGGTTGCTGCCCCTGAATTGGTAATTTTAAGGAAATTTTGCCGTTTTTTTGTTATTATTTTGAATATTATTATAGTTAGAGATAAACTGTAAACAGCAATAATGTACAACTAAGTAAGACCTAAAAATAAGTCAGCGTGACCAAAATGGTCAATTGACCCCCTAAGGAATTATTGTCCTTTATAGTCAATTTTTAACAATTTTCATAAAATTTGTAAATTTTCATTAGCATTTTCACTGAAACTACTGGGCCAAATTCATTAAAGATAGAAACAATTGTAAGCAGCAAGAATGTTTAGTAAAGTAAGATCTACAAACACATCACCATCACCAAAACACAATTTTGTCATGTGTCCTTTGTTTAATATTCACATACACCAAGGTGAGCGACACAGGCTCTTTAGAGCCTCTAGTTTATTATGCTTGTAGATATTGACTTGACATTTATTACATTACATCATACCAAGTTAAAGATTAGATTAAGTATCAAATTTTGTTCAAGTATAATGAATTTTTAACCGAGAGGGGACTATGTATTGCCATGCATGATACTATACTCTGTCACTCTCATAATTATTGTCATGATTGAAATTCATTATTTTAAAAATGAGTAAAAGTAAATTAAAATTTAAATTAACCAATTCAGTTTACATTACAATGTTAACCATGCAGGCGAAACCTAAATTGTTTTCAGGGCCGGAATACATGTATTCTTAAGTTTGCAATTTGGATATCTAATTATTTAAAGTCAACATGTTAGTATGTACATGTATATAGTTATGTACATCATTGTTTTGTTCACATCATGCACATGAGTAAAAGGAGATGTGGATTATACATTTTTATGTCAATGGGACAGCAACCCAACATTATTGTTGATTGTATTGAAATTGTTTTAAATTATATATATAAGATGTTGTTTCTTTCTGTCAAAATTTTGTTTCTGTTCAAAAGGGTTATATTTGTATTTTTTTAAACAATGTAATGTTTTCATGTTTCAGGTTGTCCAGGCTATTCAGTGAGCACATACTTCTGAAGCTATTCATTGCTAGTGCAGTATAACCCGTATGTACAAGAAAACAAGCCGCCTATGAATGAAAATTCAGTATACGTAGTCAAAGCTATTTAGCATGACGCACATGTTTTTTTTCTGTTCATGTCCCAATCTGCATAAATCATGATAGAAGTTGTGGAGAAATTCTAAAAATGTACAAAATGTTTCAAATGGATAAAAATAAAAGTACACGTTTAACAGAATAGGACAAGACTGAATTTCCAGGATTCAAAGTGCAAATATTCATTTGTGGATATGGTCGATATATTGAACGTATCAGTTACATAAGATACTGAATAATATGTCAGCAGTTATTCAGACAATGGAGTTGGAATGGCTATATCGCAGTAAGAGAAAAGTATTAAGATTCACACTGCAAGTCCTAAACTACTTATACATGTACATTTATCTGTGAAACTGGAAAAATTCAAATTTTATATTATCATGATAATTAGCTATTGTCAGAATGAAGCTCCAAATTACATAAACTACAATAGTTGCCTAAGTTGGATACTTTGTTAAACAGGAAACCGATTGACAACTTTACTAACTAAAAGAATCAATGCATACTTTATGTTAGAAAAATCATAGACCTCAACCACAAAACAGTTAGTTTCTGAAGATGAAAGTGAATAAGTGATGATAGAGAAAACCTACCCAAAATGAGAATTATGCTATTCATGGTAGATATTAAATGTGTTGATCTTGCTTTTGTGAATATACAATGAGAATTATAATCCAGAATAGAAGTGACAATTCACAGAATAGTACAAGGACAATGATATGGCTACTTTTTCTGTGAACTGAAAGTTTTTGCCGAGTCAGCTGGTATCAATGATTTTGTGAACTATAAATTCTATAATCATGTTAATGATTTGAATGTCATAATGGGCTATTAAAAAGAAATGTAAAGGATTCAGTGTCTTATTGTATAAAAACAAACAAAAAAAACCTAAATTTTGTGTAATTTACACTGGAAAAAAATATTCTGATGGGTTTTCTTTTTGTTCAAAATTTACAAAAAAATATTCTTTTATCACCTTTCAAACCTGACCTACATGTACACATATTGCATGTAACCAAACTTTTTTTTCATTTTAACTAATGATATGATTTGTGTTTTTCTAATTTGACAGCCTCAATATCAGGTACTACTGGATCAAAATACTGAATAACATGCATAATTACACACAAATGAATGTTCTTGAGTAGCATGTAAGATTTCTAACAAGACTACATTTGCATAAATATGCGATTCCAGCACATTTCTGTGCTTATTTTTCATTATGATTATTAAAGGTCGTATAAAAGCAGGTGCCAGATATACTCATGGAAACAGGTTAAAGACAAAACATGCAATTAGCAGTTTCAAATTTGAGAATTTGGATTTTCAATCAAACCTTTTATTTTTATTTGTTAAATAGAGCTTTCCGTGAGAGCTTTTAATCTTTGATTATCGTTTTCACTATAATTTTGCTATTTTATTAATTAGAAACAGTAGTTGAAGTATAAAATCACTCATTTTGACAAGAATTGCACCCTAATTTGTGGCTTTGTGTTAAGAAAAAGATTTTGTTTCATGATTTTTTTTATAAAAATACTATAAAAAATAGCTGTACAGTGATATATATGAATATATTTCAAAAAATTTGCCGTGGGTGGATTTTTTATATTTCTTTAAGATATCATAGTAGTACATTTTGATATATTCATCTTTTGATTACAGCTTCACCTTTTCTATATTTAAGCATTTCTTCAGGTCCTAAATTTGGTAAAATAGCTAATTCCTTAAACACCTGTTTAATAAATATAGAGGCCCTACTATAAAAAATCAAATATATATTTATAACTTACATTTTTTTATTTCCTTAATAATGCTTTATCACATGCATTGGTCAAAAGAGATATTTATCATGGCTAGAATTGATTATTTGTTGGAATTAAATTCATAAAAAAAACCTTGAATTTGGCAATTTTCCGTTAAAAAAAAAGATGAAAATAGATGACGCTACAAAACTCAGCTATCCGATAAAATTTAAGCAAAAAATTTTGCAAGTGATATTGGGATGGCCTAAGTGTTTTGTGTACCAAATTTAAAGAGATTCCGCAAAATTCATTCCTGGACACTTTTGCATGGTTTTCTGCGAGACAAGCTCTTAAGTACTAGTAATCTATATCTGGGATAAGAAAATCCTTGGTTTTTCGAAAAATTCAAAATTTTGTAATCTGTTCATTTCCAATCAAACAGTTTCCATTTACTGGAAGTTTCAGATGGACCATATCACACATGTTATCGGAGAATGGAATAACAATAACAAAATATTAGATAAAATAAGGTTTTAAAGCAGTCAACTTGATATGGACAATGGCAGTAATAATAATTATCATAATAGTAAAAATAATAGTAATCATTATAATGATAATTACTTTTGTTACTTTAATTTGATAGAAGCAACATTAATAAAGCTAACAAATTTTAAAATACGCCAAAAATAAAAAAAATAAAGAAATATTACCTTTTTTGATTGAGTTAAGCCTTCCAATTGATATTATATCGTGTGTTTTTCTATGTTGTGATGTTATGGTATTGTTTCATAAAAAGGGAGAAGGTTTGGTTCCATTAAAACGTTTAATCCCGCTGCAAATGTTTGCACCTGTCCTAAGTCAGGAATCTGATGTACAGTAGTTGTCTTTTGTTTATGTAATGTATACATGTTTTTCGTTTCTCGTTTTTTTTTATATAGAAAAGACTGTTGGTTTTCCTGTTTGAATGGTTTTACACTAGAAGTTTTTGGACCCTTTTTAGCTTGTTGTTCGGTGTGAGCCAAGAATCCGCGATGAAGGCCCCACATTGACCTATAATGGTTTTCCTTTATAAATTGTTATTTGGATGGAGAATTGTCTCATTGGCACTCACACCACATGTTCCTATATCTACATACATACAATTTGAATATACACCGTGTTTATATCAATCGCCCCTGAAGCACCAAATTTTAAGTCATTAACACGAACCGGGTGTCTACTTGTCAGAATTAAAACTTCGTATGTTTTTGTTATACGCAATGTAAATTAAAATCTTCACCACACACTACTGCAGGAAAACGGCATAGTGTATCTACAAAAATATATGTGTGCTATTTCGGTAAAAGACAAAAGTTACTCTCCCTTAATAAAATGGACTTCAAGAAACACTAAAATAAGCTACTCATTATTATGCAACTATAGTTCATATCAAAATATAGTATTGAATATAAAGAAATTTGAAATGCATAATTGTTCTTGTTTTTAAATTCATAAATTATTAGTAGGAAGAGACAATTACTCTTAGTGAAAAAAAGGCTATAGAGTTTTTGTTGAATTCTTATAGTCCAACTAACAAGTTGAACTTCTTTTGCGTGTTTAAAAAATAGCTATATACACACGCTGCAGTATAGTGATATATAAGATGTTTTGATACATATGGTACAAAATAATGGTAGTTAAAAATGAGAATTTGTACATGTGAAGAGAGACAACTCTAGGTACAAAACTCCTTTTTGAAGTCTTTTTTAAACTATTTTGTGAATATAGAATATTTCAGGAATTAGCTTTTCAAAAAGCTTATCTGATCTGATCTGAGAACCTTCTCCATTTGATTAATATATAAGAAACGGGTTTAGCAACTTTTGTAATTTCAGACTTCTGTCAGGCTTCTTTAAGAAGGCATACATTGTAACGGGCGGGTAAAGAGGGTGTATAGCAGTGCAACGAAATGTTCAGTGTTGAATATAAAATCATGGTAAATAGAATAGGTTCAAAAAATTGTTTTTATTTTTTTCAGGGGGGTTGGGGGGACTTTTTCTGCAAAAGACCATCCATAAGTCTAACTGTTTATTGATTCATTCTGTGATGAACACCATGTGAAATACGGAATCAGGTTATAGGTAACGGGTCCAATCTTTTCTAACAAAATAAACCGACAATAAATCAGAAGAAGAGCGATATATTTTGCTATTAAAAACCTTCAACATAATGCCTTTCTGAAATAATCCCCAACGCAATGTTTCCCACATTGCAACGCACTGAATGCTATCATTTCAAATTGAAACACAAATTGGAAAGTCTTCCCTTTAGTTTTGATATCAACATTAAAATAAGTGTTATAACATTTCAATCTTCATCAAGGTTTTACTGTAACAAATATTTATCCGAATAAAGCTTCACATAAATGTTGTTTATATAATTCAGATCATCGATGAATAGATCAGAAACGCACAGAAATATTTGATATCCTTCGTTTAAGAAGATTTATGTTTCAAAGTAAAATAAAGAATATTACTGGCTCACCAATTTTGGCATTAAAGGCATAAAATCCTTTAAAAGTAATGATTTATTAATAATCAATCAATCTGAAACTGTAGCCTTTGTAATGTTATATTGTTTTAAAACACAATTAACGCGATTGATTGATTCCAAATTAACAGAGAGTCTTATACACAGGCATGCCTTTTTTGTATGTTTAATATATCAATATATAGAGAGAAATTCACTGAGGTGATATTACATTTGGTAGATATTGATATGTCAACGGTTAATAATTTTTCATATTCAGATTTTATGTGTGACAATTATGTGCACTGCCCCCTTTTTCTAATAAATACGAATAGTTATACTTATACTTTTTTAAACCAATCATCGCATATAAATGGCATCTGTTACATATAATAATAACAAAAAAAACATAAGTAAAGAAACAATAATGCTAATGCTCATGATAATACTATAGCAGTTTCTGTCTTATTGTAAAACATTTAAAACAAATCAAAGCTGCAAAACTGCATATTTCTTCATGTTCACATGAAAAAAGCCAAGTATTTTTTTATTTATTTTTTATTTTTGATCCTACATGTTTTTTCTAAGCGGAATCTAACATTACTTGTCTATGTTTATCGAATGCTAGACGTTCTATCAGAAATGAATTTTATCTTATATTGAATTTAAAGAACAAAATCACAAATTATTTTATCTTTGTCAAATCTTTCTATAACGACCTGCTCAATAGCTAATTCAATGTATAAGCACTAATTCTCATATATGTGGAGTGCTTTCTAGTTTCGAAATTTTCATATTTTATATTTTTAACATTCAGATAAATCTCTTCTTATTAAATTATTTTAAGAAAATATACTTAAATTTAGAATAAGTTCATAATTTACCATTTTCACTATAGCATTCTGTATCAGATTATCTTTCAAAATTTGCATATAACTTTCAATAAAAAAAACTTTAATCTCATGTATGATCCCGTATGGTAAAAAAAACATTATAGAACTAAATAAGTATTTGTGATAGGTTATGAAATATAAACGTATGTATAAATATAAGTCAGGATTTTCATACAACTTTGATTGATAGAGGAATAATAAAAGGTGTTTTTTAAACCCACGCCTGTATGTTTCTGGAGTCAGAAAAAAACTTACGATTAAGATTGATCGTAAGTCATGAACAATTCAGTATTCTTTAGATAAATCTTAGTCGTAAGTTTTTTTGTGAAACCGACTCCAGATGTTTTTTACTTACTTATTTGGCATTACTCTTATGCATTGTCCGTTTTAATACTACTCAACTTTTTATTTGATATGGCCTTCCGACTGTTTTTAATCGAGCGGTACTGATTAGTATTGGGTACCAAATTGTAAACCGGGTATCTTTGATGACATTTGTTAAATTACCACTTAGAGTAAGTAAAAATTGCATACAAGCATTACATATATCTGTGTCAACAGTATTATACGAAGTATGAACCGGGTATCTTTGATGACATTTGTTAAAATTACCACTTATAGTAAGTCAAAATTGCATACAAGCATTACATATATCTGTGTCAACAGTATTATACGAAGTATGAACCGGGTATCTTTGATGACATTTGTTAAATTACCACTTAGAGTAAGTCAAAACTGCATACAAGCATTACATATATCTGTGTCAACAGTATTATACGAAGTATAAACCAGGTATCTTTGCTGATATTTGTTAAATTACCACTTATAGTAAGTCAAAATTGCTTACAAGCATTACATATATCTGAATCAACAGTATTATACGAAGTATAAACCGGGTATCTTTGCTGATATTTGTTAAATTACCACTTATAGTAAGTCAAAATTGCTTACAAGCACTACATATATCTGTGTCAACAGTATTATACGAAGTATGAACCGGGTATCTTTGATGACATTTGTTAAGTTTCCACTTATAGTAAGTCAAAATTGCATACACGCATTACATATATCTGTGTCAACAGTATTATACGAAGTATAAACCGGGTATCTTTGATGACATTTGTTAAATTACTACTTATAGCAAGTCAAAACTGCATACAATCATTGCATATATCTGTGTCAACAGTATTATACGAAGTCTAAAATGAATCGTGGGAGTAGAACATGGTCCTAATGGAAAGGAAGGGAGAGTACATCAAAATTCAGGAAACAAACAAACTACTTTAAAGAAGCTTCTGAACCAAGGGTTCAAGTTGCATGGTAAAGTTGAAGTCATCCCTTCGATATTTTTATGGACGCCATCATCGCTTGATTGACTGTTACGGACGTCCTGTGTCACTGTTGGCCATGGATATGTTCTAATTGCGTAACCAAGGCACAATCCAGACCCCTTTTTCTCGATTTTGACATCAACGAATTGTTCTTACCATGGGAACCACAACGAGTTCTACATAAGAATCACGATCTGCTTATCCTTTTGTAGAACCTGAGTTCATTCCAGGGTTTTAATGTTAGCGTTACTCTGTCTTATGTTTTCTATGTAGTGTTGTGAAGACTGTTATTTGTTTTTTCTTCATTTTTACGTTAGGTTTTACCTAATTAATTTTGATTATCCCTTTGGAATCTTCAACCGTTTGTGGGGAGGAACAAAACCCAAAACAAAAGAGCTTTACCTTGATTTTTGTTTCTTCTTTTTCTGCACTGTTCCTGGCGTTTCTTTATTAAATTTTATCCGAAACGACAGGTTGTAACATTATAGTGTAGGTAATTATAAAATTAGGAAGACGTGTAATGATTGCCAACGAGACAGCTTTCCACAAGAGACCAGATGACATAGAAGTTAAAAATTACAGGTCTCCGTACGGCCTACAACAATGAGCAAAACCTTTACTGCATACTATAGCATTATACTGATTTCTTCATACTTATTTCAACCATTTATTATACATGTATGCCATATAATGGTGTACCTCAGTTAACATTATTGTACTGTTTCTGTTAACCCTTAACTATTGTATTTGTATTTATATTGTACTTTCTCTGTAAATTTGTATTTAGTTTTGAGAAAATAAAGTATATATACTTTATAGATCAGCTAAATTATCTATAGTAAAGGATTCTGTGACTGTATATTACATTAATTTGTAGGATCCTTTACTATAGATAATTTAGCTGATCTGTAACAATAACATCTTCATGCCTTATATATCATGTACTGTAGTACGCCGCTAGATTAAAACTGACGAGGAAAGGTAACACACGGCCAGCGAAAGCTCTTTTTTGAGAGTCCAGGTGGTCGTGTGGTCTAGCGGGACGGCTGCAGTGCAGGCGATTAGGTGTCACGATATCACAGTAGCATGGGTTCGAATCCCGGCGAGGGAAGAACCAAAAATTTGCGAAAGCAAATTTACAGATCTAACATTGTTGGGTTGATGTTGAGACGAGTTGTATATACATTATGTACACAGCCATGTATCACCATCATTGATGGTGATCCGATGGATACATCTGTTGTAGAGTTGTCACTGACTCAGACGTACTTATAAATATAATTATTTTCTGTGACTGTATATTACTTTAATTTGTAGGATCCTTTACTATAGATAATTTAGCTGATCTGTAACAATAACATCTGCATGCCTTATATATCATGTACTGTAGTACGCCGCTAGATTAAAACTGACGAGGAAAGGTAACACACGGCCATCGAAAGCTCTTTTTTTGAGAGCCCAGGTGGTCATGTGGTCTAGCGGGACGGCTGCAGTGCAGGCGATTAGGTGTCACGATATCACAGTAGCATGGGTTCGAATCCCGGCGGGGAAGAACCAAAAATTTGCGAAAGCAAATTTACAGATCTAACATTGTTGGGTTGATGTTTAGACGAGTTGTATATACATTATGTACACAGCCATGTATCACCATCATTGATGGTGATCCGATGGATACATCTGTTGTAGAGTTGTCACTGACTCAGATGTACTTATATATATTTATATATATAACTCGTCTAAACATCAACCCAACAATGTTAGATCTGTAAATTTGCTTTCGCAAATTTTTGGTTCTTCCCTCGACAGGATTCGAACCCATGCTACTGTGATATCGTGACACCAAATCGCCTGCACTGCAGCCGTCCCGCTAGACCACACGACCACCTGGGTTCTCAAAAAAAGAGCTTTCGCTGGCCGTGTGTCACCTTTCCTCGTCAGTTTTAATCTAGCGGCGTACTACAGTACATGATATATAAGGCATGAAGATGTTATGGTTACAGATCAGCTAAATTATTTATAGTAAAGGATCCTACAAATTAATGTAATATACAGTCACAGAAAATAATTATATTTATTAGAACGTCTGAGTCAGTGACAACTCTACAACAGATGTATCCATCGGATCGCCATCAATGATGGTGATACATGGCTGTGTACATAATGTATATACAACTCGTCTCAACATCAACCCAACAATGTTAGATCTGTAAATTTGCTTTCGTAAATTTTTGGTTCTTCCCTCGCCGGGATTCAAAACCATGCTACTGTGATATCGTATATATATATATCTGCCTATGTGTAGTGACTACTGCAAATTATACCTTGTCCATCTGATTTCTTATGATTAAGAAATACCAGGCGTTAGAATATGTATAAAGTGCCTAGAAAATCAACCTAACGATGTTAGACTAGATTTGATTCGTAACTTCCTCCCCGGCGACGGGGCTTGAACCTGTACTTCTTATTTCCAACTTCTACGACAACACCGCCTAGCATTGCGCAGAGACCTTATCCCCTCCTCTAACTCTAGCTTATAAAAATAAGCTTTCGTTTCGGGAGGTGTTACCTTGTCGTAGGAATTAAACAAGGATCTCTGATATTGCAAAATCAAGCTACATAACATTACTTATGATACTCATTCTGCAGTTTGAGTATCAAATGAGTAACGTAACCTTTATGTTTTTCGTGTTGCAAATGTTTCTTTTCTATATCTGTTTCGGCCTTTTGTGAGCCGTTTCATTGATGTATACCTCACCACTTCTTTTGAATTTACACTGTTTAGGGCAGCTTAGACATATTTTTTTTTAAATAATATGTTATATCTTAATTTCATTTTAAAGCATAGTCACTTCTGAAGCATAATATATCTATTTATTTTAATATGGCTTTTATTTTAGAATTGAATGCTTCTTTTTGTAACTTCATGGGGTTGTAAAAGCATTGCCCGAAGTACATTTTGTATGATGTAATGTAATTATATTCATATGAATCTTTTTATTATCAGTGACTAATTTTTATTACAAGTTTGTATACTGTGACATGTGTGATGCTGCTTTTGCTTCATATTTAGAAATAACTAAAAGTGGTGGATAAACAGTCTTTGTGACATTTATCCAATGAAATAAAAAAGAAGAATTAAAAACATTTTTTTCACATCTTATTCACACTTAGTCTTAAAACTGTTAAGCTAGGTTTTGGATGACTGACTTAAAAGAAGTCAGACGTTTTCACCAATAAAACTAGTGGAGTAATTGCAAAATCAAGCTTCATGAAATAATTTACAAAAAGTAAAATAATGAAAACAGCTCTAACACACCAAGCAAATGGGACAAAAAACTATCATAATCCTTTCTGATTAAAGGCATTTCATTATGTAGAAAATGATGGATTAAACCTGATCGTATTGCTAGCTAAACCTCTCATTTGTATGACAGTCGCAAAGAAATCCATTATATTGACAACAATATGTGAACAAAACAAACAGATATAATAGGTAATACTAATTGTGCATTTCCCTCTTTTATCTTTCGCCCCTCTTGAGTATCAAATGCGTTACGGAAGTTAAACGTATTTGAGGTTCCCTCTTTCTCTTCTGTTTAGGTCATTTTTTGTTCTTTGAACCGATTGATATGTTTAACTGTCGCATAACACAAATTCCTCTTTTAATTAACAAGGAATATTCCTTGGCATAGTAGACTGTGTAATTGCCGAAAGCGACTTATTATTGTATTTTTAATTGCATACAATAATACGACGGTGTCACTAGTAGTGCAGATATGGATGAGCCTACCCGGGCACATGCGCTTAACCCTGGTTTTTGTGGGTGTAATGTTTTGAAGTTTTTTATTCATTGGGTTCTTTCCAACATTGTGTTGTCTGTTTGACAGATATTTAAATTCAGTTTCTAAGATGACGACGGATATAATCCAATTATCACAATAACGATCCTGCTTTTTGACTAGAATGTGATACCAAAGAATAGACTTGCACTTACATAAGCAACAGGACATATGCCTCATGTAGAGCAGGTTTTTTGGATTTTTTTTTTGTAAGTTGTAATAGTGCAGTCCCCAGTTTTCAATACAGTACTGTTTTTTGTCATTTGATCTTTTTTTGTTGTTTTTTTTGTCTTGACGTTGTCAGTTTGTTCTCCTTTTGGACTCTTTTCATGCTTTTCATGTTTGTATTATTAGCTTACACAACATTGTGTTGATTTTGATATCTACTCTATTTTAGTAACCATACGAATTGACGAAGTAAGAAGCATTGATTGGACACTATGTCGTTGACATTCATTGGGATCTAACCGGGAATATTGTTTTATACATTTTGCTATTTCTCAGTATTTCAGTTTTATGTCTTCTCCCCATTACACTTCTAATATCAGGATGGCTTAGTTATGTTTCTTTCATATTGACGTACATACTCAATCTCTAACTACATGTATTCATATACATGTAGTTCATTAAACAAAAGATACATAACTTTTATAAAATATGTAGTGACAAACATATACAATTGCATATTGATAATATATTCTTTTCATACGATGTATCTAACTAGTAAAATTCTATATAAATAGATCTTATATCACAATTTGCATTTGACATCAGCAGAAATGTCCAAATCAAAAAGATCTGTCGCCATAAACATGATAAACATACATCTGAAAGAAAAAGAAGAAAGGTAATGATAGTCATTTTTACAATGATACAACAAAAGTCTCCTTGGTTGACACTTATCTTATGTCGACATAAGACACGTCATACATGTATGCAAACCGGTTTGCATTTGTCACAAATAGCAGATTCCTCACTTTGTCAACACAAATTGCTGTCGGCCCATCAAGACCATCTTCTCTGGTCAGTATCTGCTTGCACTGTTTTCCATCAGGAGATATGACCACTACATTACATGAATGATTTCCAACCACAAAAATGATTCCATTGTTGTCTACAGTAATTCCCTGTGGACTTTTGATAACTCGTTCATCTTTGAACTCCCACACTAGTGCTCCACTATATAAGCAACACGTTACAGTTTCTTCATCCGGATTTGTAAAGAAAATCTTGTCAGCATGCGTTGAGACGTATGAATACCACGATGAAGCAGTATTAGGGATTGTAGTGATACTGTAGTTTGTACAAGATATCAAATTCAAATCTTCTCCATCAACACAGCAGATCAATGATTTACCGTCATAAGTAATTCCATAGGGTTGATTATTTAAGTCAGTGAACGTTATTTCTTTTTTCTTGGTCAGATCAACAATACTAATACCACACTTTTGAAATGCATATCCAGTGGTTACAGCTACGGTAGAATCATCAACGTATGCTACATCACACGCTGTGCATGTTTTTTTAAGCGGGATAGAATACTGAACTTTACCTTTGAAATTAATTGCTGTTACTTTTTCATTGTTATATTCGTTATCTGTAAACAGGAATTCACCTTTATTTGTAACACAGCACCCTACAGAATAAATAGAAGCTGTGTTCAGTTTTCGTTTGAATTTAAGTTTTACATCGTTGATCAATTTTATTTGTTTGTGAAGCACTATTTGTGCCTGTCGGCCTTGCCTTCTCTGTAGGTCAAATTTTGTAGACGGACTTTTCTTGACGTTTATGGAACCAAATATATCCACAGTCAGAATATCCTGTATCTTAGTGTCTATTTTACTTTCTATGTTGATTGTTTCGTTGTACTCATTTTCATTACAATACTGAAGATCCTGTTCGTATTCAGTGGTTTTTTTCTGAATCTTTCTCAGACTTAGGAATGTTTGCAGATTTGATGCGTATTTCTTCATGTTCTTTGTGTTTTTGATTTCGGACTTAAACTGGTTTATCTCTTTTGCCTTGTCTTGAAGTGAAGACACAATAGCACGAATCGGGTCGCAGCAATTAAATTCAATTTGTTCAAGTTCTTTTATGAAATCCTCTTCTAGTTTATTGAGATGCTGGATGACCTGCTTTTTCAAGTGACAAACTTCTGCAGCTATTTTTTTCTTTTGATCTGTTAGACTTTCTATATTCGACTCTCTGTCTTCACGAATTTTGATAATGTTAGTAAATAGGTCATCAAGGCTCTGTTCTAGGTCAACGGAGGACTGTGAAGTTTTGAAATCCTTTACTATCATATCAAGAGGAAGTATTTGTCCACATTTCCCATGATCCTTTGCGCACTTGTTGCATATTGGTCTCTCGTGCTTACTACAGTAAAGTTGATACTTCTCATTATGATAAACGCAATGTTGTTGGATGTCGATTACAACAGTTGGTAATAATTGGTAATCTGATATAGGAATAGTTTTGTGATTTCTTGTTGCCTTCAAAACATTATGATGTGCCTTACAGTCAGAACACAATGGTTCTTCACACTCAATACACCAGTAAGTAGATTGTGTAGTTTGGTGTTGAAGATCGCACACCACGCACACTGATCTACATGTAGCCATTTTCAATGTCACTGTCAAAATAAAGTTCCAAATTAAAAAATGTGTGTTGTTACGACATGTACACAGAATTGAATAGAACTAAACGTACAAAATAAGAAAGTGGGTACAAGTAATTTTCGTATAATTTATTAAAGTACCAGAAAAGGAAAATTTGTGTTTGAGCTTTTGATTTTGCTATTTAATTATGAACTTTCCGATTTGAATTTTCCGCGGCGTTCAGTATTTTTGTGATATAACTTTTAACATACTGCAATTCTCACGTTTAACAAAGGATTAAAACCTGTATCTATGCAACAGAACACAGTTTAATCTTCGAAGAAGTTAACATTTCATGACCACATAAATGTGAATCATTCAGAACTGTCCCCAGAGCGTCTTGACTATAGACATATTTGACATATACTACATGTACAATTACTAATGAAAAACAATACACATTGATGTACTTATGATAATTCCTGTATTTCCCTAATCGAAATACAGTACTACCCGTGACATTGTCTTAAGAATGTCGACCATAAAATTTATGGTGGCTATGGTCGACCTATATGTCGATCATATGTTCACCTTCTGTTTGTTTAATACACAAGGTAATTATCGGATAAAATGTCCCCAGTCAAGCGTACTGGAACGTGCCAATTGTATTACCGATGTTATTTCAACTGATCGGGCGGAGGTTATATATCAATTTGCATACGGACATTCTATTTGAAGATGTGTGTGATAAGGATGATTGCCGTTAAAATCATTACTGATTTCTAATCACTCTCAGTGTCATCAACGGAATTAACAAATCAATGACTGGACACTTCATTGATGAGTTTATCCTAAAACACCTATCTATAGATGGACTGGTTTATGATGAGCGAACCAGTTAAACTCCGCCCAGTCAAGTGAAATAAATCGAGTAATACAAGCACGGTGGGTATGGTTGTCCTGCGAGAGAATGTTCTGTGCTGGTGTTTCGGTCCTGACGGGTGCTGGTGATCAATGAAAAAAATGTAAACAAAGACGAAAATGATGATTTTTGACGTTTCCACTCATAAAAAATTGAAAAAAAACAGTTGAGATTTTTCAATTTTGTTTCTAATGGGTTCATATGTAAAGCATTAAAAAGTTTACCCTCTAAACTGTTTCAGTAAGCGTAACATAAAAATGCTCATTTTCAGAAAATCTCGAACTGAAAAAAAAAAAAAAAAATGCTCATAGAGTCCGCTTTCTATACCGCAATCCACACGACAAAACTATTTTGTGAAAAAACATTGCAATTTATTAAAATTTAGCATTTTTTCAATTTATTCATGTCCTGATACTGTGGGTCCTGTCATTGTGCTGGTGGGTCCTGATACGGTGCTGGTGATTTTGGATAAGAAGTTGCTCATATTTGAAACAAATGTTACAAAATCAATAAAATTGGGCAGATAATTATTGTCAATAGGATCTATGACTCCTATTTTAGCTCTTGTGCATCCATTTGGCTGTTTAATATGTGTTTTCAAATGATCGTTACTTATATTACACAATTACATAACAGGGCAACATCTTTCGTCCAATATCAGATAACAATATATACTATCTGAAATAAAAATAGTTTTATTAAGATATTAAATGCCCCTTACATTGATGCTTCAACAATGATCAAAGCCCATGCTGCATAGACATGTTTGTTAGCGCTCCGCATATCCCTCCCCACTTACTCACCCCCCCCCCCCCATTTCCTCCTTCATTATTACAGTGGTGTAGCAACACAACAATTTATCACAAAAATAATAACACAAAGACACACATTATTGAACAACAAATGCTCACAGGTACTGAAAGCTAGTTCAAAGCCGCATTTTCAACTAATAGATAAAACATGTTCTCATATGCAAAAATCCCAATCGTCGATTAAAAAAGTCTCAAAACTTAAGTTCACATTTTAATGTTTGATTAAGCAGAATTGTAATTAAAAGTGTGCAGTGAATCTTGTGCTCACAAAAATTATTGTCATAATTATGTTTACATAAGACTTATAAAGGAATTAAGAAGGTACCAAGAAATATTTTACAGTTCAATTTAATGATCATGAATGGAAGGAAATGGTACGGAAGTTTACATAGGAGAAAAAGAAATTGATAGTATTTTTTGGCGAAAGACTTAAACGCTTCTTTGCATTATATAGTAAAACTCTTCTTTAAAAGCATGCAAAAAATAACTTTGATTGACTTGCTTGCTATGTTTGCTCCAAGGATATTTTCAAACAATAGGTAGGCGGAGTTTCAATACATACTGGGATTTGATTGGACAAATACAAACTGACAGGAATTGAAGTTAATGTTTATTGTCCAAACAAATTCTAGTATATAGTAAACATACTACTTACCTGTCGTTTACAACCATCCAAACAATCATAGCAAGCAATTTAAACAAGGTTTGCTTTGCATGTATTTATAGAAGAGCTGTAAATTCTAAAAAAAAAATCTTGTTGTCGTAGATGGTTAAATCTTCAACAAAATATCATTAACTTTGTTGGAACGAATAAAGGTTTTAAATCAAATTTTCGTGGACTTTTTAGCTTCCACGTGCACCCTGACGAGGCATGTTAGCTGTTCGTATGCTGTTGCACCTGACGCACCGAAACTTTCACATTTCCATCTTCTTTTCTGAAATATTTAACCCAGCTCATACTTGACAGGATTGTTATTCTAGTAAAAGGTGTAACCAACGAATTGAACACAAGTTAAAAATTCCACAATACTATATAATTCATTTTATGTGTCAATTTGTTCGAAAAAAATTGAAAAGAAGAGAGTTTTTTAATGTCATGGTTATCTGTCGCTATCTAGATATATGCTTAGCATTTATTTCAGATGACATGGACTCCTCACCCAGGTGACCCTGCTGCCTTTTATATCTTTATCCGTATACAATTATTTTAAAATAGATAACCAAAGGCTGCAACTCGTATTTTTGTATTTAAATGATTCGTTGTAACGAGAATATTTGTGGTGAATGGAAACTGTGAGGGTCAAAATCTTAAATTGCTTATAAATGTTGCTTGACCCAGTTTCGTTATCTGATCTGAATTTTCTAAAATGTGCAAGGTAGATAGACATTTTGATTTTTTTTACTCGGTAAGTTTGTCCCAATCGCTTGAACTTTTGCAATATTACAGCCAATTTCAATGAGTGTGTAGACAAAGGGATTACTTTGGTTATCTTGCTTGCTGAACAGAAAAGTCATTGTAAGTTATGTAAACTACCCTACTTTAAGAGTAAACTAGTCCGACAAATGACACATCTTTCTGTCTGTAGGACCAGGCTACTTCGAAAGGAGGGTACTTTACCTTACCTAAAAATGACCTCACGGTTTAGCTAACAAGCTATTTTGGAATTTTGAAATGAAAAAGCTAAGAAATCTTAGTTTTGTTAGTGTGTACTAGGTTTTCGAAAAAAAATACCTGATAACCATTCAGACAAAAAAAAATGTTGAAAATATCTTACAGATACAGCAAGTGATTCTTAATAGCTATAAGATACATTTTTCTTTTAAAATACAACTTTTAAATCTTACGGGAAACTATTCCAAGCTTAAAACTTTCACTGTAACCTCGCTTTAACTTATCCCCCATCCCCCCCCCCCCCCCCCCCCCCCGAAAAAAACCCCAAAACAAGCAAACCCGCAATACTATTGTCTTTCTTATAGTCAGCACTCAATTGTTCACAAACAAATGTGTTTAAAGCTGCTAAAGACATATGATTCAAACGCTCAGTAAGTCCTTTGTTCTATATTTTTGCTTTCCATTTTTATGCAAAACCTTTTACATTTTTATTTTATCGGTTATTGTTGAAGGTCGTACGATGACGTATGGTTGTTAACACATACTTTCTTTGGTTTCTTACGGAAATTTTTCCATTGACAACAAACATACCACATCATCTGCATTATATAAGTATTGTATAGATTACAACGTATTTTGGTAATCTTGCAAAATGATCGTAATCCCGAAAATCGTTAACATATTTTCTTATCTTAAAAGGGACAAGAAGGGTTCCATCAACAGGCCAATAAATAAAATTACAGTTAATTTAAAAAAAAAATTAAAAAAAATAGGTGTATTTTTTCTCTCATAATAACAGTAAACAGATTCACAACAATGTCAATTTCAAGAAAGCAGACAACAGTTAATTAGTCAATAACAATGCAGCATCCATGATCTTGAATATATGCTTCTTTTAACTAAAATATAAAGGCACAGAGCCAGGACATTGGAGCACAGTACCAGGACCGTTTTTTCTTATCACCAGCACAGCGTCAGGACAATTCCGTTTAACGAACTTGTACGACTTTTGCAATATAATAGTGTTGTAATATACTTTGCATAGTACTTATGACGCATCAGAGAAAAATTAAGCAACAAAACAGTCGTTTTTTTTGCCGTTCTGATACAATGTAAACAAACCCACCAGCACAGAATCAGGACCCACCAGCACCTGACAGGACCAAAACACCAGCACAGTACGTTCTCTCGCAGGACAACCATACCCACCGTGACAAGGTGATTTTTAAAATACATGTCGTAATAATAGGTGAGCCATCGCAGGTAAATCTTAATTACATGTATGTTCAAGGTGTCACAGTTGGTGTGTTTTGGTAGAATTCTGCATGAGCAGCTGTTATCATAATAATAAAATTCTATATCAGCACGTCGGTTAAAAACTATAATTCCTTTTTTTTTACTTTTCAGGTCTGTCTGGCAAAAACGAATAATGTGTTTATGTATAAGTTAAAATTTTGTTTTCTCGGAAGATAAACTCTAGATGTAAAATTAATGTACAGAAGAAAAAAAATTGCAATGATCAAGAAAAATATTATCTTTAAATATTGATATAAATATATGATTAATTAAATTTCTGTTATTTTCGGTACTTTGAGCAGCAAACAGTGCCGTTATTCGCTTTTATTATATGCAGAGTTCATTAATTATGCAGGAATGTGCTTGAACGGTTATGACCTAGACCTTAAATATCTTAAATAGCCGCGGTCGGCATATGAAAAACGAAACTTTTATTCAACAATCGAGTTCATTCCATATCTTTTCTCCTACTTATGTGTATAATTTCCCACTTCTTTAATTTCATAGATCTCTTTAATAATTGTTCTTATTTGTCTGGTCCTTCATTTTATCTTAAGATTTTTCACTTATGTAAATTATAGAGCGTGGTGGTGAGGTACGGAAGGGGCAATATTTCCTTTTAGAACTTGTTCACTTTTCTTCTCGAGTTTTTAAAAAAATAATTCAACGAATAAAACACTTTTATTTTATTTACAAACCTGCTCGTGCATTTTTCATTGTCATTCAACGCAA
The DNA here is from genome assembly GCA_019925275.1 of Mytilus edulis. Lineage (NCBI taxonomy): Eukaryota > Metazoa > Mollusca > Bivalvia > Mytilida > Mytilidae > Mytilus > Mytilus edulis. Next base: position 27,974,539 of record CM034351.1, on the reverse strand, counting down.
AATAATTATCCAAGATACCTGGGACGATCTTATTTCACCAAAGATTTCTATTGTCTACTTATTGTACCTCGAACTTATTTACCCGATGTAGGTCTTTAAGTTGAGGTTCAATTTACTTAAAGTTAATCGGACATGACTAATTAGATACGCCCTCTTAAAATCAAGGGGTCCGAAATAGGATCGGGAAAAACACCCAGCAAAATACTTCAATTTACAAGTTCAAGAATTTGTTTGATTCAAAGTGCTTTTGGTTGCTTAAATATCTCCGATCAATAATCAGGCGGTATTTTGTGGAAATAATAACTGTCCCGAACCGGGAGATGTTGGCTGCAATAGGGTATTTTTATATATAAAAAAAAGTCCATATCTCATTTACTTATAGTGGCCGTTATTGATTGTAAATTCATTACGTTTTGTTTGTGGCATTGGTCTATCGTGGAGAAAAAAAATGAAAGGGGGCTTAACTTACGAGTTCGATCATTAAGGTTTAAATCTATTCTATTACGGCATATGTTTTACCTCTAGCGAACGCTCTGCCTCATTGTAAAAAGTGCCATTCTAAATTTGTAAGCATTTGCTTTAGATTGATCCACTTTGAATCTAGTCGTGAATATGCATGACATATTTGCCACTGGACACAAAGAAGCAATAAATTAATCAGGTTCATTTAGTGATTTATAATCAGCTGTCCCAGTTGATTATAGTCTCAAATATTTTTCCATTTTTTATATATTTCATTTTTATTTACATTTGTATAAAAAAAAACGTTGTCGTAGTACACATCAGGGGTTACAGCAAAACTAATAGAGAAGGGACTAGAACAGAAAAACAATCTTCATTGAGTGGCGATAACTCATATATTGAAGCGTCCAATGACGGCTGTCTCGTCTAGGTGACAACATTTGCTGTTTCAAGTTTATTTATATCTCAAACTGGTATAAAAGTTGTCATAAAAGCAACAAAAAAAATTATGAAAAAAGGTTGCCAACAAATTATAAATGATTCAATTTATTTTGAGCGTTTAATTTTTTTAATATTGTCTTGCTGATCGGTTGTGTTATATTTTTGTTTCATCTTGTATTGTTCTAGCAAAAGTCACAAAAATGTTAAAATCAGCCATGCGACTTATTTGAAAAGATTTAGCTGACCTCTCTTGTTGTTTACACATTTGAATCATTCAACCCGTGCGTAGATCGTCTTTCCCTCTAATGTTTTTTTAAGGTAGATAGCATGGAATTCTCACTGCACCAGGCATCTGATATACATTTCTATTATATTTTGATCGGACAAAACTGCGTATTTATATAACCAATAAGCCAAACGAATGCACCCATTTAGCAAGGGTATACTGTGGGACGGGAGAGGTCCAGAGATATTTCTATACCCAAGCGAATCATTTGGTTTTGAATAAAAGGAGATCAAGGTATACATTAATGCGACAGCAACCCAAAGACACAGATAAATAAAAATATTTAGAATCAACATTCGGTCTTTTTTTATAGGACATTTCGTATACAGAATAATAGGCTCAAAACCGACCCATGACTAAATAATAGTAATAAGGAGTTAATTCAATAATATTTTCCGTCAAATATTTTATATCCGAAAAGGCACATTTGATTTAATATTATTTACCGTCAAAAATATCCCAACAATCACAAGTGTTTGGTTGATAAATTTCACCTGCCATATTTTAACTTTGATCGGTGAAAATTTAAGAAGTTGTAAAATAAGCAAGTAAAAAAACCCACTTCACTGTATAATAAAACGGTAAAATAAATAATGATAATGTATAACACCAGCCGCGAATAAATTAATATTCAGGACGATTACATGTAAATATAATAAGAGTATTAACCCCGTTTTTTACAAGACTGACAAGCTGAGTCGTATTTTGTTATCGTGTAAGTTTACAAGATATTAGTTCGCAGGAAGAAAAGTCACCCAACCCGGACATATTTCCGACTTTGAGCCGGTCAGTCTGTGCTCTTACTCTATGATGCCACGTGTTAAGCGTTGAAATAGAATACCAATTTAATTAACGTCTTTTTTTGACCTGTTCGGGATTCGAACAAATAACCTCCCGCTCTCGAGGCGAAGGCCCCACACGAAACCAACAAGGAGAGCGGTAGTGATCGGTAGTACAGAATATCATACCAAAAACTAAAGTACAATACACAATACAGTTTCACAAAATTCTCATAGCACTAAAGCGAGCTAAAAGTATTTAACCTAAATTGGATGCGTGAAATGATATTGTAAACTTCACGTAAACATGGATGACCGACTTCAGGGAAGATTTTATGGATCAACGCTCTCGGCAAATTAAAAACTCTTGCACCTATTATTTGAGTGGTTCGAATTTTGTCTTCTGTTTCAAGTCTAAATTTCTGTCCTAATTCAATATACTCTCCTTTTCCAGTGGTACATTTTTTTAATTTAAAGTTTCACGTCCAACCTCACTGTCGACCTCCTATTGCACGACCTACCGATTGTATTTAAAATTTATGTGTCATAAACATGAAATATTTGCTACTGGACGTAAAGAAAAAACAATTAATCAACTTAATTGATTACTCTGTACTAGTACTAAGTACACAAAGACAAGATTTTGTAAAATGTTTTTGCTTTATTTAAACATGAAAAGGGAATAACGGACGACTAAATTAAAGAGTTTGTTTTCATATAATACATTGAACTTGCGAATATATCTTACCTCATACGTTTTGATCGGGACAGTGAAACCTAGTTTAATATTGTTTTATGCATTGAAGGACATTGAAGTTTACATGCATAGTTTTTTATTAAAAAAAAACACAAATAAAACAAGATCTATTAATTGATTGGACCGAATAGACAAAACTAATTATTTTGCATTCGCATGTAACATAATGTAGGAAAATTACCAAATCAGAAACAAAAGGAATATTTACCGGATGACTATTGTGAAGGACCGTATGCATCTAGGTCTGTCCGATTAGAAGTTCTGAAACAAGCTGTTTAAATAGCTAATTGTTGGAAGAGTTTACTTACTGTTTTCTAAGGTCTGATCTTTACGAATCTGTTTCATGATTACTGACATATCAAAAACATCAAGTATATATAGCATGAGGTTGCTGGGCATAAAATTCATTGGTCAATTATAAATGAGGTCTGTATGGGGGTTTTGATTGCCTGATTTATTTAATAAGATATCGTTATTTTGAGAAGTTGGCTAAACAATATAAATTTCCCCCTAGTTTTGTAAAACTATCATTTGGTGTTATTTAGATGCTTTTTTTTTTTATCATAAATAAATAATAATATGATGTAATGCCATTAAATCGGTCCGTTTTTATTTCAATTTGGTAACTGTTAATTGTACATATCAGTCTGAGTACTGTTTAACTATCATTTAAGTTTAACATATTTAGACTCGTCCAGTTCAGGGGAATAAGGTTTCTGCAGGTGCTTTTTATGTACTTTTCTTATATTTTTGACGGTTTGTAAGTCAGTAAAAGTTCAATGATTAAGTTAATATTGACATTAAAAGACCTCCTCACAAAAAGGGCTGTTCAAATCCCCTCGCCCTTCAGGCTCGGGGATATGAACACCCCTTTTTGTTCGGAGGTCTTTTAATATCAATATCAACTTATCATTGAACTTTTACTATTACTTACAAACCTGCTCGTGCATTTTTCATTGTTATTCAACGCAAAATAATTATCTAAGATACCTGGGACGATCTTATTTCACCAAAGATTTCTATTGTCTACTTATTGTACCTCGAACTTATTTACCCGATGTAGGTCTTTAAGTTGAGGTTCAATTTAAAGTTAATCGGACATGACTAATTAGATACGCCCTCTTAAAATCAAGGGGTCCGAAATAGGATCGGGAAAAACACCCAGCAAAATACTTCAATTTACAATTTCAAGAATTTGTTTGATTCAAAGTGCTTTTGGTTGCTTAAATATCTCCGATCAATAATCAGGCGGTATTTTGTGGAAATAATAACTGTCCCGAACCGGGAGATGTTGGCTGCAATAGGGTATTTTTATATATAAAAAAAAGTCCATATCTCATTTACTTATAGTGGCCGTTATTGATTGTAAATTCATTACGTTTTGTTTGTGGCATTGGTCTATCGTGGAGAAAAAAAATGAAAGGGGGCTTAACTTACGAGTTCGATCATTAAGGTTTAAATCTATTCTATTACGGCATATGTTTTACCTCTAGCGAACGCTCTGCCTTATTGTAAAAAGTGCCATTCTAAATTTGTAAGCATTTGCTTTAGATTGATCCACTTTGAATCTAGTCGTGAATATGCATGACATATTTGCCACTGGACACAAAGAAGCAATAAATTAATCAGGTTCATTTAGTGATTTATAATCAGCTGTCCCAGTTGATTATAGTCTCAAATATTTTTCCATTTTTTATATATTTCATTTTTATTTACATTTGTATAAAAAAAAAACGTTGTCGTAGTACACATCAGGGGTTACAGCAAAACTAATAGAGAAGGGACTAGAACAGAAAAACAATCTTCATTGAGTGGCGATAACTCATATATTGAAGCGTCCAATGACGGCTGTCTCGTCTAGGTGACAACATTTGCTGTTTCAAGTTTATTTATATCTCAAACTGGTATAAAAGTTGTCATAAAAGCAACAAAAAAAATTATGAAAAAAGGTTGCCAACAAATTATAAATGATTCAATTTATTTTGAGCGTTTAATTTTTTTAATATTGTCTTGCTGATCGGTTGTGTTATATTTTTGTTTCATCTTGTATTGTTCTAGCAAAAGTCACAAAAATGTTAAAATCAGCCATGCGACTTATTTGAAAAGATTTAGCTGACCTCTCTTGTTGTTTACACATTTGAATCATTCAACCCGTGCGTAGATCGTCTTTCCCTCTAATGTTTTTTTAAGGTAGATAGCATGGAATTCTCACTGCACCAGGCATCTGATATACATTTCTATTATATTTTGATCGGACAAAACTGCGTATTTATATAACCAATAAGCCAAACGAATGCACCCATTTAGCAAGGGTATACTGTGGGACGGGAGAGGTCCAGAGATATTTCTATACCCAAGCGAATCATTTGGTTTTGAATAAAAGGAGATCAAGGTATACATTAATGCGACAGCAACCCAAAGACACAGATAAATAAAAATATTTAGAATCAACATTCGGTCTTTTTTTATAGGACATTTCGTATACAGAATAATAGGCTCAAAACCGACCCATGACTAAATAATAGTAATAAGGAGTTAATTCAATAATATTTTCCGTCAAATATTTTATATCCGAAAAGGCACATTTGATTTAATATTATTTACCGTCAAAAATATCCCAACAATCACAAGTGTTTGGTTGATAAATTTCACCTGCCATATTTTAATTTTGATCGGTGAAAATTTAAGAAGTTGTAAAATAAGCAAGTAAAAAAACCCACTTCACTGTATAATAAAACGGTAAAATAAATAATGATAATGTATAACACCAGCCGCGAATAAATTAATATTCAGGACGATTACATGTAAATATAATAAGAGTATTAACCCCGTTTTTTACAAGACTGACAAGCTGAGTCGTATTTTGTTATCGTGTAAGTTTACAAGATATTAGTTCGCAGGAAGAAAAGTCACCCAACCCGGACATATTTCCGACTTTGAGCCGGTCAGTCTGTGCTCTTACTCTATGATGCCACGTGTTAAGCGTTGAAATATAATACCAATTGAATTAACGTCTTTGTTTGACCTGTTCGGGATTCGAACAAATAACCTCCCGCTCTCGAGGCGAAGGCCCCACACGAAACCAACAAGGAGAGCGGTAGTGATCGGTAGTACAGAATATCATACCAAAAACTAAAGTACAATACACAATACAGTTTCACAAAATTCTCATAGCACTAAAGCGAGCTAAAAGTATTTAACCTAAATTGGATGCGTGAAATGATATTGTAAACTTCACGTAAACATGGATGACCGACTTCAGGGAAGATTTTATGGATCAACGCTCTCGGCAAATTAAAAACTCTTGCACCTATTATTTGAGTGGTTCGAATTTTGTCTTCTGTTTCAAGTCTAAATTTCTGTCCTAATTCAATATACTCTCCTTTTCCAGTGGTACATTTTTTATTTTAAAGTTTCACGTCCAACCTCACTGTCGACCTCCTATTGCACGACCTACCGATTGTATTTAAAATTTATGTGTCATAAACATGAAATATTTGCTACTGGACGTAAAGAAAAAACAATTAATCAACTTAATTGATTACTCTGTACTAGTACTAAGTACACAAAGACAAGATTTTGTAAAATGCTTTTAATTTAATTTACAATTTTCCATTTAAATTTTTATGATTTTTTTTTCTTTTTTTAGGGGGGGGGTCTCTTCAGTTTATCACATAACTGACTGCTTAATTATTAAAAAAATTTATCTAACTGTTTTAATACGATTTATAACATATGATTTTTTTTTGTCAGGCAAGGATAAAACTAAGAAAGATAAAAGTTGTTTTCAGGTGTTTTTGCTTTATTTAAACATGAAAAGGGAATAACGGACGACTAAATTAAAGAGTTTGTTTTCATATAATACATTGAACTTGCGAATATATCTTACCTCATACGTTTTGATCGGGACAGTGAAACCTAGTTTAATATTGTTTTATGCATTGAAGGACATTGAAGTTTACATGCATAGTTTTTATTAAAAAAAAACACAAATAAAACAAGATCTATTAATTGATTGGACCGAATAGACAAAACTAATTATTTTGCATTCGCATGTAACATAATGTAGGAAAATTACCAAATCAGAAACAAAAGGAATATTTACCGGATGACTATTGTGAAGGACCGTATGCATCTAGGTCTGTCCGATTAGAAGTTCTGAAACAAGCTGTTTAAATAGCTAATTGTTGGAAGAGTTTACTTACTGTTTTCTAAGGTCTGATCTTTACGAATCTGTTTCATGATTACTGACATATCAAAAACATCAAGTATATATAGCATGAGGTTGCTGGGCATAAAATTCATTGGTCAATTATAAATGAGGTCTGTATGGGGGTTTTGATTGCCTGATTTATTTAATAAGATATCGTTATTTTGAGAAGTTGGCTAAACAATATAAATTTCCCCCTAGTTTTGTAAAACTATCATTTGGTGTTATTTAGATGCTTTTTTTTTTATCATAAATAAATAATAATATGATGTAATGCCATTAAATCGGTCCGTTTTTATTTCAATTTGGTAACTGTTAATTGTACATATCAGTCTGAGTACTGTTTAACTATCATTTAAGTTTAACATATTTAGACTCGTCCAGTTCAGGGGAATAAGGTTTCTGCAGGTGCTTTTTATGTACTTTTCTTATATTTTTGACGGTTTGTAAGTCAGTAAAAGTTCAATGATTAAGTTAATATTGACATTAAAAGACCTCCTCACAAAAAGGGCTGTTCAAATCCCTCGCCCTTCAGGCTCGGGGATATGAACACCCCTTTTTGTTCGGAGGTCTTTTAATATCAATATCAACTTATCATTGAACTTTTACTATTACTTACAAACCTGCTCGTGCATTTTTCATTGTTATTCAACGCAAAATAATTATCTAAGATACCTGGGACGATCTTATTTCACCAAAGATTTCTATTGTCTACTTATTGTACCTCGAACTTATTTACCCGATGTAGGTCTTTAAGTTGAGGTTCAATTTACTTAGAGCGCATTTGTTTCTAACCTAAACGATGTAAACGATTACGCGCGTAGTCGTTTAATCCATTTGTTTCTTACAGTTTTTGGTCAACGTTGACATCGTTCACATAAACGATGTACGCGCAAAATAGTCGCGTAGTCGTTGATCGTTTATCGTTGAGACGTGTAAACGATACATTTGTTTCTGCATCTGTTGTTTAAATAATTACGAGCACGTGTTGTTTTCATAAAGTCCTGGTTATTTATTTCCCGCACTTTTACCTGTTTGTTTACAGTGCGTGAGTGTAATCTATTTCTGTCTGACTACGCGGGGTCGATAAAGTTTATTAAACGATGTATTTGTTTCTAGCAGCTTAACGTTTACTAAACGATAGTCATCGATGACAAAATTTCGGGTTAGAAACAAATGCACTCTTAAAGTTAATCGGACATGACTAATTAGATACGCCCTCTTAAAATCAAGGGGTCCGAAATAGGATCGGGAAAAACACCCAGCAAAATACTTCAATTTACAATTTCAAGAATTTGTTTGATTCAAAGTGCTTTTGGTTGCTTAAATATCTCCGATCAATAATCAGGCGGTATTTTGTGGAAATAATAACTGTCCCGAACCGGGAGATGTTGGCTGCAATAGGGTATTTTTATATATAAAAAAAAGTCCATATCTCATTTACTTATAGTGGCCGTTATTGATTGTAAATTCCTTACGTTTTGTTTGTGGCATTGGTCTATCGTGGAGAAAAAAATGAAAGGGGGCTTAACTTACGAGTTCGATCATTAAGGTTTAAATCTATTCTATTACGGCATATGTTTTACCTCTAGCGAACGCTCTGCCTTATTGTAAAAAGTGCCATTCTAAATTTGTAAGCATTTGCTTTAGATTGATCCACTTTGAATCTAGTCGTGAATATGCATGACATATTTGCCACTGGACACAAAGGAGCAATAAATTAATCAGGTTCATTTAGTGATTTATAATCAGCTGTCCCAGTTGATTATAGTCTCAAATATTTTTCCATTTTTTATATATTTCATTTTTATTTACATTTGTATGAAAAAAAACGTCGTAGTACACATCAGGGGTTACAGCAAAACTAATAGAGAAGGGACTAGAACAGAAAAACAATCTTCATTGAGTGGCGATAACTCATATATTGAAGCGTTCAATGACGGCTGTCTCGTCCAGATGACAACATTTGCTGTTTCAAGTTTATTTATATCTCAAACTGGTATAAAAGTTGTCATAAAAGCAACAAAAAAATGATGAAAAAAGGTTGCCAACAAATTATAAATGATTCAATTTATTTTGAGCGTTTAATTTTTTTAATATTGTCTTGCTGATCGGTTTTGTTATATTTTTGTTTCATCTTGTATTGTTCTAGCAAAAGTCACAAAAATGTTAAAATCAGCCATGCGACTTATTTGAAAAGATTTAGCTGACCTCTCTTGTTGTTTACACATTTGAATCATTCAACCCGTGCGTAGATCGTCTTTCCCTCTAATGTTTTTTTAAGGTAGATAGCATGGAATTCTCACTGCACCAGGCATCTGATATACATTTCTATTATATTTTGATCGGACAAAACTGCGTATTTATATAACCAATAAGCCAAACGAATGCACCCATTTAGCAAGGGTATACTGTGGGACGGGAGAGGTCCAGAGATATTTCTATACCCAAGCGAATCATTTGGTTTTGAATAAAAGGAGATCAAGGTATACATTAATGCGACAGCAACCCAAAGACACAGATAAATAAAAATATTTAGAATCAACATTCGGTCTTTTTTTATAGGACATTTCGTATACAGAATAATAGGCTCAAAACCGACCCATGACTAAATAATAGTAATAAGGAGTTAATTCAATAATATTTTCCGTCAAATATTTTATATCCGAAAAGGCACATTTGATTTAATATTATTTACCGTCAAAAATATCCCAACAATCACAAGTGTTTGGTTGATAAATTTCACCTGCCATATTTTAATTTTGATCGGTGAAAATTTAAGAAGTTGTAAAATAAGCAAGTAAAAAAACCCACTTCACTGTATAATAAAACGGTAAAATAAATAATGATAATGTATAACACCAGCCGCGAATAAATTAATATTCAGGACGATTACATGTAAATATAATAAGAGTATTAACCACGTTTTTTACAAGACTGACAAGCTGAGTCGTATTTTGTTATCGTGTAAGTTTACAAGATATTAGTTCGCAGGAAGAAAAGTCACCCAACCCGGACATATTTCCGACTTTGAGCCGGTCAGTCTGTGCTCTTACTCTATGATGCCACGTGTTAAGCGTTGAAATATAATACCAATTGAATTAACGTCTTTGTTTGACCTGTTCGGGATTCGAACAAATAACCTCCCGCTCTCGAGGCGAAGGCCCCACACGAAACCAACAAGGAGAGCGGTAGTGATCGGTAGTACAGAATATCATACCAAAAACTAAAGTACAATACACAATACAGTTTCACAAAATTCTCATAGCACTAAAGCGAGCTAAAAGTATTTAACCTAAATTGGATGCGTGAAATGATATTGTAAACTTCACGTAAACATGGATGACCGACTTCAGGGAAGATTTTATGGATCAACGCTCTCGGCAAATTAAAAACTCTTGCACCTATTATTTGAGTGGTTCGAATTTTGTCTTCTGTTTCAAGTCTAAATTTCTGTCCTAATTCAATATACTCTCCTTTTCCAGTGGTACATTTTTTATTTTAAAGTTTCACGTCCAACCTCACTGTCGACCTCCTATTGCACGACCTACCGATTGTATTTAAAATTTATGTGTCATAAACATGAAATATTTGCTACTGGACGTAAAGAAAAAACAATTAATCAACTTAATTGATTACTCTGTACTAGTACTAAGTACAGAAAGACAAGATCTTGTAAAATGCTTCTAATTTAATTTACAATTTCCATTTAAATTTTTATGATTTTTTTTGTCTTTTTTTAGGGGGGGGTAGGGGTCTCTTCAGTTTATCACATAACTGACTGCTTAATTATTAAAAAAATGTATCTAACTGTTTTAATACGATTTATAACATATGATTTTTTTTTTGTCAGGCAAGGATAAAACTAAGAAAGATAAAAGTTGTTTTCAGGTGTTTTTGCTTTATTTAAACATGAAAAGGGAATAACGGACGACTAAATTAAAGAGTTTGTTTTCATATAATACATTGAACTTGCGAATATATCTTACCTCATACGTTTTGATCGGGACAGTGAAACCTAGTTTAATATTGTTTTATGCATTGAAGGACATTGAAGTTTACATGCATAGTTTTTATTAAAAAAACACAAATAAAACAAGATCTATTAATTGATTGGACCGAATAGACAAAACTAATTATTTTGCATTCGCATGTAACATAATGTAGGAAAATTACCAAATCAGAAACAAAAGGAATATTTACCGGATGACTATTGTGAAGGACCGTATGCATCTAGGTCTGTCCGATTAGAAGTTCTGAAACAAGCTGTTTAAATAGCTAATTGTTGGAAGAGTTTACTTACTGTTTTCTAAGGTCTGATCTTTACGAATCTGTTTCATGATTACTGACATATCAAAAACATCAAGTATATATAGCATGAGGTTGCTGGGCATAAAATTCATTGGTCAATTATAAATGAGGTCTGTATGGGGGTTTTGATTGCCTGATTTATTTAATAAGATATCGTTATTTTGAGAAGTTGGCTAAACAATATAAATTTCCCCCTAGTTTTGTAAAACTATCATTTGGTGTTATTTAGATGCTTTTTTTTTTATCATAAATAAATAATAATATGATGTAATGCCATTAAATCGGTCCGTTTTCATTTCAATTTGGTAACTGTTAATTGTACATATCAGTCTGAGTACTGTTTAACTATCATTTAAGTTTAACATATTTAGACTCGTCCAGTTCAGGGGAATAAGGTTTCTGCAGGTGCTTTTTATGTACTTTTCTTATATTTTTGACGGTTTGTAAGTCAGTAAAAGTTCAATGATTAAGTTAATATTGACATTAAAAGACCTCCTCACAAAAAGGGCTGTTCAAATCCCTCGCCCTTCAGGCTCGGGGATATGAACACCCCTTTTTGTTCGGAGGTCTTTAAAAAACGATGATAATATTGAAATTAGTGGTTATCAATGGTATGGCCATAATATTAAGTTTAAAAATGCAAAAACGAAGAGAGGATCTGGTGGTATGGGTGTGTTGATAAAAGTTGAAGTCTTGGATAATTTCAGTGTTTCAATTCTTGATAGTTCAGTGGAAGATATTTTGTGGATTAAATTATCACAAAAATATGATGATTCAAATAATATATGTTTCTGTGTCTGCTATTTACCACCGGAAGGGTCAAGTCGTTTGAATGATGGTGAAAAATTCTATAATGATCTGCTACAAATAGTTTATTGCTACAAAAATGAAGGCTTTGTGTATATTGGTGGAGATGTTAATTCTAGATGCGGGAGCGAGCAGGATTACATACAAGGTGTGGATGATATTAATGACAGAGAAATAATTGACGTTTCTAGTAACAAGTACGGTGATCTTCTAATTGACTTTTTGACCAGTTGTAACTTGTGTATGCTAAATGGTCGTGCTGATGGAAATAACGACTTCACTTGTGTATCAAAGCGTGGACGGTCAGTTGTTGACTATGTCTTTGCACCTCATGAACAGTTAGACATGTGTACAAGCTGTGACGTGTATTTAATGTCTAATCTTATAGTCGATACTGGTTTGAACTTTGAAAAGTCCATACCGGACCATGGACCAATAGTTTGGACTGTAAACGTAAAGAAACACATTGCATGCGATACGAGACAAGCACCAAATACAGATAGACCGAGGCACAATTTGAAACGCTTCCCATTGAACTTTCTAAATAACAATAAACACATTCAAGATACTATTGACAAAATTGAAAACGAACTAGTCACTAATAAAGACATTAATAGTGCATATACAGAGTTTGTTACTTTAATAGAAAAAGAGATGAAAGACACAGTTCCCATATTGAAGACCCCAACAGAACCAAGTTCGAATAAAAGGAAGAAATTGCTTCGAAAACCATATTGGACTGAAGAACTTACCTCGTTATGGAATAAAGTGTGTATTAAAGAAAAAGCAGTGGTTGAAATGCAAAAACTGCACTAATCTGAGACGTAAACTAAAACAGGAATTTTGTAATATTCGTAATCAGTTCGATAAACTAAATAGAAATACTAAACGTAAATTTCAATTAAAGGAGCAGGATAATCTGTCTAAACTGTTTCAAAGTAATAACACTCGGGACTTTTGGAAATACATTGGTAATATTGGTATTGCGAATGAACGTCGCCAAAACATTCCATTCAAAGTAAAAACAGATGAAGGCTTTAGTAGTGATGTTGATGTTGTCCTGGACAAATGGAAAACAGATTATGAAAAACTATTTAATTCTGGTGATAATGGCAACTTTGATAACAATCATTTAGACTGGGTAAAGGGAAACAATCATGTTTTCCCGACTAGGAACTGTGACACTTTGAACTGCCCTGTTACGAGACAAGATGTCATTGACGCTGTAAATAGGACTAAATTGAATAAAGCCGTCGGTTTTGACTATATTCCTGCGCAAAGTTTACGCAAAAGCATATGTATAGACCTGTTATTTAAACTTATTTCGTTCTGCTTTCAAAATGGTAAAGTGCCTGATTTATGATTAAATGGAATTATTAATCCTATTCCAAAAAATGATAGTGGTTGTAAATTCGATCCTATGTCATATAGAGGTATAACTATTTTATCTATCCCATGTAAAATTTTTGCTGACATTTTGAATAAGCGTTTGAATAAATGGCTTAATGATAATGAAATTTTATGTGATGAACAGAACGGTTTTCGAAAAGGTAGAAACTGTACAGATCATGTTTATGTATTAGATAATATTGTCAAAAGTAAAAAAATGCAAAAAAGGATACATTTGTATGTTTTGTTGACGCAAAGAAAGCATTTGATACCGTTGATAGAGACTGTCTACTATTTAAATTGAGAAAAACTGGTATAAGCGGTATATTTTTATATTGTATTACTTCTTTATACAGTAATGTCAATTGTGCAGTCAGAGTAAATAACTTTATGACATCCTTTTTTCCCTGTTGCTCTTGGTGTAAAACAAGGCTGTGTTTTATCGCCGACTTTATTTTCTATCTATGTAAATGATTAAGTCTCAGATATTAAAGAAGCAAATTGTGGTATTCAAATAGATGACATAATGGTCTCTATGTTATTATATGCTGATGATATTGCATTGATTGCACCTGATGCAGAGAAACTGCAAAAGCAGTTGGACATTTTAAACAAGTGGTGTGAAAAGTGGAGATTAACTCTAAATAAAAACAAAACCAAAATTGTTCATTTTAGAAATAAATCTATACTAAGAAGTAATTTTCAGTTCAAATGTGGTGAACTTTGTCTTGAATATGCAGCTTGTTATAAATATCTTGGTGTACTTTTGAATGAATTTTCAGATTATTCTATAATTGCCAAAGCATTGTATAAATCAGCTAATAGAGCTCTTGGTGTTATTAAAGCAAAATTTTGTAAAACTGGTGGTATGAATTTTGATGTATTTACACAATTATATGACACTTTAGTCAAACCCATTTTACATATGCTTCCGGTGTATGGGGCATTAATATACATAATTGTATAAATAATTTGCAAAACAATGCTTGTAAATTTTTCTTAGGCTTAAGCAAAAGAAGCAGCAACTTAGCTGCTAGAGGTGATATGGGTTTTTTATCAAGTGATGCACTACTAAAAGTTGAAGTTTTTAAACTATGGAATCGTCTTAAATGTGACAATACCAGTAATGTATGTAAAAAGGTTCATACCTGGGCGATTAGAAGAAAATCGTCATGGGATTATAGGGTTTTACAGTTAGCTCGTAAATATAGTTTGATTATAAATGTAGAAGATGAAATTAATATGAGTAATGTATGGGACTCTATACTAACTTTTGAAAAAGAATCTTGTCACCATGAAGTATGGAATGATAAAAATAATGTCAATGGTAATAAATTAAGATTTTATAGATTGTTTAAAACTTATATTGGTACGGAGCCTTATGTAAAGGTAGTTAATAATAGATGCCACCGACGTATTTTGTCACTATTCAGAGCTGGTTCGTTACAACTTAAAGTTGAAACAGGTCGATATGCTAGACCACCAGAACCTCTACAAGACTGTTTATGTATTTTTTGTGATAGTTGCCAAATTGAAGATGAAAAACACTTTCTTTTTACTTGTTGTTTTTACTCTGATATCAGACATGAATTCTATGCCAAAGCCTGTCTTTTAAATGTTGATTTTGAGTATTTATGCGATATTGAAAAACTTCGTTATCTTATGTGTAATGAGAATATGGTTCCTCTTTTAGCTAGTTCCCTTTATCATATGTTTTATCGACGAAAACATGTCATCTAGAAATTATATATGTTTTTTTTATTATTATTTTTTTTTATTTACGAAATACTTTTTAAAAGTAACAAAGCTGTCCTTTTATGTATGTATTAGATGTTTGTTTTAATGATAGTGTCTCATAAGTCGTTTTCGGCTGGCCTCCTTTTACTTAAATGTTAGGTTCTCATGACTTTATGTGTATATATATATTGATATTGTAATGGATGGTGACACTTTAATAAAATAAATCTTATCCTATCTTATCTAATATGATTTATGCAAGAATGCGTTTCAAATGGGTTCGAATATTGGGAGACGGTCAAAGCATAAATTAAGAGTTGTATGATCACCAACAATAAACAAACTCTTTTCTTAAATTTGTGTAGCCTTTAAACAGGCTGTTGAATATGATATAAGTGTCTGGTTATCTGTCATCTTAATTCGGTAGGATGTTAGCGATCTTTTGTCGAAGTATCGGTTCTTTCAGCTTTGAGTTGAAGTAGTCAATAGATTTCCAAAGAGATCTCTCTGGGAATATCTTTCGTGGAAAGTCTACCGTGGCTCGTCCTTGGACAATCATAACTGTTGGAACTACTTTATAAAGAGGATCAATAAAACGATTGCAACATTCCACGGTTAGGTCTGTGATCCAAAAATCCTCTAGCGCAGTTTCTAGGTCTTCTTTTTATCTTGAGGTCATTTTTGGCTAGTCTTCGTTTGTAATATTATGTTGTCATTTCAATGTTATATTTAACTTTGCCATTAAAGTGCGAGGTTTGGCATGCCACAAAACCAGGTTCAACCCACCACTTTTATTCCCCTTTAAAAGTGTCCTGTACCAAGTCAGGAAGATGGCCATTGTTATATTATTGTTCGTTTCTGTGTGTGTTGCATTTTAACGTTGAGTCGTTTGTGTTTTCTCTTATTTTTGAGAAATTGAGATAAGACGTGGCACGGTACTTGTCTATCCCAAATTCATGTATTTGGTTTTCATGTTATATTTGTTATTCTCGTGGTGTTTTGTCTGATGCTTGGTCTGTTTCTGTGTGTGTTACGTTTCGGTGTTATGTCGTTGTTCTCCTCTTATATTAAATGCGTTTCCCTCGGTTTTAGTTTGTTACCCCGATTTAGTTTTTTGTCCATGGATTTATGAGTTTTGAACAGCGGTATACTACTGTTGCCTTTATTTAGCATGTTCCAAACCATTTCAATCGGGTTTAAATCTGACGGCCAACATTCCCACCAGTATATGTTGTTGCTTTATATAAAGTTTTTTGACAATATAGAACGATGTTTTGGATCATTGTGTTGTTGGAAACGGTGTTTGTCAGGGTACACGTCTTGAATAAACGGTAAAAGTATTTGTCGAAGAATTTTTTCTACAAAAATTCTGATCATAGTATGTCGTCAGAAATTGAAAGACGATTTGTTCCTCTACGACGTATACCTCCAAAAATATTAAGTTTAAATGGATGCTTTGGTTGTGGAATTGGTTGTGCAATTTTTTCTCTCAGGCGATAAATTACTACTTAATTATCATGTAGCTGGACGGTGCATTCATCTGTAAATATGATGTTTGCACAATTGTCATTGTTTGTAATCAACTGTTGACAGAAAGTGAGCCGTTTCACTTTATTTGCCTCACGAATCATCTGACAATAACGCGGTGCACTGGTGGTGTACCCGGCTTCGCGAATTATTCTATGAACATTAGTTTTTGACAAAACTGACACTTTACTAACAAGTTCACGCCGAACATCAGTTGCAGTCATTGTACATTGTTCGGCTAATGCTGATATAATTGTTGAAATGTCACCGTTAGTTACTTTACGGAACTTGATGAAATTGGAGTTCAGATCAGCGAAAAGATCCCCTGACTTGTACTTCAAGATGACATTGCGTACTGTACTCCAGTTTACATCTATTCCATGTTGATTTGACAAATAGCGGACTATGGCGCTTATTTTCCAATTTTGGAGGTACAGGGACGCCATTTCTAGTCTATGTGAGTGACTTAACTTAAACTTCGGCATTTTGTGATAGAAATTCATGCTACTAGAAAGAAGTTTTATTAAACTATAACTTTACTTTTTTTACTCCTTATTCTGTTTGGGCTATTCTACAATTCTGTATATTTTTTTTTTAAATAATCCCTCGTTGCTTATTTTCCTTTTTAAATTTGACAAATATTCTCATATTGTTTTTAGTTAGAATTAGCACTCTCACAATCACTTGTCTTTATTCTTTTTCTATTCTTCAATTATTTGTTTTTGCACTTAGTATTGGCCCATTAGTCTATAAATTGAAATCCCCATCCAGACTCTCCTTTTTATATTTAATTTTTAAGGTTTCATAAGGTGGATTTATTTCTGCATCTTAAAAAACATATTGTTGATTTATTTTAATGAATTAAAGATCGTTTTATCAAGATCGTTTCTGCATTGGTTTAAATGCATACAAAATCGAAATATCTTTTTATGAGGAAAAAAGAACAATCGCAAATAACTTAAAAAATGTATTAAAGAAGTAACTTTATTTTAATAACTTTCTTCAATAGAATTTTCTATAATATTCTTTATTAATAATTAATGATTGTATTCAAACACTTTCTCAAATAAATTTATTGCCATTATAAATAATGTTGAATTTTCTCAAGGATGTTGTTTTAACCAGTATGTTATTTCACGGATCAATTATCAAGCTTGGTAGGCATGCACACATAATGAAGCCAATTATCTCAATCATTAAATGGACCAATTAATGGTCAGAGGAGTTCATATTTTAAAAGACTTAGCTAATTTCTTAAATACAATTTTAGAAGTATCCATTTTGACCCAATCAAATTTACCCAGCAAAACTGAACGCCAACCTTACAAAGCTGACACCCTAATATAAATCAATGCATTTCACTTTTATACCATAATTAAGTATTATTTTAAAAAAAATGACTGCTATAACTGTCACCAAGGAATATAGCCATTACTTAGTCAAATGGGGTAGCCAAGACCAGACTGAACTACTTGTAGTTCCAAGATACAAGACCCTAGCAGAAGGCAGAATCAAAATTGGAGACATCTACAACACAATTTGGGGTGACTCATCAGCAGAAGTAGATGAAGCAGAAATGATTGCCACTGGTGAGTGGCTAGAAATGAGGAAACAACTGAAGTTATAGAAAGATGCTTTGCCAACAGATCCTTCCTCAGAGTCTTCATCATCTTCAATAGACAAATCAACTGATGATTCATCACCAGATGTACCATCCCCTCCCAAAAGAAAAAGGGTTACAGTGCAGAAATTGAAGCCAGATGCCATAGTAATCCGTTGGTGTGAGGGAATAAGAGACACTGCTGCCGTAGAAGATCCTTACCAGTTCAAAACAGCAACACATTCACCAGGTCTGCCCATTGAACTTCAACCACCTACGCCACCTTCACCACCTTCACCAACACCATCAACTCCCCAATCACCAATTACAACATCACTAGACAAACAGCTATCTGGAAACAGCGTACTGTTAGCCATAGCAGACCTGAAGTCCCAGGTGCAAGTCCTGAATAATCGATCCCTAGCTCAAGATGTCACCATGAGCAAACTGCAGCAACAAAATGAAAGTCTAATTCACCTTGTAAAGAGCTTAGTTGATATGCCAAGTGCAACATCTCAGAGTTTCACTCCGCAAAGACCATGGGGCAACATGACAGCAACCCAAAAAAGAGAGCCAAGACAACTCATCCCAACTTCACTTTTTTCTCCTTCACTAAACAACACACCTGCAGTAACTCCTGTACAATCACCTAGTATTAGACTTTCCACTTTCCACTAGATTAGTTCCATCCAGCAATATGTTCAATGTGATAGACAGTACGTTTCAGCACATACCATCACAGTACCAAATAGCAGCATGTGATCTAGTTCGGGAATTCATTTCATCTTCGGGACCGGGTAACTTTGCCAAACATTTGTTGGAATTTATTTTCCCAGAACTTTATAACCAAGAGTGTCTGAGACGCCACTTTTCCTACCATGGTGACTTCAAGAACAAAAAAAAATCATTGGAACAGGCTCGCGTACAGTTACTCATACAGTATGTCTGCCACTTCTACCCTGAGGTGAAGCAGCAACAAGCTTTGAAACTTATGGTAGTAACAAAAATCAACCAGGCCCTTAGACGACCAGTTAAACAGCAAACAAAAAATGTGTTTAGACTTTTGATTTGACAATTTCATATTTGTGCTTAAACACTTGATGTTGAATGAAAACTATATATTTTATTGTCAATATGACAATTAATTATGACAATGTTTAATGCATTAATGTTTTAACTGTATTAATTATTTTCTTATTTACCATCAGATTAAAATTATATACATTGTAGGCTAATGAATATTATCTACTAGTATTATCAAATTATAACACATATCATTTCCTTTTCTTATGAAACTGTTTCAAAGATTGCTGTTGCTTCAGAAAATCATTTTAAATATTACATTTATTATTCATGCTATGTTCAGAAAAACTTTGATGGCAAGTGTAATAAATGCTATAAGAACTTTATTATCTGATGACACATCAATAATTTTATCATGACTGGATAAGCCAATACTGAAAGAGACAACATCCTATTTATACATGTACCTAAGAATAAACATGCATACATTTAAAAAAAGGTTTAAAAAAAGAATACTATGTATTTCAAAATATGTGTACTCAGCTTTCTCCAACACTGCAACATCATACAAAATTCTTACGAGAAAGAAGTTATAAAAAGAAAAAGAAAAACATACCAACCTGAATAAAATAAATATAAACAAATAAAAAAGAAAAAAAAAGAAAAAAATCAAAACATTGAAAAACACAAATTAAAAAGAAACAGATACACAAGTGTGAGAAAAAAAAACAAAGAAAAAATTCAAACAAAAGAAAAAAAAAAGCCGAATCAAAACATAAGAATTAAATAAACAAGTAATATAAATGAACAAAGATTAAAACAAAATTTTATTATACAAATTCAAGAATAGGTTGAAATGTCAATTTCAAAAGAATCCTTAGTTACCTGTACAGGTAAGTTTTAATGACACACACAAGCTGAAAACTTCAACCCTGATTGATTTTAACTGGTAACATAATTAGGTAAAACATCAGCCTATGTTTTATGACCCCAATAAATAGCCAACATCTCAAGATTGAATACCCCAATAAATGGTCACCACTTAAAGGTGACCATACAAGAGGGTGGACATAACTAAGAGGAAGTCACAGGCTGTACTGTAAAATGTTTAAACTAATATGAAACAAGAAGTACATTAATAACTAATCCATGAATCTGAGAATGAACAATATTTTATTTAAAGCCGAGAAGTATAGATACTCATCAACACTATGAAAACTGACACGACCATTACATATTATTAGTTCTGAAGTTTCAATTATCTATATGTCACGTTTTCTTTAAATTAAAAACGAGATACTCTATACAGCCTGTGTCGTTCAACATGACCTATCTGCAAAACAAATTCCTCGATGTTTATCTTGAACTTTAACTGTTAAATAACATAAAATGACGTAATTTTCATTTGAGAACTGTATCTATTAATTAAGTTGAAATCAAATTTAGACTCGTTCATTCTAGTGGAAAAAAGCTAAGTGAATAAACTCAAAATAGATACCAGTATTAAAATTTTATATATACGACATCCGTCTGTGTTCGTATGTATTTTAATCCTATCTTTTATGGTAATATTCTTTACAAAGCACAAAAATGTCTGTAGTCACCTCAAAAGCTTACAATACCTTTAAACAGACTTATTAAAAAGGGATTTAGTTACGATACTGTTGTCAGGTCATTAAAAATTGCATATTTTGGCTTTAATATTGATTCTCTTATCATTGCTTATAGGGTATTTGCATCGGAACTAAACACATTTATTAAAAAAAAACAGTTGTTGGCATGACACGGGTTATGTTCTTCTCATATATTTTATGATAGTATGATACAAAACTCTTACGGGAGGGATTGTGCCTGATATTCATATGATGCAGAAATAATCTTTCAATCAGTTTAATTGAGGTCTGGAGCTGGCATATCAGTTAACTGCTAGTAGTGTGTAGTTATTTATGTATTATTGTCATTTTATTTATTTTCTTTTGTTACATCTTCTGACATCGGACTCGGACTTCTCTTGAACTGCATTTTAATGTGCATATTGTTATGCGTTTACTTTTCTACATTGGCTAGAGGTAAAGGGGGAGGGTTGAGATCTCATAAACATGTTTAACCCCGCCGCAATTTTGCGCCTGTCCCAAGTCAGGAGCCTCTGACCTTTGTTAATCTTGTTTGATTTTTAATTTTAATTTTTTGTATATAATTCGGAGTTTAGTATGACATCCATCTTCACTGTACTAGTACACATATTTTTTAAGGGGCCAGCTGAAGGACGCCTACGGGTGCGAGAGTTTCTCGATACATTGAAGACCCATTGGTGGCCTTCGGCTGTTGTCTGCTATATGATCGGGTTGTTGTTGCTTTGACACATTCCCCGTTTCCTTTCTCAATTTTAATGTCAATTTTTTTATTTTGAATGAACTTTTATATTTTCTTAACATTACTCATTCTTTTTTATCATTGTTTATAGGTCTTTCCCAGATCAAATAAAAATCACAAATATATCAAGAATTACATGAATTATAATATACAGACCTTCAATGTAAACTAGTGGTGTAATAATGATAACAGTGAGATATTACATGTTATCACATGACATTAAATGTGTGACTGGTCATATGATCGATAAGATAACTTAATATTACTATTGTTCACAGTATTTTTGTACGTTTACCAACATTTTATAAGGTCGTGCATATAAAGACTTGAACTAAATATATATTGAATCTATACGGTTTACCTAAATAAGAACACACATTTCATAGATATTCTATTGAACATAAACTATATCATTCGACATTGTTATCCATATATGTATCAAATGTTCGGACGAATGAACAAAATCCAGGTAAAAAAAAACCTTCTATTTCTGATACTTTTATGAATTACGATAATTGTGGGTATATGACAACCATGAGATTTAAACTTCACAGAAGAAGACATTATCACAATTTTTCTATATATCCAAAATTGTTGGCGGGAACAACTTTATTTTTTACTATGGTATCCTAACGAGAATCGTAACTGAAAACAGATTTGTAAAAAAGGAGTTCCAGTTCTACTTCTAAAATCTGGTGATCTGTCTTTTTTATATAGTATTTGTAGTTTGGAAACATATATCACATTTGTTATAACTATGATCAACAACAAAAAAATGGTGATTTATAAATTTCCGATGATACAATTTTACCATTCACTATTTAGAACCGTAACCATAGTTTTTGCATCAGCTGAGATCAGCATCACGTGATTGTCAATTATTAATATGAAACCGAAAAATAAAAACTTCGTTTGCAGTTGATGATGCAATATTTATTTTTAATAAAGGTAGAAATTCAAATAATCCTTCTATGAAAATGCACTTAATTCTGAGAACATGTAGTTTTGATTATCTGAAACTGAACAATGTGTGCGAGCGAATGTAGTTTAGCAAACTTGACGTTACACTAAACTCCAAAGCATTCAAATGAACCAAATTTAACACAGGCAAGAGGTTCCTGAATTGTTATTGGCGCAAAAAAGCAGCGGGTTCAATATGGTTTACAATGTCTCTTTGGTACATTCTCTGTTTCCACTATCAATTTAAAACGAACATAACTGTCGAAATCCGGCTTTGAACTTTCCACATGTTATGTTGGTCTTTTTAAGATTTTGTATTTAGTGTGTATGAAAGATGTTTTAAAAAAGGGAATCTGATTGAATGATTAAATTTATGTTACAGTTTCTCAGAATTCAGTGTATTTTCAAGACGTTTATGATTGTTTATAGGGACTTTCGGTATTTGATATCTATCATATATGCCTCACTATTCTTATTTTATTCTATAAACAATCGTTACATCAAATAAACATAATAATTTCCATAAACATTACTAAAGTAAAATTCAAACTCATAAACCATGTCTGTATTACATGTACTACTGTCAATAATGAAAGTAAGCTATTGCTGATATGTAAATTTAGCTCTTATAAAAGGGTTTTCAACATATTACGAACGATTGAAATTTTACGTTACTTGACGAAACTTGCCGTAACGAGAAAAGAGGGAGCATTCATTTATTCAATAATGTTGGTCTATCGGCTGCGATTTTTTACATAAAAAGAAATATCCATTCTGGATTTTGAAAGACCATTTTCAGTCGTAGACATATATTATTGACTAGATATAATAATAAATGATATACAATTTACAATTTACGGTTAAATCATAGCAGTTGAAAATCTGATTGATCAATAAATTTTAGCAAAGAATATAAAATATTTAGAACCAGGACAGCAGTCGTACGAACGATTTTGATAAATATTACACCATCATGTCAAATTGTTCAGTACATATATGAAAAAGGCTAAATATAGAACTTTGGCATGAAAGGGGATATAAATCTTGTTGAATCTTATCAAGGGTCAGATCAATGGAAAAAGGTCTTTCGGAAATATTAGGTAAAATTAATCTAGACGTGAACACCTCTAGTTTTATTTGAAAAAAAAATCTTCGGATCCGGGATAACTTCGTTGCCCTAACTCTAAGATACAAATGATCACATCTTTATCTGAAATGAAAATAATTGATGCATATTATAGCTAAACTCAAGAAGACAATTAAAGGGCAACGTTAAAATAAATATTTGAGAAAAACAAAAAACAGTTTTCACTTATAAAAAAATATATTCTGTAATGTATTTATTTTTTTTTTCCATTTTTTTTTTCATAGCAGTTTTTTTCTCTTTGTATATGTTTTATAATGTTCGTACACATTGTAATGTATATATAATCATTTTGTGATTTAGTTTTCAATGAGTTTTAATGGCATGGTGTGTATGTTTTCCTCTTTTTTAATTTTTCTCATTTTTTCTTTTTAACGTTGCGAGTGGAATTTAATGAAAATGTACCTTTTCAAAACTATGTTGCTATTAGTTTTATTGGTGCTGTAGCATTCATAATTTTAAGAAGAATACGCATAACTTTACGATTGATCGAATGAACCTTTATATTTCTGTAACTTATTCCCGAAAATAACCAAGCATGACAACCCAATTGACCCTAGCGCACATTGAGACTTTCCGGTTTGGTGTTTTATTTTAGGAGACAGAATTTGCCCAAACTAGCCCTCATTAATTCATTCAATATCTATAAAGGTTGTGTGGATACAATAAATGAAAAATGCTAAACTTGTGTCATCTCAGTCACTTTTCAATCCTTTTACAAACGCTTATCTCGTCGTGAAAAGCCAGGAATACTTGCCACAATATGGTAAACATCCAACAATCAGGATAAACTGACAATGTTCTTTTATATGGATAAGGGACACAGGCACTTTTCTCAGAATTTTACTTTCCCTATATACCATAATATTTAGGGGGGAAATCTGGGACAAGTGCCTGTGATAAGGGAGATAAATCAAACGCATATATTCGACATGTCAACAAACGAAACTCAACGTAAGAATACGTAACATTCAACAAAAAGAAAAAAATTGGAACACTAACGTTTAACCACAAAAATGAATTGCAAGGTTGCAAAAGGACTATGCAATTGTTAACTGTTGTCTTAAAACATTCTGCAATATCGGTAGATATTTATCGTGGTTTTCATCATAACAAAATTACTGCTCCTTAACGATACGTTCGTAGAGTTTTGTCCATTCGTAAGATATTGAGAAACCTCTTATATACGATGTTTGTGGAATAACACATGTGTTGTTATAACCCTATTTGCCTGATTTTTTTTTCTTTTTAAGATAACATGTATCTTAGTTGTTAGATAATAGAAAATTATTGTATGATGATTTTTAGGGAAACTTTTGATTACGAATGGGAAATTAAGAATGCAATCCTTAATCTACATGTTTTATAATAAGTAAAAATGAATGTCACCCTTTGTTTTAAAATTGTGCTTTAACGTGTTAATATATTTTTTTTCACTGTCTTAGTAAAATGTATTCTGTTTCATATATTTTCAATGTCACATTTTATAAGACAAACCATGTGAGGATAGTTTTTTGTGTCTTATATACATGTATATCAAAAAAGTTCTTGATAATAATAGGAACACACTGCCATGATATCACTAAAGTTGAAATCCAAACGTGATAAAAAATTATACAATCCTTGAGTTTGAACAAGTGGCTACACATGTATACATCATTTAAGAAATAATCCATGGCAGCCGTAGATTTGTTTTTATTTAACCATGGGTTGGGCATTTATATTTGATTATTTAATCCTGATCTACGGCTGCCATGAATTATTTCGATTCTTATAGGACAAATTCGGTAATTTTGTTACCCGTGAAATCCCTATACATACGATACTGTTTTGGCTGTTCCGTTTTACCCAATTTTGATAATATTAGTAATATTATATTATTCAATGATTATATTTTTTAATCGCATTTTTCACTTATATATTTTCTTCCAATGTAATTTTATTCGTTCTGAGGCGTGAAAGAAGCTTTAAAACGCTCGGTATATACATTTGAGTTTTTGTTAAGGGAGACATACTTGTAAAATCACCTTGTTTCGTTGCCATGCCAAGACAATAACATCATTTCAAGGAATTTCCGTTTTATGAAATATTACCATGAAAAATAGATTGAAATGGACGTATTTGTTAATTTTGCTGTAGAATAGAGATATATATCTTATATCTGAATCTTGGCCAACATAAACTGGGGGTTTGATGTCGAAAATTGAGAATATCTGGTAGTATAAATAAGTTGGTAGTAACGCGGAACAGCCGTTTTTATGTATTACTGCATTTGCGCTAAAGGTAGATATTTTACGATTATACTGGTTGACGATAAAAGGACGTCATATTAGAATTACATGTAATCAATGTGTGTTTCAATGATCATATGACGAATATGAATAACACTCTAATGTTAGTCATACGATTGATAAGTTCACTTACTATCTGTATATATATCAAGGTGAACTTGTATGTTTATGTTTACTGTATTTGATTCTTTCAGATTACTTTTAAAGGACCCAAATACTCTTTATCAAGCAAATATTATACATTGGTTGTAGTTTTTATAACATCAAACATTTATTGCATATTTGCACAGTCGGTTAATTGGTGAGTCGAGAACAATAGAACAGTAACTTTTCAAGTGATCAAAGTGACTACAAAAGACGTTTGCAGTTGACAGTTAACACATAAATGCTGCAAGTGAACAAAACAAAAATTTGATTTCATTTGTTAAATCATCACTTTCCTACAAACATTAACCACAAAACGGCTGCAATATTCATGTTATATGGATCAAAGTTGTTAATTCTTCTTCAGCATATTCTATAAATGAAAACGATATAAGAATATTGTTAAACAGATATTTTTCCAGGGAAGACAATACGATTTCCGTCAGAATTAAATGTTTATCTATGAAGATATGAAATCAAACATTGTTAAACTAACCCTAATTTGATTATATTTTAGTGTTTAGTAGACTGTTTTTTTTTTTATTTTTTTTAGTCTTTTTGTTTTATGCCACGTTGTGGTTAATCCTTTTTGACTTTTTGAACGTTTCATGGCTATTCGTCGTCTTCTTTTTGGCATGTTAAACATATGACAGGTTAGCAATTTTATTCAAACAATGCTTAAGTAGTTAAGATAGGAACTTTCAGTTCAGCTTTTGTTCTTAGACGTTTTAATTACAGAAGGTAACAGGAAACACGCTTATGTGTTGCCTTAATTTGCTCTTGCCTGAGGGCAACAATAATATTTTTGAATTGGCAATGTTTATTCTTTTAATTGTTAGCTTAAGGTTGATGTTCCCAAAAATATATCAATCATATCAAAACATGCAAGTGTCAAAGATAAAGAAATGTAAGAGGGGGATTGTCTTTTATATTGCTTTGTATATGTGAATAGGTTGATCGTTTCAATCTTTTCTTATCTATAAGCAGTTCAAATTGACATTACTATATATCTAATGGTTTTGTGATATTACTTCAAATGTAATCATACTTTTATATCTATCATCATCAGTAGGAGATAAAAGTAGGAGATAAAAGTGTTGTTTGTATATACAAACATTGTGAATTTTGTTACTAAGCGTGTTGCTACGGGACAAGGAAGAAATATTTAAAACCATTGCTTCTATAGTCACGTCCTCGCAATTATAAGTAGTATGTAAACGTAAACATGGAGCGAAAGATACCAAAGGGACAGTCAAACTCATAAATCGAAAATAAACTGACAACACCATTGCTAAAAAATAAAAAGATTAACAGACAAATGAAAGTACACAAAACAAAAGACTAAGCACCACAAAAGTAAAATGTACACACAGCAATTTAATTAAACCCACCACTTTCTTAGGAAAATACCTGTACTAAGCAGGAATATTGCAGT
This sequence comes from Mytilus edulis, assembly GCA_019925275.1. Classification (NCBI taxonomy): domain Eukaryota; kingdom Metazoa; phylum Mollusca; class Bivalvia; order Mytilida; family Mytilidae; genus Mytilus; species Mytilus edulis. Next base: position 27,946,863 of record CM034351.1, on the reverse strand, counting down.
TGATTTGACTGGCTCTGCTGATTTATACCGTCTGATTTTGACCGTTTTAAAGAACAACCCTTTTTCAATGTTCGTTTGATTTACTTTTTTTGGAAAGGAGGAAGAAGTTACCTCTTGCTTAAAAAAACGCTTTCCTTAGTTTTCTTTCTTCTTTAGCTAACATATTTTTGTGAAACCATCTAGTAAGTCAAAGCACAAACAAGCCAACGCTTTTCGTGTTTAGGTCTGATACATTTTTGTCTTTTATATGTGTAGATCTGAGCTATCCTGCTGTAGGTTAATCAATAAAAAGTGCATCGAACGCACGTGATTCGTCAAATTTCATTTTCCTTTCATCACTGGATTTATACTATTAGCAAAACATATTATTATAGTAGTTTTACTGAGGAAACCAACAGTGCCCATCATAATTTGATTTCATTTTTCAATACCTGGATGACGTTGTTTCACTGAATTATTCAAAATTGGGGACTTTTATAATCACATATATGGTCAGAATTTATTACACAACTTGACAATAATGGTCAGCGGAATTCTGAGTGCTATGAAAAGAAATAATTCCTTCTTTGTTTTTGCAGGGTTTGAGTTTTGCATTGTTGAGCCATCGGTGTCAGAATCTGCTGCTGCTTCCTTTCTTTTCTTTGCTTTCTTTTTCACATTTTTTGTTTTATTTGTATGTTGATTTACGTCTAACTTTGTATTGTTGTCTTGTTATCTTAACTTTTTTTGTTATTGTTGTTCAAATGTAAGACAATGAGTACATGACATACTTTGCTGAGCCTATCATGGAATATTGTAAATCGTTTTGATATATGCATATATTTTACTGAAATAAATTGACTAAATAACCCTTTATTATTATTTTTTATCTTTTTGTATAGTAAGGTTTCTGTCACACTAACATATAAGTCACATCTGTGTCGTGTTATAACAAGTTGTGTTGCTATCTTTTTGAAGTTGATCCTGAGTATCTTATCATTTTCATTATTGAAAAAACTAATGACATATTAAAACGAAAACGAAAGTATATTTTGATTCGATCCACATATAAAACTACATATACATAACATTAAAACACAGGAAATGCAGATAAAATATACAAGCAGCAATAATTAACTCAAAATCATAAAACATTTAGAGTATTTACTAAAATATGCAAAGGCTTTTCAAAATGCAGAACAACATCACTTAGGTCCATGCCAGGACTGTATCAGGCTCTTAAATTGAGATTGGACTATTGTCGGTCCTGAATTTATCAGGAAGGCTGTTTCCACAGTATATACATTGTATGATGTGTGTAAAATAATTCTCTTACTCAACCGTGTAGGTTTCACATGTGGACTGTTCAGTAGATAACTATATCTGTTAGAATATTTGCAATCTTTAACATCTAAAAGATCATGTATGCTAACAGGTGCTAATTTATTAACTATATTGAAAGTCTCAATATCTTTGTCTTTTATTATGCAGTTGAGTCATCTAAGCCTTTTTAACTGTTGAATCATCTTCATACACACACCTTAGTGCTCTTTCTTGCTCTTTTTTCTAATTTATTTAATTTTTCGCGTTACACATATGCCATGCCAAACGGCAGAAATTGAAATTGCTCAAAATAAATGTATAAAAATAGTGACCTAACTTAGCTTATTAAAGTAAGTTCCCAAACGCTTTAAAATATCTAGCTGATGCGATGCCTTCCTACATGTTTCGCCAATATGAATATCAATGTTACCTATTTAGTTGTATAGAGAAAACATAAGATCGAATATAGATAATATATTCTTTCTTTTGTGTAAGACCATATCATACAATATAATTAACTGGTTACCATTTATTTAAGTATCTTTATCTTCCATTCTATATATTTACGGGGATATAATTGATTAAAGGACTACACGTGGTGACTAAATATACTTGATATAGGGATTATTTACCATACAGGGTTTGTTACATGTACCTTATGGGGTAAGTAAGGAAGTACTTACCTTTCAGAACAAAAAATGTAATCTGAAAGGATTCAACAGACGAAGACATTGATAGCGAACGATTGAAATAAATTCACAAAACAAATTTAAAGCTAACAAGTTTTTATTGTAGACATTAGTTTTTGTATAGCCAAATGGTGTAGGTCATTAATACCAAGTATTGAAGGCTAAACACCTTTGATCGGCTGCTGGTCTAAATACCACACGTGAAGACAGTCGGTAAAATAAATTCGTTACACAAAGTGCTAGTGACCTAATACAGTCCATATATATATCGTATTAGGTCACTAACACACCAACTAATACAATCTTACTTCTTATATATGAATGGTTAAAAGCTACTTCGTGGTGACCGTGAATATTCCACTGTAGGTTAGTAAGGTTCCATTATAGATTATTAGGCGGGGCTTATTTCAATACATGGTTAGTAGTGGTCGTATGTCCCATTATACATTGAGATTGAATCTTAAAGGTTCCAAAGACGATGAAATTGATAATGAATGATTAAAGTAAATTCATAAAACACATTTAAAGCTTACTTGATTTTATTGTTGGCATTTGTCTTTGTATGGACCAATGAAAGTAGGTTTTTAATACTAACGGAAGAGACACTTGCTCACATTTATATGCCACTAGTCTGAATACCAAATATTAAGATAGTCGGTGATATAAACTCGTTACATAGTGTACTAGTGACCTAATACGATAAATACGGGGATTCGAGCTTCGTTCTCAGCCCATATATATCGTATTCGGTCTATAGCAAACTATATAATATACTACCTTCCACAACGTGTATCTAACGTCAAACGAAATCAATCCCGGACTAATTGTAGACATGTCATGTGTATATTCAATAGAAAGTTAATAACAGCTATAATAACAACATGAACAATGAAACGAAAAAATCGCATTGACTGATAATATTTTATTCAGAAATAAGAAACATTATAAATATAAGCAAACTCAGATCCATCTACTACTGACAGCTGCTTCCTCGTTTTGTCGAAGAAAATTGATGTCGGTCTACAGAGAAGATCTTTCTTGGTCAGTATCTCTTTGCACTGTTTTCCATCAGCAGATATGACAATCACATTACCTGTGTTGTTTCCTGCAACAAAAACGTTCCCGTTGTTGTCAATGGCAATTCCGTGAGGATCATATAATCCTTCTCAAATTTAATCTCCCACAACGTTGCTCCACTGTATAAACAGCAAATTACTTTATTTTTATTCGAATCGGTAAAGAAAATCTTGTTAGAGTGTGTTGAGATGTTAGACGTCCATGACAAAGCAGTCTTAGGCATTTTAGTTATTCTGTAGTCTACAACAGATATCACATGCAACTCTTTATCTGCAACACAACAAATCAATGACTTATCGTCAAAAGTTATTCCGTAGGGATAATCAGGCAAGTCAATGAACCTTATTATCTTTCTCTTAGACAGATCAACAATACTAAAACCAATCTTTTGACCTGAAACTCCAGTAGATACAGCCACTGTATATTCATCTATGGACGCTACATCAAACGCACAATTTGGCACTGTAAGTGGGATTGTATATTCAACCTCACCTTTAGCATTGATTGATACTACTCGAAATCGGCTTAATTTGTGACCGGTTACAATTAGTCCACCCAGTTTTGTAGCGCAACAACCAGTAGAGTAATGACAACTCGTGTTCAGTTTTCGTTCGAGAACAGGTTTTACATCGTTGATTTATTTTATTGCTGTGGGAAGTATTATTCGGGCTTGTCTGTGTTTTCTTCTCTGTAGGTGAAAGTTAGTAGACGGACTTTAAATGACGTGAATGGAACCAAATCGATCTACATTGAGAACATCATGTACCTTAGAATTTATGGAACTTTTTATGTTGATTGTCTCATGATTCTTGTTGTCTATACTGGACTGGAGACTCTTTTCGTAATCAATGGTTTTTGCCTGAACTTCTCTCATGCTCAAAAATGTTTGAATCTCTGATGCGTATATTTTCGTCTCTTTTAATTCTAACTGCATCTGATTTGTTTCCTTTGCTTTATCATGAAGTGAAGATATAATCGTACGAATCGGGTCGCAACAACTTAATTCAGTTTGTATAAGATCTCTGATGAACTCTTCCTCCAGTTTATTGACACGTTGAATGACCTGCTCTTTTAAGTGACATACTTGTTCAACTATTGTCATAGTTTGTTGTGCTATACATTCTATATTGGATTCTCTGTCTTTACGAATTAGATTGATAAAAGTAAATAGGTCATCAAGGCTCTGCTCTAGGTGTACAAAGGACTCTGACGTTTTAATGTCCGTAACAATATCATCAAGTGAAAGTATTTCCCCACATTTCCCATGATCCTTTACGCACTTCTTGCATATTGGACTTTCGTGCTTAATACAATAAAGTTGATATATCTCATTGTGATAAACGCAATTCTGATTGATGTCATTTACAGCGGATGGTATTAATTTTTAATCTGAGATAGAAATAGTTTTGTGATTTCTTGTTGCCTTTAAAACGTTGTGATATTTTCTACAGTCAGAACACAATGGTTCTTCACACTCAATACACCAGTCATTTGATTGTGTAGTTTGTCGTTGAAGATCGCAAACAGCACACACTGATGTAGATGTAGCCATTGATGCTGCTACTGTGAAAATAAAATTCAAAACTATGATATAAATTTCTTTCTTTGATATTAGATTAAGGTAGATTTAAGTTGTTATAAATTTTATTACAATTGATCAATGACAAATTCATGATTACACCACTAAATACATTGCGTGCATTCGTGGCGTTTGTCCGAATTTACCTATACTAGGAACGATCTATCACAAACATATAAATCCCAAGTAAATTCTGTAACAATTCAGAATCTTAATGATCAAATCAGAAAGAGAAATAAAAGTCAAATCAAACTAAGGTCAACCTTGCATTATGGATTAGGAACTAAATTTTTGAATTTTTGTTCCATCAAGGGGGATCAGTGCACAATTTTAATGTGTTGAACCTGTGAATCATTTCAATATTACTTAAACAACTTTGGTATATTCCTTTTTTTCTAAATTATGTCAATTGTTAAGCTAATGAGGCACGGAAAGAAGCCTTTTTTGATTTTCTCAAGCGCCATGAATTTGAAATCCCTCTGGCTAGGCAACCACCTAAATGGCTCTTTTGAAATAGTTTTTTCTTGCTCATTTAGTAGACTTTGTATAATATACAATATCTTTTGCTGTTTCAAATGTTTTAACCTATTTTTTTTTATATTTTCTCGAAGATTTGCCAAAAAACACACGACAAAAATAGACAAAAACTGTCTTTTAAGAACAATAACCCTTTAATGGGTCATCCAGTTATTTCAGTCTGAATAAAATGTTGATAGATCATGTTATCTATGATGAGTTTATTTGCTTATTATTATTGACGCTTACAGCATGATCTGCCTATCATTTGTTATTTTTTTGTAATAAGCAAACACGTAAATATTAGGGCAAAACCCTCAACTTTAAACTGTTTTAGGAATAAAAAAAGTCAGAAAAAGATTTAAGAAAAGATTTAATTATGTCGAAACATTGATAAAATGGGAAAATAACAGACCCGAATGGACTTGAATAATTCATTTGTGATTTTTTTTTTGGTTTATTTTTCCTTAAAAAAAGCAACTGTTTATTCAATCATCAAATTCTGACATGATTAGTATACATATCTATATAGGTGATGAATAGAAAGATGAACAGTTCTATTTAAATAAGATTCCATTTTTCTGATTCTGATTTTAATATTACAGCGGGTGTTATAAAGAAATTATAGAAAGAAATATGAATATTAATTAAGAAGTTAATAAAAGGAAAAAGTAATAAACTAGAACAGATGCAGATAATTACGTTAACCAGAATTATAATCGAATAGAATTTCTCATACAAAATAATAAATTAATCATACTAAATGGAGAACTTACAGTTGTCTTATTGGCACTCATTCCACAACTTCTTATATCTGATTAATCTCCACAAAAAAAATTAAAAGAAATGTGCCCATCATCATTTGCCAAATACATCGATGATATTCTTTCACTGAGCAACAGGACGGGTGTCACATGTGGAGCAGAATCTGCTAGCACCTAAGATCGCCCCAGTTTTTGTTGCTTAGTCTTTAGTTTTCCGTGTTGTGTTCTATTATTTGTCTGTTTGTCTTTTTCTATTTTAACCATGACGTTGTCAGTTTGTTTTCGATCTATGAGCTGGACTGTCACTCTGGAATCTTTCCTTCCTCTTTTTTATTCAGAGTTTGGGGACTTTTTCATTTCATCTAGGATGAAATTAAGTCTACCTTATATCTCGAATTACATATAAAAAGTGGCAATTAGGATCGTCATAATAGTTAACGGTGTGAACAACGAAATCTTAAGACTTCGGTGTAAGAATTTGCTAATGTTTCCTTTCTCTTTTTTGTTTTCATTTAGCCATGCTGTTTTGTTTTGTTTGCTTTTTACACGTATACATTTTGTATTGTTATCGTGTCATCGTCTCTTTTTTGTAATTCAAATAAATGCTTTGCAAAAACAGACATATTTTGCTGATACTATCAAGAAATATTGTACACTTTTTTGACATATGGATATTTTACATTTTACTGAAAGAAATTGATTTGACCTTTAAATATTTTCTATATCTTTGTGTAGTTAGCTTGCTGTCACACTGACATATAACTGGCGTCACCTTTCTCTAGTGTTATAATTTAACAACAAGTTGTACATGTTTTTATCCATTTGACGTTTATCCTTTATATCTTATTTTCTCACAGTCGATCAAACAAATAGTATATATATATTTTATCGATTAAACTATTACCTAAATCGGCAATCAAAGATAGGTTATATATTCTTTTTTTGTGTAAGATAAAGGCAACAGTAGTCTAACGGTGTTCAGCAGTCATAAATCGATTGAAAGAAAACATATCCGCCCGGGTTACAAACTTGAACCGATCGAAACACATCAACTATAAGAGGAAAACTAAGGAACAACAGGACCACCGAAGTGCAACAAAAAAAACCGCTAACATACATAGTAACGAACTATTTGAGTACAATTGCCATAATTCTGACATTAACAGAAAATATGTGTAAGGGTTCCGCGAAACCCAGTGTCTCGCCTATTTTTGCTGTTAATCGCAGTTTCCATAAAAATGAGGAAAATATTTAATAAAGATATTCCGCTCTATACTATCTTTTGATTGTAAGAAGCTTCTGTCCAAGTTTGTTAAAAATCTAGAAAAGTTTATGAATCTACTAAATGTTTTAAAAACTTTAACTGCAGACTTCATGTAATGTTAACTGAAGGATAATTTCATTTATGAGTAAAATACGGAAAACAAGAACAAAATTGTAACAAAATTTCCTTCTAGATACTAGCTTTTGATCATAAACAAGCTTCAGTCCAAGTTTGGTACATACCCAAAATCCATGATAGTTTAAGAAAGTTCATACAATTTTAAAAACTTTAACCACAGGATGAATGTAATGTTTCCTAGCAGAAAATTATTAGTAAAATACGGGGAAAAAACGGCTTTTAATTTTATAAAATTACTTCTTGATACTATCATATGAACATAAACTTGCTTCTGTCCAAGTTTGGTAAAAATCCTGAATAGTTAAATTAAGTTATTCAAATTTGAAAAACTTCAACCACAGAGTGAATTAAATGTATCCAGACAAAAAACCATACTATCTTATGATCATAAACAAGCTCTCATCCAAGTTATTAAAATTTCAAAAACCAAAGAATGAAAATTTGTAGTTGACTCCGCCACCAACGACGACGACAACGACGGAATGTAGGATCGGTATGTCTCGTTTTTCGACAAAAGTCGATGGCTCGACAAAAATGAGTTTCACTTGGTTAAATGGCTTACCAAACCTCCTGCTTCGTGACATTGTTAAAGATATCGCTGAAATGACAACACTTTGAGACAAAAATACAGCACAAACACACGCCATACCTAAATCGCCAATCATATATAGATAATATATTCTTTTTCATGTGTTTAGACAATACCATAAAATATTATTGACTGAATAAGTTTTCTTTAAGCATCTTTCTATCACTTTGCACAACGTGTGTTAAATCCAGATGAAATTAATCACGGACGATTTGTGGACATGGCAGGTGTATATTCGATAGAAATTGCATGACAATTGAAATAAGAATGATACAACATAAGTCTCCCAAGATGGGAGATTCGTTTTTGTCAGCATTAGATAGATGTTTTCCAAAGTTTCAACAAGAAAGAAATATAACAGAAAGGATCATACTTTTATGTTGTCTTGTACATTTATAAATAGGCGATCGTTTCAAACGATTTCAAAACAAAATACAAGGGCACATTTCTCGTTCATAGATATTTCAAATTGACCCCGATATATTTGGTTTTGTTTTATAACTTCAAATTTTATCACATTATTTTATCTTTTCCACTTTGGTCATGTTGGTAGGTGAGGAATGTTTTACAGGAAATCAATAAATACATAGTTTTATCGATAGTTTTAACAGATAGTGCATTCATTGTACTGAATGTTTTTGTAATTGAAGATTTGGTTCGTTTTACTAGCAGTATGGGAAAAGACAGTATACAAACAAAAAATGGTTTAACCCACCATTTTCTTTGGGAAATGCCTGTACCTAGTTTTCACTTGTTCTATTGATTCATAGCGTTTGATTTTATCTGTTTTCAACGACTTTCCCTGTTTGAGTTTGCTGGGAGCTCGGTAAGAAAATGGAACTCTTATTTTGAAGTACAACTCTGCCACAGTTTCTTTTCTTCTTTACAATCAAAGATATTTAGTTATTTTGTTTAACATCTGTAAAGTAACAACCCCAACAGGCGGGTTTTGAAAAGAGCAGAAGCGAACCTTTCTTTTCAATTTGAATATTATCTGTAAGAAATACAAAACGAAATCATTGTGTTCCCTGGATAGTTATTGAACTCTTCGACTGCATTTATTATGTCTACGCATCCCGTTATTGTGATTCCAATACATGCTTTGACTTTCTTCTACGTTTGAACACTGCATCCATTAGATGTTAGATGTCAACTGATTGATATTTTAGTCGTAGATACATGTTTGTTTTTAATACTTGTTTTTGGCTTTGAAATAGCTGTCAGTAACTATAAGTACTCTCAGATATCAGATCTGCACTAAGTTTGGTTTTTTTATCGCATCGAAGATACGATCAAGTCTGGCTCATACATCTTGACTTCCATATACAAATCGATAATGAGGATAAGTTAAAAACAACGTTCTTTGAAAAAACGGATTTATTTCTTCAGCTGGTTTCACCTGATTTGCATAAGGTTCGTATTGTGTAAGCTTTAGACTTCGATGTAATGGTTTTCATATTGTATATTTTCTTTTCTTCGGCTTCATTTTGAAATGGTGTTGTCTGGGTTTTTTACTCATAATTTTGTATTGTCGCTTTCTCATCTTCTCTTCTTTTTTAATTTAAAAAATATATTGCTAAAACAGACAATGATTACATAACATATCTAACTGACATACAATCGCACCTATTAAGGCAAATTGTAGATATTGTTATATAGGATCAGATTTATATTTGACTAACATAAATAGACTGTTGATTTGTTACATATTTGTTTTTTCGTTTATTTCATTTTTTTTGGGCCGTTACTTTTCTCGTTTGAATTGATTTCCATTTGTCATTTTGGGGCCTTCTATGTATTTAGTTTTGATGTTATATTTGTTATTCTCATCGGATTTTGTCTAATGCTTAGTTCGTTTCTGTGTGTGTTACATTTTAATGTTGTGTCGTCATTCTCTTATATTTAATGCTCTTCCCTCGGTTTTGGTTTGTGACCCGGATGTTTTTTTCTTTTTTTCTATCGATTATGAGTTTTGAACATCGGTATACTACTGTTGCCTTTATTGAACCCCACCACATTCTATTAGTATGTGTCTGTCCAAATTCAGGAAACTGTAATTCAGTAATTGTCGTTTGTTGATGTGTTACATGTTTGTTTTTCGTTCATTTTTTGTACATAAGTTAGGCCGTCAGTTTTCTAGTCTGCATTGATTTCCATTTGTGATTTTGGAGCCTTTTATAGCGGACTACGCGGTATGTGCTATGCTAATTATTGAAGGCGGTACGGTGAGCCATATTTGTTAATTTATGTGTCATTTGGTCTCTTGTGGCAATCATAACACTTCTTCTTTTTTATATAAACATATCAATGTTTTATATTGCTGTCTCACTGATGCATATCTTATGTTTCCTTTCTCTCGTGTTATAATTTTACAATTGAATTCGTTGTTGAAAAGCATTTTGATAACCTCCAAATATAAACCAGAATTTTTTCTGAATGTGTTGTTATCTGATTGGCGTATATCCTTAGTATATTATTATTCTCATAGTTCATCAGGTTTATAAAACAAATGATATACAACATTTATTGAATAAACTATGACCTAAACCGGCAATCATATATAGATAAAATATTCTGTGTATATGTAAAACCACATTAAGAGATATAATTAACTGCTAAAGATTTCTATAACATTCTTTTAATCCCATCCTTTACAAGCAGGGACGATTTGTTGAAATAAGAAACGTACATTCCAAAACAATTTGAAAGTTACAATGTATAATAACAATGATGCTACAAAAGTCTTCTTTATATTTCGTTTAGAATATATTACTGTGTGTTTATACGGATTTGTGAATAAAATCTTGTCAGCATGCGTTGAGATGTATGAATGCCGTGGTGAGGCATTGTTTACTGTAGTCTGTATAAGAAATCACATGTAACTCTTCATCTTCAACACAGCAGAGCAATGCTTTACCGTCATAAGTAATTCCATTTGGATAACCAGGTAAGTCTATGAACTTTATTATTTTTCTCTTCAACAGATCAACAAAACTTATACCTGACTTTGTATGTGAATATTCAGTTGATACAACTACGGTAGTATCATCTACGTATGCTACATCAAACGCACTGTATGGTTCTTTAAGCGGGATAGTATATTCAACTTCACCTTCGAAATTAATTGCTGTTACTTTTCCATTCTTATATTGGTTATCTGTAAACAAAAATTCATCTTTATTTGCAACACAGTACCCAACAGGATATCTACAAGCTGTATTAAGCTTTTTTTTTTAATTCAAGTTTTACTTTCTTGATCAATTTCATTGGTTTGGGAACCATTATTTGGGCTTGTCGGTTTTTCCTTCTGTTTAGGTCAAAATTGGAATGATGTTATCTACTAGGTCATTGAGACTTTGCTGTAGGTCAACAAAGGACTCTGCAGTTTTTTGGTCCTTTATTAGCTCATCCAATGAAAAATTTACCTTATGGAGTAGCATTTTTTTTTATTATAATAATTTACCAACGGATAATTTAATAAAGCAGAATGTTATATAGCAAGTTTGTACCAAAAACGGATTTTTGAGTCGATAACATTATCAGAATAGCAGTCAAATAGCGGAGGTACCAGGACTACTTCGATGTGACGAAACAGAAGGATAATCTGTTTTTACAAAGAACAAGACGACGAGTTCTAACTGTGAAGCCGCAGTTGCTTATTCTTACATGGAACCTGAGTTTATTGCATGTTTTACGGATTGTATAGTCATAACACTACGAGAGGTTTAAGAATTGATAAAACGAAATACCGGCAGACAGGAAGTCTTTCATTTGACTAATCTAGATGTTAAAGTGTGTTAACACTGTATAGTTAATCAAAATGGTATCTACTTTAATAACCAAGAAACAATTGAATATAAAGTACAAATCACTTGTAAAGTAATTCATCATATTAACTATAACACAGATGGGTTATTTTTTACAAACCCTTTAACCAGACTTATTCATACTGATAATGTTATCTCTTCTGTCTTGCAATATACCATTTGTCTAAATTCAGGACATATGTGAACAGTTTTCAAATTTTCCAGTTCTATTTATATGAATGAAATAACTACTTTTGCAGTACTTTAAATAATACTAATGAAAGGAATCTTTTTATCTTTTAACCAATATAAAAAAGAAAATGGAGAGCTAAAAGTAGCAAAAACAAAACCCTCATTCCAACAACTGTATATAAGACATAATCTGTACTACATTAATATGCATAATTCATTCAAATTACCAGAATAACTACAGCCAATCCGTTATGGAAATACGCATATTATGTTTTTAAAAGTAAAAAAAATTATCAAATTGAAATAAATTAAAGTTTTGTTTAGAAATTATGAAACATACAGTCAACGATTTTGTGAATTTTCCTGCAGAGTAATGTCTTATATTCTTTTTAATTTGATCGTTTACCTCAAACAAACAAAAAGAAATTACAATATTTTAGTTTCCGTTGACTATATGCATGTCTGATTGCATACTGTGAAAACGTAATTAAAAGTCTAATTATAGATGTAATATCGAAATTTGAATGGAAATAATCTCTATTCGCCAAACATTAAAAAAATATGACAGCTTTAAAATGATTTATGTTCATGTCTCACCTCTATATTTTTAGTACAGTAAACAAGTGATTCTTTAAACGAAAATCAAAGAAAGAGTGAATTGTTTCTAATGTTCAGTTTATATTCTTTAAAAACAAGCTTTAAATAAGAATTAAAACCATACAAATTTAAAGAATAAAAACAATCTTTAAACAAGAATCAAAACCATTAAAAGTAAAAGAAAAATAATCTACAAACCTTGAAAATGAAAGACACCCTGTGTTTTAAAGATAGCAGGTAGATACCACATTGACAAACAGAATGACCATACACAGTGAAACGTGTCATAAAATAGGTACAATGGAGATTATTTAAATTTATCATTTTTCAAGATTAATCGAATGTTTACATACTGTCTGGTAAATTCGTCCTTTGAATGGATTTTGATAAATTACCTATACATATATTGAAAAAAATTGGGTCGCAGAACAGATTAGTAAACATTTGAAAGTTTCATTTGTTGAATAATCTTTTTAATTTGAGATAACAGCATCTATATATGTATCACTTACTTTTGTTAAAAACATTGCCAACAGCATTACCCACAAAGAAGATAAATCATTTCTTATGATTTTTTATTGATAGTGGTGAAGGTACAAGTGACAGCGTTGAAACTTAATCTTCTATTTCAAATTGTCAAGGAGTTTTCTACATACAAATTACTGGTGATAATAGAGAATAATGCTGTGTTGTATTCAAAATTCGAATATACTTACGGCCAAGATGAAGCCCAAATTATGCTTCTTGATCTAGAACAAAATGCAATATACGAAAATACCTTTATGTGCACTAGTGAATGTATGTATGATATCAAATAAGATCATTATATATTCTTTTTTAAAAACTTATACACGGCTGACGATTCGTTTTTGTCTGTACCAATGGTCGTTAAGAAAACGAAAATAGGTTTCTTTTTTACGGATATCTAAATTTGTTGAAATTCCAATGTCTGCTACATGTAAATGTGCCTTATCTTATTATGGCACCCTCAACGGAGTTGGGATGACGTATTTTTATTCTACGTTTCTTTTTTATGGCACCCTCAACGGAGTTGGGGTGACGTATTGTTATTCTACGTTTCTTTTTTTCCCTTATTATTATGGCACCCTCAACGGAGTTGGGGTGACGTATTGTTATTCTACGTTTCTTTTTATGGCACCCTCAACGGAGTTGGGGTGACGTATTGTTATTCTACGTTTCTTTTTCTTTTTTTTATTTTTATTTTTCTTCCACACTTTTTTGTCCACTCTGGATCTCAGAATTGAATGGACCCAAGTTGATGGAACTATATCATAATGTGAAGCACCATGTGAAGATTTGCTTTTTAGGGTTGGCACTTTCAAGATGGCCGCCGTTACCATGGAAACAGCAAAAATCCGAAAATTCTCAAAGTCTTCCAAACTGGATGAAACTTCACAAAAATGGTAACTAGCATGTGCAAAATTGCATTTTGAAGTTGGAATTTTCAAAATGGCTGCCGTTACCATGGAAACAGCAAAAATATCAAAAAGTATAACTTTTTCATTATAAGACCAGACTGGATGAAACTTAAAGACAATGTTACCCAGTATGCCAAGATGTCAAAACAATATTTGGTTAGTCAAAAATGGCCGCCGTTGTCATGGAAACTGGAAGCAAATTTTACATTGACCCTATGGGAAAATGCATAAAATCAGCATTTTCTCAAAGACTATTTCACCAAAGTCAATTAAACTGTACTGATATATAACATGACATGTGACAATGAGATGTCTGCTTTTAGAATTTTGGAATTGTCTACTGTAACCATGGTTGCAGCATAAATGTCAAAAATTTCAAAAAAAATAAAAATGCTGCAAACTGGATGAAACTTTACAGAAATGATATCTTGCATGGGCTAAAATGTTTTTTGAAGTTGGAATTATCAAAATGGCCGCCATAACCATGGAAACAACAAAAATGTCCCAAATTTCAAAATGCTCCAAACTTAATAAACCTTACAAAAATAATAATTTGCATCTGTAGATTCACTCTTTGACTTTGGAATTTTCTAAATGGCTGCCGCTCGCCTGGCAATTTGGGAAGGGTGCCATCCGCTATTGCTTGCAATGGCAAATCTAGTTATTTTTCTTCCACTATTTTTGTCCGGAGCAGTTCTCAGAATATAATGGACCAAAGTCGATGGAACTATGGTATAATGTTGACCACCATGCGAAGTTGTCCCTCTGACTTTGGAATGGTCAAGATGGCCACCGTTACCATGGAAACAGCAAAAATGCGAAAAAAATCAAAGTGTTCCAAAGTGAAAGAAACTTCACAGGAATGGTAACTGGTATGTGCTGATTTACAGTTTGACTTCGGAATTTTCAAAATGGCCGCCGTAACCATGGAAACAGCAAAATTGTCCAAAATTTCAAAATGCTCAAAACTTAATGAAATTTTACAAAAATGATGACTTGCATGTGTAGATGCACTCTTTGACTTTGGAATTTTCAAAATGGCTGCCGCTCGCCTGGCAATGGGGGGCACGAGGGTGCCATCCGTTATTGCTAACAATTACAAATCTAGTTATGGCACCCTCAACGGAGTTGGGGTGACATATTGTTATTGTTCGTTTCTTTTTTTCTTATTATGGCACCCTCAACGGAGTTGGGGTGACGTATTGTTATTCTACGTTTCTTTTTATGTCACCCTGACGGAGGTCGGGTGACATATTGTTATTGTACGATTCTTTTTTTCTTATTATTCTTATTCCGCACTTTTTGTCCAGCTTAGTTCTTGGAACTGAATGGACCAATGTTGATGGAACTATAACATAATGTTAATCACCATGTGCAGTTTTGCATCTAACTTTGGAATTAAAAAAATGGCTGCCATTGCCATGGAAACAGCAAAAATGTGAAAAATAGAAATGTGTTCTAATTTATATGAAACTTCTATGATATTAAGAGACACATGTACACTTCAACATGGTACATTTTTTTTTCAACTAGGGGGTCTCTAGACATAATTTAAGGGGGGTGAATTTTTCATGGAACATTCCAGAACATAAGTGTTAAATTTATTCTTGAGACATTAAATGGTATATGATGGTATACAATTATGGAGAGAACAATTTGCAGAAGAAGTGAGACTTTGGAATTTTCAAAATGGCAGCCGTTACCATGGAAACATCAAAAATATGAAAAACTCTAAAATGCTTCAAATTTAATGAAACTGAAAACACATGTTGCCTAGCTAATGTTGACTTGACTTTTGAGTTTGGAATTTCCAAAATGGCCGCCGTTGCCATGGAAACGGCACAATTGTTGAAAACAGAAAAACGTACATAAAGCTATGAAAACTGACAGAAAGATCTTTTGTTATGGATATATCTGAATTTACTGATGGAACATTTCGAAATGGCTGCCGTTTAGTGGCAATTGGGGAACCAGGGTGACATCCGCTATTGCTTGCAATGGCAATTCTAGTTTTTCTTATTATGGCACCCTCAACGGAGTTGGGGTGACATATTGTTATTCTACGTTTCCTTTTTTTCTTATTATGGCACCCTCAACGGAGTTGGGGTGACATCTTGTTATTGTTCGTTTCTTTTTTTTCTTTTTATGTCACCCTGACGGAGGTCGGGTGACATATTGTTATTGCTCGATTCTTTTTTTTATTTATAATTATTATTCCATACTTTTTTGTCCAGACTATTTCTCGGAATTGCACGGACCAATGCTGATGGAACTTTACCATAATGTTAACCCCCATGTGCAGATGTGCAATCGGGGTTGGCATTTCCAAGATGGCTGCCATTGCCATGGTAACAGCAAAAATATGAAAACTTTCATGGAACATTCCAGAACATTAGTGTTAAATTAATTCTACGGCCATTAAATGTTATATGATGGTATAATATTATGGGGAGCACAATATGAAGCAGCAGTATGACTTTGGAATTTTCAAATGTTGCCATGGAAACTGTTCAAAAATAACAAAATTTTGAAAATTCTTCAATAATGTATGAAACGTTACGACTTGTAAATCTAGAGGCGGCATTAAACTTTAAAATTTCCAAAATGGCTGCCGTTACCATGGCTGCTGTTTAGTGGCAATTGGTGGACCAGGGTGACATCCGCTATTGCTTGCAATGGCAATTCTAGTTATTATTATTATTATTATTTTTATTCTTCCACACATTTTGTCCATACTATTTCTCTGGATTGGTCAGACCCATGTTGATGGAACTATACCATAATATGAACCGCCATGTGAAGTAGTGCAAAAGACATTGGAATGGTAAAAAATGGCCGCCGTTGCCAAGGAAACTGATAAAATGTGAAAAAATACAGTTTTTAGTTTCGGTGAACTGTATGGTAATGCTTTAACTCAGAATCATCATATTTTAATACAATGTAGGTGCCCACTATATACAGGTGTTGGATGATTTTGACGATCATTGGAACTACTATGTTGTCATGGAAACTACACCAAAAATTTCAAAAATCTCAAAATGCTCCAAACTTAATGAAACTTCACAGTAACGATGAGCAACATTGGAAGATGTGGAATTTGGCGTCGGAATTTCCAAAATCGCTGTTGTTACCATGGAAACAATGCAAAAAGGTCAAAACTTTGAATTTTCACAGAACATTCCAGAACATCAATGTTAAATTTATTCTAGAGACATTAAATGGTATATGATTATGGAGGAAACAAATTGCAGCGGGGGTCTGACTTTGGAATATTCAAAATGGCCGCCGTTACCATGGAAACAGCAAAAATACCAAAAACTTCAAAATGCTACAAATTTATTGAAACAAATGTTGCTCAGCTAATGTAGACTTGACTTTTGAGTTTGGAATTTCCAAAATGGCCGCCGTTACCATGGCTACCGCTCACCTGGCAATAGGGGAAGGGTGCCATCCGCTATTGCTTGCAATGGCAATTCTAGTTATTATTTTTATTCTTCCACACATTTTGTCCACGCTATTTCTCGGAATTGACCATACCCATGTTGATTGAACTATACCATAATATGAACCGCCATGTTAAGTTGTGCAATAAACATTAGAATGGTAAAAAATGGCCGCCGTTACCATGGAAACTACAAAAATGCAAAAAAAAATCCAAATTTTAAATCTTTCGTTATAAGAGGCAAAGTCTTGAAAGTTTATGTAAATGTTGGCAGTGGTGCCCCGAGGTACCAACAGTACTTGGAATTTCCAAAATGGCTGCCATTGCCATGGAAACTGGACAAAAGTTTATCATTGAGCCTATGGGAAAATGCATTTAAGCTGCATTTTCTTTAGAAATATAACAACAATTCCACGGAAATCGTAATTAGGAGTATGCGCATAGGGTCACATGCAATGCTGTACTGCTAACATGTACTAGAATATTCTAGAATAAAAACATGTATTTTATTTAATGTGCTTTACAGAAAAAAATTGCCACCGAGAGAACGAGAAACACTCAGAGTACAAATTACTGACATTTCTGCACTTGCGTTAAAGTACATATCCGTGAATGACACACCTGCTAAAATATACACATTAGCTGAAATCAATCGATAAACATTTAATTAAATTGTACACGATAAGTTACATGTATTGTATGATACGCGAGCTATTGAAGAATAAATTGAACAGTTAACACGCCGCTCCGTCAATTTATACACATGTTGTCTGTCCAAGGTCCCCTCTAAAAAGAATATTAATATGCTAAGTCCACGATAATATACTTCAGTATCACGTGACACCACCTTCCTACTTGCGCGCGTGTCTAATTTTAGATTTAAAAAGGATTCCCAAACTATGTATAGAACTGAAACGTATTCTACGCAAGAGAAAACAAAAGGGGGGGGGGGGTGTTGTTTAGACATGCTGATTCCGACATGTATAATAGATATGCCATTTGACTTTTGTACACTCATAATTGTTGATGCTACTGTGACAATGTGCAGTACGGGGTGCCATCGTCCGCTATTGCTTGCAATAGCAAATCTAGTGTTATAATAACTCATTCGCAATTCTTTTTTTTTTCGGATGTAAGAAAAGCAAATAGAGTATTTTTCTCAATACTACATGCAAAATTGTGCGTCAGATATTTGTCACTGAACAGTATGAAACGTATAGACAATAAATAAACCTATGCAAAATGTGTCATTTTAGGCAATACAACGTATTGATCAATCGATCAATCAATCAAATCATGATCAGAGTGATCAAATCATGATCACATTGATCAAATCATGATTAGAGATCAATCAATTAATCAAGTGTTGATATCAATCAAGTGCAGAATCCGAAATAAACGTCCCATCGCTATTTTTACGAACTGTCAATCATTCGACCAATCAATCAATCAAACGATCGATCAATTGATTGATTGATCAATCATGATCACAAACCTTCAATCAACCAATACACGTATCTTCTCCGTTGAATTCATGAAAGAAAAAACCTTTAATTCGCTTCGCGTATCATTATGGCACCCTCAACGGAGTTGGGGTGACATATTGTTATTCTACGTTTCTTTTTTTTCTTTTTATTATGGCACCCTCAACGGAGTTGGGGTGACATCTTGTTATTGTTCGTTTCTTTTTTTTCTTTTTATGGCACCCTCAACGGAGTTGGGGTGACATCTTGTTATTGTTCGTTTCTTTTTTTTATGTCACCCTGACTGAGGTCGGGTGACATATTGTTATTGTACGATTCTTTTTTTTATTATTATTCCACACTTTTTTGTCCAGACTATTTCTGAGAATAGGATGGACCAATTGTTATGGCACTTTACCAAAATGTTAAAGACCATGTGCAGAAGTGCAGTTGAGGGTTGGCATATCCAACATGGCTGCCGTTGTCAAGGAAACAGAAAGAATGTGAAAATGTAATAGAACATTCTAGAACATTGGTGTTAAAGTAAATCTACGACCATTAAATGTTATATAATGGTATTATATTATGGCGAGCACAATATAAAGCAGCAGTATGACTTTGGAATTTTCAAATGTTGCCATGGAAACTGTGCAAAAAAAGCTAAATTTTGAAAATTCTTCAAATCTGTATGAAACGTTACAGAAATGTTAACTTGTTAATCTAGATGCGGCTTTCAACTTTGGAATTTCCAAAATGGCTGCCGTTACCATGGCTGCTGTTAAGTGGCAATTGGTGGACCAGGGTGACATCCGCTATTGCTTGCAATGGCAATTCTAGTTCTTTTTATTATTATTATTATTTTTATTCTTCCACACATTTTGTCCATACTATTTCTCAGAATTGGGCAGACCAATGTTGATGGAACTATACCATAATATGAACCGCCATGTGGAGTTGTGCAAGAGACATTGGAATGGTAAAAAATGGCTGCCGTTACCATGGAAACAGAACAAATGTGAAAAAATACAGTTTTTAGTTTTGGTGAACTGTATGGTAATGCTTTAACTCAGAATCATCATATTTTAATACAATGTAGGTGCCCACTATATACAGGTGTTGGATGATTTTGGCACTCATTGGAACTACTATGTCGCCATGGGAACTACACCAAAAATTTCAAAAATCTCAAAATGCTCCAAACTTCACGAAACTTCACAGTAACGATGAGCAACATTGGAAGATGTGGCATTTGGAGTTGGAATTTCCAAAATAGCTGTTGTTACCATGGAAACAATGCAAAAAGGTCAAAACTTTGAATTTTCAAAGAACATTCCAGAACATTAATGTTAAATTTATTCTAGAGACATTAAATGGTATATGATTATGGAGGGAAAAAATTGCAGCGGGGGTTTGACATCGGAATATTCAAAATGGCCGCCGTTACCATGGAAACAGCAAAAATATGAAAAACTTCAAAATGCTTTAAATTTAATGAAACTTATAACAAATGTTGCCTAGCTTATGGAGACTTGACTTTTGAGTTTGGAATTTTCAAAATGGCCGCCGTTACCATGGAAACAGCAAAAAATTCAAAATTTTCAAAATGCTCCAAACTTAATGAAACTTTACAAAAATGATGTTTTGCATGTGTAGATGCACTCTTTGACTTTGTAGTTTTCAAAATAGCTGCCGCTAGCCTGGCAATGGGGGAAGGGTGCCATCCGCTATTGCTTGCAATGGCAAATCTAGTTATGGCACCCTAAACGGAGTTTGGGTGACATATTGTTATTCTACGTTTCTTTTTGTTTTTATTTTTATTATTATTTTTCTTCCACACATTTTTGTCCAGTCTGGAACTCTAATGTGAATGGACCCAAGAAGATGGTACTATACCATAATGTTAACCACCAGATGAAGATTTGCTTTTTGGGGTTGGCACTTTCAAGATGGCTGCCGTTACCATGGAAACGAAACAAATGTGAAAAAATCCAGTTTTTTCTTTTGGTAAACTATTGGGATACTATTTAACTCAGAACCATTATATTTTAATACAATGTAGGTGCCCACTATATACAGGTGTTGGATGATTTTGGCACTCATTGGAACTACTATGTTGCCATGGAAACTACTCCAAAAAATTCAAAAATCTCAAAAAGTTCCAAACTTTATGAAACTTCATAGTAACGATGAGCAACATTGGAAGATGTGGAATTTGGCGTTGGAATTTCCAAAATCGCTGTTGTTACCATGGAAACAATGCAAAAAGGTCAAAACTTTGAATTTTCACAGAACATTCTAGAACATCAATGTTGAATTTATTCTAGAAAAAATTAAATGGTATATGATTGTGGAGGGAAAAAATTTCGGTGGGGGTTTGACTTTGGAATATTCAAAATGGCTGCCGTTACCATGGAAACAGCAAAAATACACAAAATTTCAAAATGGTTCAAATTTATTGAAACTTATAACAAATGTTGCTCAGCTAATGTAGACTTAACTTTTGAGTTTGGAATTTCCAAAATGGCCGCCGTTACCATGGCTACCGCTCACCTGGCAATAGGGGAAGGGTGCCATCCGCTATTGCTTGCAATCGCAAATCTAGTTATTATTATTATTATGGCACCCTCAACGGAGTTGGGGTGACATATTGTTATTCTACGTTTCTTTTTTTCTTATTATTTTTATTCTTCCACACATTTTGTCCACGCTTTTTCTCGGAATTGAATGGACCAATGTTGATGGAATTATACCACAATGTGGAACACCATGTAAAGTTATGCAGCAAACTTTGGCATGTGCAAGATGGCCGCCGTTACCATGGAAACAGAACAAATGTAAAAAATATTTTTTTGGTTTTTGGTGAATAATTTGAATATTCCTGTACTGAAAATCATCAAATTTTTATATATTGTTGGTGTCCACCATATACAGGTTTGAGATGATTTTGGGAATCTTAGGAACTACTATATTGCCATGGAAACTAAATATGTTTAGCATTAAACCCTATGGGGAAAATCTTAAAGAAGTATTTAAACTCTTAATATGGTATATCCAACCATTAAAACTTTAATGGTATGTTCCTTATCATGTGCCAATGTGGTAGGTGTCTTTGGAATTTTGGAAATGGTCACCGTTACCATGGAAACAGCAGAAATGTCCAAAAACTTCAAATTGCTCCAAACTTTCTGAAAATTGACAGACATGTTAAGTGGCACATCAAGAGTTGGTATTCGACTTTGGAATTTCCAAAATGGCCGCCGTTTCCATGGAAACAACACAAAAATCAAAAATTTCAAAATGCTCCAAAATTGATGAAATTTTACAACAATGTTGATAGACATCTGTAGATGCACTCTTACATTTTGGAAATTTCAAAATGGATGCCGCTCGCCTGGAAAAGGAGGACGAGGGTGCCATCCGTTATTGCTAGCAATTACAAATCTAGTTATTATTTTTATTCTTCCACACATTTTGTCCATACTATTTCTCTGGATTGGTCAGACCCATGTTGATGGAACTATACCATAATATGAACCGCCATGTGAAGTAGTGCAAAAGACATTGGAATGGTAAAAAATGGCCGCCGTTGCCAAGGAAACTGATAAAATGTGAAAAAATACAGTTTTTAGTTTCGGTGAACTGTATGGTAATGCTTTAACTCAGAATCATCATATTTTAATACAATGTAGGTGCCCACTATATACAGGTGTTGGATGATTTTGACGATCATTGGAACTACTATGTTGTCATGGAAACTACACCAAAAATTTCAAAAATCTCAAAATGCTCCAAACTTAATGAAACTTCACAGTAACGATGAGCAACATTGGAAGATGTGGAATTTGGCGTCGGAATTTCCAAAATCGCTGTTGTTACCATGGAAACAATGCAAAAAGGTCAAAACTTTGAATTTTCACAGAACATTCCAGAACATCAATGTTAAATTTATTCTAGAGACATTAAATGGTATATGATTATGGAGGAAACAAATTGCAGCGGGGGTCTGACTTTGGAATATTCAAAATGGCCGCCGTTACCATGGAAACAGCAAAAATACCAAAAACTTCAAAATGCTACAAATTTATTGAAACAAATGTTGCTCAGCTAATGTAGACTTGACTTTTGAGTTTGGAATTTCCAAAATGGCCGCCGTTACCATGGCTACCGCTCACCTGGCAATAGGGAAGGGTGCCATCCGCTATTGCTTGCAATGGCAATTCTAGTTATTATTTTTTTTCTTGCAACAAATTTTGTCCAGATGATTTCTCGAAATCCAATGGACCAATGTTGATGGAACTCTACTATAGTAAGGACCCCCACGTGCAGAGTTGCAGTAAACATGGAATGGTTCAAGATGGCTACCGTTTCCATGGAAACAGAACAAATGTGAAAAAATCCAGTTTTTTCTTTTGGTGAACTGTTTGGATATGCTTTAACTCAGAATCATTATATTTTGATACAATGTAGGTGCCCACTATATACAGGTTTTGGATGATTTTGGCTCTCATTGGAACTACTCTGTTGCCATGGAAACTACACCAAAAATTCAAAAAAACTCAAAGTGCTCCAAATTTCATGAAACTTCACAGTAACGATGAGCAACATTAGAAGATGTGGCATTTGATGTTGGAATTTCCAAAATAGCTGTTGTTACCATGGAAACAATGCAAAAAGGTCAAAAATTTCAAAATGCTTCAAACTTAATGAAACTTAAAAGGAATAGTAACAAGCATGAGCAGAGTTGCATTTTGAAGTTGGAATTTTCAAAAATGGCCGCCGTAACCATGGAAACAGCAAAAATATCCAAAAATTCAAAATGCTTCAAACTTAATGAAACTTTGCAAAAATGTTACTAGACATCTGTAGATGCACTATTTGACTTTAGAATTTTCAAAATGGCTGCCGCTCACCTGGCAATGGGGGAAGGGTGCCATCCGTTATTGCTAGCAATTACAAATCTAGTATTATTATGGCACCCTCAACGGAGTTGGGGTGACATATTGTTATTGTTCGTTTCTTTTTTTCTTATTATTATTATTATGTCACCCGATCGACAATGTCGGGTGACATATTGCTTTTCCTCTGTTTCTTTTTCCGTATTATTATTATTATTTTTCTTCCACCTAATTTTGTCCGGCAGTTTTTTTGGAGCCAAAGGAACCAATCTGAATGATGGTGCACTATAACAAGGAACCCTGACTTTCCAGTTGCAGTGCAACTTTGGAACTAAAAAATGGCTGCCATCACCATGGAAACGGAAAAATGGTGAAAAAATATAATTTTGGAGTTAGGTGAATTGTTTGAGAATGCTTAAGCTTATAATCTTTAGATTTTAATACAATGTAGGTGCCCACTATATACTGCTTTAGGATGATTTTGGCAATCATTGGAACTGCTATGTTGCCATGGATACTACACCAAAAATTTCAAAAATATGAAAATGCTCCAATTTTTTTGAAACTTTAGCATAACGATGAGCAACTTTGGTAGATGTGGAATTTGGCGTTGGAATTTCCAAAATGTCTGCTGTTTCCATTGAAACAATGCAAAAAGGTCAAAATGCTCCAAAAACTTCCGGGGTTGGTGAATAACTTTGATATGCATGAACTTAAAATCATCAAATTTTAATGCAATATAGTTGTCCACTATATCCAGGTTTAGAATGATTTTCACAATCATTGGAACTACTATGTTACCATGGATACAGGATCAAATATTTCAAAAATTTCAAAATGCTCCAAAATTAATGAAACTTAATATGATTGTTGACTGTCAAGACTGCATCAGACTTTTGAAGTTGGAATTTCCAAAATGGCCACCGTTGCCATGGAAACTGCAAAAATGTTAAATATTTTCGAAATGCTCCAAAGTTAATCAAACTTAATATTATCGTTAGCTGGCATGTATAGATGAGATTTTTGACTTTGGAATTTTCAAAATGGCTGCCGTTGCCATGGAAACAGCAGAAATGTGAATTTTTATAAAATGCTCTGAATGTACTGAAAATTTACAGAAAGATGTATTGCCATGAATATATGTGCATTCACTGTTAAACTATTTTGAAATGGCTGCCGCTTAGTGGCAATAGGGGGAAGGGTGACATCCGCTATTGCTTGCAATGTTAATTATGGCACCCTAAACGGAGTTTGGGTGACATATTGTTATTCTACGTTTCTTTTTGTTTTTATTTTTATTATTATTTTTCTTCCACACATTTTTGTCCAGTCTGGAACTCTAATGTGAATGGACCCAAGAAGATGGAACTATACCATAATGTTAACCACCAGATGAAGATTTGCTTTTTGGGGTGGCACTTTCAAGATGGCTGCCGTTACCATGGAAACGGAACAAATGTGAAAAAATCCCGTTTTTTGTTTTGGGGAACTATTTGGATACTATTTAACTCAGAATCATTATATTTTAATACAATGTAGGTGCCCCCTATATACAGGTGTTGGATGATTTTTGGCACTCATTGGAACTACTATGTTGCCATGGAAACTACTCCAAAAAATTCAAAAATCTCAAAATGTTCCAAACTTAATGAAACTTCACAGTAACGATGAGCAACATTGGAAGATGTGGAATTTGGCGTTGGAATTTCCAAAATCGCTCTTGTTACCATGGAAACAATGCAAAAAGGTCAAAACTTTGAATTTTCACAGAACATTCTAGAACATCAATGTTTAATTTATTCTAGAGACATTAAATGGTATATGACTGTGGAGGGAAAAAAATTGCAGCGGGGGTTTTACTTTGGAATATTCAAAATGGCCGCCGTTACCATGGAAACAGCAAAAATACAAAAAAAATCAAAATGCTTCAAATTTATTGAAACTTATAACAAATGTTGCTCAGCTAATGTAGACTTGACTTTTGAGTTTGGAATTTCCAAAATGGCCGCCGTTACCATGGCTACCGCTCACCTAGCAATAGGGGAAGGGTGCCATCCGCTATTGCTTGCAATGGCAAATCTAGTTCTAGTTATTATTATTATTATTTTTCTTGCAACACATTTTGTCCAGGTGATTTCTCGAAATCCAATGGACCAATGTTGATGGAACTCTACTATAGTGAGGACCCCCATGTCAAGTTGTGCACGAAGCATGGAATGGTTTAAGATGGCTGCCGTTACCATGGAAACGGAACAAATGTGAAAAAATCCAGATTTTTGTTTTGGTGAACTGTTTGGATATGCTTAAACTCAGAATCATTATATTTTAATACAATGTAGGTGCCCACTATATACAGGTGTTGGATGATTTTGGAACTCATTGGCACTACTATGTTGCCATGGAAACTACACCAAAAATTTCAAAAATATAAAAATACTCCAAACTTCATAAAACTTCATAGTAACAATGAGCAACATTGGAAGATGTGGCATTTGGAGTTGGAATTTCCAAAATATCTTTAGTTACCATGGAAACAATGCTAAAAGGTCAAAAATTTAAAAAAATATTAAATTGCTGCAAACTGGATGAAACTTTACAGAAATGGTCACTAGCATGCGCAGAGTTGACTTTTGAAGTTGGAATTTTCAAAATGGCCGCCGTAACCATGGAAACAGCAAAAGTTTCAAAAATTTCAAAATGCTCCAAACGAGATGAAATTTTACAACAATGTTAATAAACATGTGTAAAAGCGCTCTTTGACTTTGAAATTTTCAAAATGGCTGCCACTCGTCTGGCAATGGGGGAAGGGTGCCATCCGCAATTGCTAGCAATGGCAAATCTAGTTATTATTATGGCACCCTCAACGGATTATGGCACCCTCAACGGAGTTGGGGTGACGTATTGTTATTCTACGTTTTCTTTTTTTTCTTATTATTATTATTATTTTTCTTGCAACAAATTTTGTCCAGGTGATTTCTCGAAATCCAATGGACCAATGTTGATGGAACTCTACTATAGTAAGGACCCCCAGATGCAGAGTTGCAGGAAGCATGGAATGGTTCAAGATGGCTACCGTTACCATGGAAACAGAACAAATGTGAAAAAATCCAGTTTTTTGTTTTGGTGAACTGTTTGGATATGCTTTATCTCAGAAACATTATATTTTAATACAATGTAGGTGCCCACTATATACAGGTGTTGGATGATTTTGGTGATCATTGGAACTACTATGTTGCCATGGAAACTACACCAAAAATTTCGAAATTCTCAAAATGCTCCAAACTTCAGGAAACTTCACAGTAACGATGAGCAACATTGGAAGATGTGGAATTTGGCGTTGGAATTTCCAAAATATCTGTTGTTACCTTGGAAACAATGCAAAAAGGTCAAAACTTTGAATTTTCACAGAACATTCCAGAACATCAATGTTAAATTTAGTCTAGAGACATTAAATGGTATATTATTATGGAGGGCAAAAAATGCAGCATGGGTTTGACTTTGGAATATTCAAAATGGCCGCCGTTACCATGGAAACAGCAAAAATATGAAAAACTTCAAAATGCTTCAAATTTAAGGAAACTTATAACAAATGTTGCCTAGCTTATGTAGACTTGACTTTTGAGTTTGGAATTTTCTAAATGGCCGCCGCTCACCTGGCAATAGGGGAAGGGTGCCATCCGTTATTGCTAGCAATTACAAATCTAGTTATTATTATTATGTCACCCGATCGACAATGTCGGGTGACATATTGCTTTTCCTCCGTTTCTTTGTTATTATGTCACCCTGACTGAGGTCGGGTGACATATTGTTATTGTACGATTCTTTTTTTTATTATTATTCCACACTTTTTTGTCCAGACTATTTCTCAGAATAGGATGGACCAATTGTTATGGAACTTTACCAAAATGTTAAAGACCATCTGCAGAAGTGCAGTCGAGGGTTGGCATATCCAACATGGCTGCCGTTGTCAAGGAAACAGATAGAATGTAAAAATGTAATAGAACATTCTAGAATATTGGTGTTAAAGTAAATCTACGACCATTAAATGTTATATAATGGTATTATATTATGGCGAGCACAATATAAAACAGCAGTATGACTTTAGAATTTTCAAATGTTGCCATGAAAACTGTGCAAAAAAAGCAAAATTTTGAAAATTCTTCAAATCTGTATGAAACGTTACAGAAATGTTCACTTGTTAATCTAGATGCGGCTTTCAACTTTGGAATTTCCAAAATGGCTGCCGTTACCATGGCTGCTGTTTAGTGGCAATTGGTGGACCAGGGTGACATCCGCTATTGCTTGCAATGGCAATTCTAGTTATTATTCTTATTCTTCCAATGATTTTTGTCCGGCAGATTTTTTGAAGGCAATGGAACCAATCTAAGTGATAGTCAACTATAATGAGGAACAAAAAATTCCGGGTTGCAGTAGGTCTAAAGACCAATAAAAATGGCTGCCGTTACCATGGAAACGGAACAATTGTGAAAAATTCTACTTTTTGGTTTTAGGGAATTATTTGGAGACGCTTTAACTTAGAATCATTATATTTTGATACAATGTAGGTGCCCACTATATACTTGTTTTGGATGATTTTTGGCATTCATTGGAACTACTATGTTGCCATGGATACTACACCAAAAATTTCCAAAATATCAAAATGCTCCAAATTTAATGAAACTTCACAGTAACGATGAGCAACATTGGTAGATGTGCAATTTGGCGTTGGAATTTCGAAAATGTCTTGTGTTACCATGGAAACAAGGCAAAAATGGTCAAAACGCTTTAAAAAACCTTCAAAAGTGGCCTTTACTTCCTTAAAATGGTAGGTCAAATCCATTGAAACTCTGATGGTATGTTCCCTCCCATGTACCAATGGAGTATCTGCCATTAAAAATTTGGAATGGTCTGTGTTACCATAGAAACCAGCCAAAATGTCAAAAATTTCAAAAATTTCAAAATGCTCCAAAAGTAATGAAACTTGATATGATTGTTGACTGTTAAGTCTGCATGAGATTTTTGGAGTTGGAATTTCCAAAATGGCCACCGTTGCCAAGGGAACTGCAGAAATGTCAAATATTTTCAAAATGCTCCAAACTTAATCAAACTTAATATTATTGTCAACTGGCATGTATAGATGAGACTTTTGACTTTGGAATTTTCAAAATGGCCGCCGTTGCCATGGAAACAGCAGAAATGTGAAACTTTTGACAATGCTCTTATTGTACTGAAAATTTACAGAAAGATATATTGCAATTCATAGATCTGCATTCACTGTTAAGTTGTTTTGAAATGGCTGCCGCTTAGTGGCAATGGGGGGAAGGGTGACATCCGCTATTGCTTGCAATGGCAATTCTAGTTATTTTTATTCTTCCACACTTTTTTGTCCATTCTATTTCTCGGAATTGGCTTGAACAATATTGATGGAACTATACCATAATGTAGACCACCACATTCTATAGTGCAGTGGGGTATGGCACCATCAAGATGGCTCCCGTTGCCATGGAAACGAAACAAATGTGAAAAAATCCTGTTTTTTTGTTTTGGTGAACTGTTTTGATATGCTTAAACTCAGAACCATTATATTTTGATACAATGTAGGTGCCGGCCATATACAGGTGTTGGATGATTTTGGCACTCATTGGAACTACTATGTTGCCATGGAAACTATACCAAAAATTTCAAAAATATCAAAATGCTCCAAACTGCATGAAACTTCATAGTAACGATGAGCAACATTGGAAGATGTGGAATTTGGCGTTGGAATTTCCAAAATATCTGTTGTTACATGGAAACAATGCAAAAAGGTCAAAACTTTGAATTTTCACAGAACATTCCAGAACATCAATGTTAAATGTATTCTAGAGACATTAAATGGTATATGATGGTATATATGATAATGGAGGGAAAAAATTGCAACGGGGGTTTGACTTTGGAATATTCAAAATGGCCGCCGTTACCATGGGAACAGCAAAAATTTCAAAAATTTCAAAGTTCTCCAAACTTAATGAAACTTTACAAAATTGACAATTGGCATGAGTAGATGCACTCTATAATTTTGGAATTTTCAAAATGGCTGCCGCTCGCCTGGCAATGCGGGAAGGGTGCCATCCGCTATTGCTTGCAATGGCAAATCTAGTTTTTATTATTTTTCTTCCACACATTTTGTCCAGGAGATTTCTCGAAATCCAAAGGACCAAAGTTGATGGAACTCTATTATATTGAGGACCCTTAGGTGAAGAGTTGCAAGCACCATGGAATGGTTCAAGATGGCTGCCGTTTCCATGGAAACTGCAAAAATGTGAAAAAATTTCAAAATTCTAAATTCTTCATTATAAGACCCAAATGGATGAAACTTTGTGGAAGTGTTACCTGATATGCCTAAATGTGCATGCAATATCAAGAGGTTCCAAAATGGCCGCCATTGTCATGGAAACAGGGCAAAAGTTTAACATTGACTGTATGTGAAAACACATAAAAGCTACAATTTCTTGAAGAATATAGCATCAATCCCAATGAAACTTTACAGATATGTAACATGGCATGTACCAATGTTGGACCTGTCTTTGGAATTTTGGAAATGATAACTGTTACCATGGAAACAGCAAAAATTTCAAAAATTTCAAAATGCTCCAAACGAGATGAAATTTTACAACAATGTTAATGAACATGTGTAAAAGCGCTCTTTGACTTTAGATTTTTCAAAATGGCTGCCGCTCACCTGGCAATGGGAGAAGGGTGCCATCCGTTATTGCTAGCAATTACAAATCTAGTTTTCTTATTATTTTTTTTCTTGCAACACTTTTTGTCCAGGCGATTTCTCGGAATCCAAAGGACTAAAGTTGATGGAACGTTACTATATCAAGGACCCCCATGTGTGGAGTTGCAGGAAGCATGGAATGGTTTAAGATGGCTACCGTTACCATGGAAACAGAAAAAATGTGAAAAAATCCAGTTTTTGGTTTTGGTAAACTGTTTAGATATACTTTAACTCAGAATCATTATATTTTAATACAATTGAGGTGCCCACTATATACAGGTGTTGGATGATTTTGGCACTCATTGGAACTACTATGTTGCCATGGAAACTACACAAAAAATTTCAAAATCTCAAAATGCTCCAAACTTCATGAAACTTCACAGTAATGATGAGCAACATTGGAAGATGTGGCATTTGGAGTTGGAATTTCCAAAATGGGTCTTGTTACCATGGAAACAATGCAAAAAGGTAAAAAAAAATAAAAATTAAAAAAAATCCTGCAAACTGGATAAAACTTTACAGAAATGGTCACTGGCATAAGCAGAGTTGACTTTTGAAGTTAGAATTTTCAAAATGGCCACCGTAACCATGGAAACAGCAAAAATGTCAAAACCTTCAAAATGCTCCAAACTTCATTAAACTTTACAAAAATGATAATTTGAATGTGTAGATGCACTATTTGACCATTGAATCTTCTAGTTTGCTGCCGCTCGCCTGGCAAATGGGGAAGGGTGCCATCCGCTATTGCTTGCAATGGCAAATCTAGTTTTGGTTTGTTATTTGTATTTCCCAAAATTAACATCTAGTTTTTCTAAGAAACACTAGAAACGTCTTATAGTCTAAAAAGACCATTTTTTTTGCTCGACCAGTTAAGTCGACTGGTGCAACATGTGGAGCAGGTTCTGTTTACCCTTCATGGGCGCCTGCGGTCATCCTCGTGTTTGATGGGGCTCGTGCTGTACGTCTTTGCTTTTTTATGTTGTGTCTTGTTTACTATTGTTTATCTGTTTGTCTTTTTCTTTTTTTTTATCATGGAGTTGTCAGTATGTTTTCAATGTGTGAGTTTAGCTGTCCCTCTGGTATCTTGCTCCTCTGTTCTTAGTCAGGAACCTGATGTACAGTAGTTGTGGTTTGTTGATGTGGTTAATTAATGTATCTCGTTTCTGGGTTTTTTTCAGAGATTAGATCGTTAGTTTTCAACCTTTTGAATGGTTTTACACCAGCCATTTTTGAGGCCCGGTATAGCTTGCTGTTCGGTGTGAGCCAAGGATCCCTGTTGAAGACCGTACTTTGACATATGATGGTTTACTTTTACAAATTGTGACTTGGATAACGAGTTGTCTCTTTGGTACAAATACCACATCTTCTTAAATATATGATCTTCACATTTCTGTGACAAGCGGATATTGTATCAAATATCTACTTTGAAAAAAAAAAACAAACACAAAACAAAACAAAACATTTGTTCGCAATTGTTAACGGAAACATAGATTGAAAAATCCAAAATCGAAAAAAATATAAATAGTTCAAATAAATACACTTTACTTATAGATAAGTATAACTACCTGCTTTTCAAAATAAAAACGTCCTTTATTTGACAAAGGTAGGTCATTTATCCAAATAAAATTAATCAATATTTTCATATAAAAGATTTTAAATTGTTATCTATAATGACGCATTTAGAACTACTGTATCCTTCAGTGTATTGATTTACTTGTATGTTATTTTTTAATATTGTATTGATGATATAAGTTAACGAATAGTATCATGCTGAAAGTAGTGTTTGATATATGTCAGTCTTAATCATACGTTGCTTAGTACAAATGTACGCAGCCATTTCAAATTTTAAAGAAAACAATCAACACAAGATCCAGGGAATGAATTAAAAACCAGACTTCAAAGACCAATCACACGGCCGACACTCGGCTAACCGAGAGTTTGGTCGGTTAATCTATATTGAGTATGCGGCTATATCGGCGGTTGGTCTGTTAATCGGGTTGGTTATACGTCTGTTAAGAGTAAAACTCAAAATTTAATGTTAAACTCTGTTAAATATACAGATTTTTGCCATATTATGAGAACCACATCAAAAAAGGAAAAGTGTCTGACAAAATGATATCTATCATAGAACATTTTCCACCAGTAAAAAAAATGCATAGCCTGCGCAGTTTTAAGTAAAAGGAAAAGGCGTCTCGCAAGTATGTGATTTTTATGCTTGTACGCATAGCAATATTTTGGATAAAAGGCTAAAAAAAACATTTTTATATATGATTTAAAGGACACAAAATAGTACTTTGGTTCTAAAAAAATAATTGTCATTGATAAATATTTCATAATTGTTATATAAGTTGAGTAATACCACATTTTAATGAATATTAGGGGAATACAGTCTGTTAATGGGTTGGACAATTTAAATCGTGTCAGTTAAGAGTTATTTAGCCACGACAATAGTCTTACTACCTTAGTTTATATGTTCACATTTAAAAAAATGAGATGTACTTGTGACGAAAAAATTACAATACGGTGCAACAGTATCCTTATAGAAAGAGAACTTTTATTTTAATTTTATTTCTTTGCATTTCATTGAAGGGTGTGTCACTTCAATATAGCGTTATATGGACTGATTGGCCGCTCGAATTCGCACGAATTTATTATTTACGCCAAGTTATCAATCAGCCTTATTTTTTTTTTGTCTGTTCAAAGTCTGTAACATCTATGAATCTGTCATGTGTTGCAATAACACGTTCTCATCTAAAATTAGAAATTCTCATATGCCACTTAACTTATTATTGTGTGAAAAGGCTACAACATTTGGGATTATTGATATATTTCGCGTTAAAAACTCACTGTATAGCATTAACAATATTTGTTTGTCATCTTTTGGCAAGATTTGTGATCTTTCTTTGTAAATGCGAACCAAAATTTCATCATTTTATCATAAACCTTTTTTTAAAGGATGCTAGAATGACCTATTTTAACACCAAGGAAATAGTTCAAGTAAATAAACCTTAAAAAGATACTCATTCTGCATTTTTGTTATACTTTTATGTCATTTTTGAAATATATACATAACATAGCATTTACCCATCTTTATTTCAGATGTTTCAATGAAAAGAATGCTAAATTAAGTCTTTTTTCTCTTACTTGTATTTGTCAGGTCTGTATGCCTGCATACCACCCTGGTGTATGCTAAAACCTCACTGTATGTGTATACTAGAATTTGTCAGGTCTGTATGCCAACATACCGACCTGGTTAATGCTAAACTCTCACTCTATGTACATACAAGTATTTTTCAGGTCTGTATGCTAGCATATCGACCTGGTTAATGCTAAACTCTCACTCTATGCATATATACTAGCATTTTGCATGTCTGTATGCTAGCATACCGACCTGGTTAATTCTTAACTCTCACTCTATGCACATCCTAGTATTTGTCAGGTCTGTATGCTAGCATACCGACCTGGTGTATGTTAAACTCTCACTCTATGCATATACTAGCATTTTTCAGGTCTGTATGCTAGCATACCGACCTGGTTAATGCAAAACTCTCACTCTATGCACATCCTAGTATTTGTCAGGTCTGTATGCTATCATACCGACCTGGTGTATGTTAAACTCTCACTCTATGCATATATACTAGTATTTGTCAGGTCTGTATGCTAGCATACTGACCTGGTGTATGTTAAAAACTCACTCTATGTACATACAAGTATTTGTCAGGTCTGTATGCTAGCATACTGACCTGGTGTATGTTAAAAACTCACTCTATGTACATACAAGTATTTGTCAGGTCTGTATGCTAGCATACTGACCTGGTGTATGTTAAAAACTCACTCTATGTACATACAAGTATTTGTCAGGTCTGTATGCTAGCATACCGACCTGGTGTATGTTAAACTCTCACTTTCTGCGTATATAAGTATTTGTCAGGTCTGTATTCCTGCATACAAATCTGGTGTATTTAGAACCTTTAATATATTTATTTTGGCATAGTTAAGGTCTGTATGCCTGTATACGAACCTGGGATATGTAAACCGATTTTTTTTTTTAATTTATTTTGGCTTTTTTTCTGCTAGGTACTTGTATGCCTGCATGGATTCTAAAATTTTATTCTGGATTCATGTTTGTATTGGCAAGTCTGTATGCCTGAATGCTAAGTATTTACTGAGTAGTAACATTTCTTATTTAATTATGTTTGCATACCTCCCTTAGAAAATAAGGAGATGTGTGTGATTGTGAAATGAAAAGGTTGAATTACATGGATGTAAGGAATTACTTATGTATAGCCTTCAACTTCATTTGAATTTGAAAGAAAGCTCTTAATTCTTAACTGCAACACTCAGGGGTTAATTCCCGTATACTAACCCGCTTTTCAATAAACCCTTGTAAAACAATGGAATTCATGGGTTTGATTGTCGGTATACCAACGTATAATCCTATACCCTTTTGAACATAAAAGTTTGCATATTTGTTTGACATTTTCAGTTCACGGTATTCTTGCATGCAACACTGTTGTACGGTGAATTATTATAAAGCTTATTTTTCTTGCATGGATACATACAAGCTTTAATTGCTTGTATACCAATCTATGTTTTATTGAATTGCAGTTTTACATACATTCTAGTATTGTCAAACCAAGCTGGTGTTTAGTAAGCTTGTGTTATTGTGTATGGTTTGCCCCAGTCTTAAATGTCTGCATATTTGGTGGCACTTATTAGATATTAAGCAAGCTGAATGGTTTGCATTCTAACCAGCCTTATATTGTATTCATATTTTGAATTGCAAAACTATCATTTTGCATCATTCTCTAAGTTATAGACTTCAAGAGGGGCGAAAGATACCAGAGGAACAGGCAAACTCATAAATCGAAAATAAACTGATTACACCATGACATGAAATATACAAATTAAAGTACACAAGAAACAGCATAGAAAACAAACACAGTCTGAGCAATTAACACGAACCCTAACCAAAAACTGGGGATGATCTCAGGTGCTCCAGAAGGGTAAGCAGATACTGCTCCAAATGTCCAACAGTGGCACCGTCGGGTTGCTCATGTTTTTACAAACCCGATTTAACTAGCTTTATACAGTAAGTCAAATTCATGAAAAGGGAAGAGGATTGTAGTTATGACGTGAGAAACATATCCCATATCATCTGTGAAACGGTTATTCCATAACGGTCAACCAACTATATACTATGGTAACAATTGTGTATACACTGGAGTTGTAAAAACAAATCCTTCAACCAGGAAAGTCAAAGAATTGATGCCTTTTCTAGTGAAGCCATGCATACATTATTAGCAGGAACAGCAAAAAGACTGGTGTTGTTCATTGGTGTCATAGTTTTCTAGGAAGGCATTGGTTTAACCTAACCAGTCACTAAGAAGTGTTACAATTAAATTCATAAGTAACACATAAATAGTTACATGAAAGGTATAGCCAATGTTTGAAAAATAAAATGCTGAAACGAGAAATGGAAACTACATATTATATACATATACATATGCGAGTAAATATTTTACACTTCACAAATTTAACATTGATGTGGCGTGATCAACTACATCAAAGATTTTATGGTCAATTATACTTAATTTGTTGAATGATCTTTCATCTTGATTATTAAATGTGACAGTTTGCATGTACGGTACATTAGTTGCACAGTAGAATTGTAATAACATTTGGACGTTTATCAAAGCAAGGTTTAATTTAATTTAAGGACAGCGGTTCATAGCACGATTTTGTAAGAAACTTTGCATTGATCACTTATATTGGTGTAGTAGCTTGAAGTAACAATTAAGTTGCGATATAGATTATAATGAAGTAACATGTTGTTTTATAGAGTTGGAACTAAGTAACGTTTTGTATTGGAATTTATAACTGTGAACCTGGGCTGTGAACCTTTTATTTAAAATATATCATATATACATGTTCTTTTATATGATTAAACATGTGAACATTAAACAGACTTCGTTACTAGTATATAGACGGTAGTGAGTCTATATATATATGGTGAAATATTTAATAGCTATTTCCTTATGTAAACGGGCAAGAAGGATTAGATCCCAGATACATATATCCAAAATAATGACTGTCCAAAATACACAGAACAAAGACCCGTTTAGCGTTACATTTATATCACAATTACTGATTTTAAAGTTTATATGAACTAAGGGTTCTTTATAGTGGTTGAATTGAACTCGTTCCCTTGAAAAACAAATTGTCGCCATGCATGTGATTGATTGAAGATCAATGAAATATGTCATTTCCTTAGTACTAGTAACATTCATTTTTTCAATTTGAACACTCTTGACAAATAGACAAGATGCAAATTATTGCAAGAACATAGTGATTTATTTAAGTACTTCATCTTGACAGTCGCTGCATGATTTTCAAAAAAAAATAACTTACAAGGCCAAGACGACCCCCTACTGACGAAGTGGTTATCTTAAAAGTGTACATTACAGCAATTTTGCGCCTGTCCTAACTTGTAGCAAGGAACCTCTGGCCTTTTATTTTTCTTATAATGAATTTTGCGCAATAATTGCATGCTTTGTAAATGACACAAAAATGGAAACAAACTACAAAACCTGCAAGACACAGACATTAATATACTTGATTTTTTTCAAATTGTCGAGTAAAAAATGCTGCTTTTCAGAAACGATTTTTAGTGGCAGGAAACGACTAGAATGCAGGATTTTAACGCTATGAACCCCAGAGCTTCTGGGGGCCTTGAGCGACTCCCATACCCTCTGCAGTAAGACGCTGGCGGAACACTTCCGTGTCCCATATGTGTCATATGTCTAATTTGCCAAAAAACGTACCATTATTTATGGGCCTGCTAGTTAGGTTTACTTACCATAAATATATCCGACATTCTGTTTTGCTTCTGGTTTATTCAAATCAAGGTAATAGAGCGTATTTTTGTCCATTTTCTTCTCCGTGAGGGGAACTCCTTCATTGATCATTCAAATTGTTTACATTTATAAATGACGTCATCTAGATGGAGTGCGTGACTCCGCAGATAAATAGTCCTTTTTTCTTTGACTTTTTAATAATTACTAATACCAAATATAAACAAAACAGGTTGTTTTGTAATCAATTTCTATTATTCTAATTAAGTGTGCTGGTAAGTAACTTGTGTAAGTCAAGGCTATATCCGTCTATATCCCTCCGCCTTACGTCAGAAGGTCTCTGACGTCATATAAATTTTTGTCAACAACTTTGAACTTGGAACCTTGTACAAATTATGATCGCCTCATTTTTCCGTAATTTTAATTTGCAAACAAAACAGATAACTGCTAGGTCAATAAAGCAATCATAGTCATGGAACTTGAGAATTGGTTTTCATTTATAGATTTACAACAGTGAACGCTTTACCGGTTTGCCTTGCAAATTAACCGGCGCTTTTCTGTTTACCAACGGGAGAAAATAAAAAGGTCAGTGGTAGGCTTTTAGTTTTAAAAAAAAACTTGAAATCGGCAATAAAGTAAAACCACAACTATACTGACGTAAAGGATTTTTTTAAACACCCAGGTTCGTATGCTATCAAACAGACCTGTGAAATACAACATCTGATTCAATATTTTCTGTTCTGCATACACCAGGTGCGTATGCTAGCATACATACCTGAGAAATACAATGTATTAATTAAATGTAGACATTAGCATACACCAGGTACGTATGCTAGCATACAGGCCTGAGAAATGCAAGTTAATTTATTACAATTCAGTTCAGCATACACCAGGTGTTAAATATGCCAGATTCACGATTTCCAAACGCTTGATAAAATAAAAATGTGTTTTTTCCTTTATTTTTCTCTTTTTGCATAAGTTTGTCTTATGAGCAATAATTCGACCTATTTGAGCACGAATTATGACAAATTACCGTTAATGAGAATTTCTAATTTTAGATGAGAACGTGTTCAATGCAGCTGGTTAAATTCCATGCGTTTTCTTTGAAATATTAAGGCTTTTCTACCTTAGGAATAAATTACCTTATGCCGGCGTCACACATTGGCATTTAGACCGGCGTGCACCAAACGTACAGAGAAAATTGACAAAGTCGGTATACGTTAATTGCATGCAATTGGAACGCTTAGCAATAGTTCAAAGCGCGTTGCATAAGTTTTTAGTACGTCGAAATACAAAGGTAAAATTGAGAAAGGAAATGGGGAATGTTTCAAAGCGACAACAACCCGACCATAGAGCAGGCTAAGGCCACCAATGGGTCTTCAATGTAGAGAGAAACTCCCACACCTGTAGGCGTCCTTCAGTTGGCCCCTTAAAAGATATGTATACTAGATCACACAAGACTAACAAAGGCCAGAGGCTCCTGACTTGGGACAGGCGCAAAATTGCGGCGGGGATAAACATGTTTATGAGATATCAACCCTCTCCCTATTCCTCTAGCCAATGAAGGAAAGTAAAGACGCTTGATGAACGCTACAATCACAGGAAATTTGTATGCAGCATAAAAAAACATACAACATACGCCAACATACGTTTCTAGTACGCCCAATACACGCTTAAAGCTCGTTTTGCACACGTTACAAATATGATTGACAGGTTAAATGCATCCAAAATTACTAGCGTATTGGCAGCGTAAATGATTTTGAACACGCCAGTGCTATACGCTGATGTGTGACGCCGGTATTAGTTGTGTTTCCTCAATGCTTTTCAACTTCGTATTTTATTTGGCCTTTTAAACATTTTTTCCGTCACTGATGAGTTTCTCGTAGACGAAACGCGTGTCTGGCGTAAATATAAGGCGTAAATATAAAATTTAAATCCTGGTATCTATGAGGAGTCTATTTCCGGTATGTATTGTCTTTTGAAATTAATATTACTTTGATATTACACTTTTTGAAACCATTTCTATCAATTTTCAGATTCCATTGTCTAAACTTATGTTTCATTTTTCATGTGTTGTTTCCATATATTCTAGCCACTAATCTTGAGTCTATCCCTTTATTCAGATAACACCCCATATAGCAATTAAATTATAAAATTGAGAATGGAAATGGGGAATGTGTCAAAGAGACAACAACCCGACCAAATAAAAAAACAACAGCAGAGGGTCACCAACAGGTCTTCAATGTAGCGAGAAATTCCCGAATATGCTTGTAATGTCATTCATAACTCTTAACAGACCAATTAACAGACCGAGTTTTATACATCCGACCCATTAACAGACCACATATTTATTAAAAATTGATTTATGTCACCAAAATACAGTTTTTCGTGTAGATTTTTTACATATTGATGTTAATATGGTAAACAAACATAATGCCTGTCTTTTTTCGATGTTCAAAATATTGCATGCAAGTAAACTCAACCAACTTGTCATTTTTGTGTAATTTTGTGTGTGTAAAATGTGTATAAATTTACTGATGAGTAACTCGCCTTTTCATTTTATAGATCGTTTATTGAAGCTAGAAAAAAAATAATTACACCACTGGATTCAGTACTCCAAATCGTTTTGTCAGACATGAATAGTTTTTATGATATAAATATAATTAAAAAGTTATACAATGAAACATACTGACCTTGCAATGATTTTCTCGATAACACCTGATTAACAGACTTTAGCCAACCCGATTAACAGACCAACCGCCGATATAGCCGCATACTCAATATAGATTAACCGACCAAACTCTCGGCTAGCCGAGTGTTGGCCGTGAATCAAGGAAGACATCATTTACGCCAAGATTACAAAGCGAAAATAATAAAAGACAAACGTCAACAACAAAACAATACACCTTAAACTAACAACATGAACACCACTAAAGACAGGGATAAACGCAAGTGCTTATGACTGATGGCAAGAAAATGTACAGTGATAATGAAGTGTCAAAATCAGCAAAGAAAAAAGTAAAAACACAAAAATACTGAACTCCGAGGAAAATTTAAAAAGGAAAATCAAAAATCAAAAGGCAAAATCAAAAGTCCAAACACATCAAACGAATGGATAACAACTGTCATAATCGTGACTTAGTACAGGCATTTTCTAATGTAGAAAATGGTGGATTGAACCTGGTTTTATAGCTAGCTAAACCTCTCACTTGTATGACAGTCGCATCACATTCTATTACATTGTCAACGATGCATGAACAAAACAAACATACTCAAAGAGTAAAAATGTCAAAAATAGGGGTACAGCAGTCAATATTGTGTTATCATCTTTATATCACTATAAAAACAACAAATGAAACGAAGAAGCACAAAAAGGCATACATCAAATTTAACATACTCATATTGCTTTTCTTATACGACTTAATTTATCTATGTAAAGTCTACCCGTAAAGGATAGAAGGTTTTCAGTACTGGTGTAAAATTGCGCGTTTGAAATTCGCACAGGTAGACATTAAAATAATTTTGTCGTTCGATTGACGGCATACATAAAGCGTAACAGTAGAAGTAATAATAATAAATAAAATAGTTGTGTGGTTCAAAGTATGACGGGATACATAAGAACAGTTTCACGTCAAATATATATCATAAAAAACAGACTTAACCAAAAAAGTTTTATTATTGAATGAAATAGTTTTGTCATTCATAAAAATAGTTTTGTCGTTCGATTAACGGCATACATAAATGCAGAGTCACGTAAAGTAGATATAACAAAAAAACAGACTTAACAGTAGAAGTAATAATAATAAGGAATCCCCTATTCATACAATCGTCAACTTTTGTGTGTAAAACGTAAATTGTTCGTGAAATAAACAAAACAACATATCATCCCTTGAACTAATGGTGCAAGTTACAAGGATAGTCCAAGTGTTTAACATACATTTTTTTGGATCTTATATAAACCGATATAATTACAATTGAAGTAAAACACTGCAATATATCAAAGTTTAAAGACTTATCTATTGATTTTCATGTGGAACAAAAAATACAGAAACAAAATCATTCTTTGTAATATCAACCTTAAGTTATTTAATCTTAAATCAACAATGATAACAAACATTGTACAATTCAAAACTACCATGTATAGCTATAGGAATGTTGTAAAGTAATGAATTAGAAAGATAACATCATGTGAGAACTTATCT
Source organism: Mytilus edulis (assembly GCA_019925275.1). Classification (NCBI taxonomy): domain Eukaryota; kingdom Metazoa; phylum Mollusca; class Bivalvia; order Mytilida; family Mytilidae; genus Mytilus; species Mytilus edulis. Next base: position 27,905,295 of record CM034351.1, on the reverse strand, counting down.
TAAATTCGTCGCGTAGGTTTACAAAGAAATGTTTGGTATGTCAAGACCAATGATCATATGATAATGGAAAAACAATGACTCAACAAAACAATAAAAACGTATAAGAGCGAAAAGATAATCTTAGCTATTCAACAATATGTCAGGCCACCACTGACACACAAAAATGAACATGAAGGTCAACACTCAATCTACAGAAATATGCAATATTGTCAACTAGCATTTGAGACATTGATTCACATTACAAAATGACAAATAAAAAACCGTCACATTTTCATGTCTTCAAATTGATATAATTTAAAAAGGTACGATAAAAAAACAATGTTAGTGAGAGACAAAAGACATCCAATGTACATTCAAATTATTTAAACGATGATAAACTCATCAACGCCAAAGCCAATATTTTAAATGGACAAACAACAAATACGCAAAACAGCATATCGAAAATTAGACTAAGTAACTCGAACCTCAACAAACAAATGGTGATCTCATTGGCTCCGGAAGGGAAAACAGATCTTGCTCGACTAGGGGTATTCGCCTTGCTTTTCATGTACATGTAGGTACAAACCCGGTGATAAATAAAAGTTGGCATGTTTAATTCTGTGAAAGAAAAGATGATGATATATCAGTAATGTTATTAGCAAGGTATCAGTCGTCATATATGAAACATATATTCTATTACAGTCTACCAGCGTGAATAGTGACCATACAATTCAAGAATGATTTCAGCTCTTTTTGGTATTTCTCGCCCCTATTTTAGATGCAAACGGTCCTAATAAAAGAAACTCCCGGAAAATGTGTTCCACGCATATAATTGATGAAGTGTAATGTTTGAATCATTGCTAAGTTTAAACTATTGGAAATATAATTGTAACATTAACTTTGGCTTGTACTAAAGGAACCGTGTACCCCCTCATCATACAGAAACTTCCCAAGAACAAATAAAAGAAGGTCTCTAAATTTTTAAGCGTCAATTTACAATATATCGATGATGTTCTTTCATAGACAAATTCATATTTCAGTCCTGTTATAATTTAACAACTGCAGTCTTTGTTGAAATTCATTTCAGCAACCACCAAGATATAAACCAGAATCAAAAATGGTTTTCAAATTTATTGATGTCTTAATTGTGAAGGTATCATTATGACGTATACTCAATTATCTTATTATTCACATACTTAATAAAACATATGGTTTGATTCGCTTTATTGAATAAAATTTAAACAAAATTTGAAATGGTGTATTAACAAAAAAATCTGTTTCTAGGAATGACAAACCCATTAGATATATTTGACTATACATATTTTAAATAAGAACCCAATATAACACAACCTGCATTTGATTTCGACAATTAAGTAAAAAACCAGGACAATTTG